>OX463862.1:8229391-8829391 GCA_949825065.1 Odontocerum albicorne
ATATATATATTTCCCAATTCACCGTTTTTTTACATCGTCGTTAACTGTCATGAATACCGTTAAACCTATAAACCAATCAACATTAAACTCGCTCCTCATTGACACGTTTCAAACAGCAATTAAAAAGTATTTCGTTTCAATTCAGTGACAACGTGTTTCATTAGTGATTACTTTTCCTCTCCGTAATCCCCCTTTTTATTGTCAATCAGTGTTTTAACACTTTTTTAAATACTGTACAGAACAGTATATATATATATATATATATATATATATATATATATATATATATATATATATATATATATATATATATATATATATATATATATATATATATATATATATATATATATATATATATATATATATATATATATATATATATATATATATATATATATATATATATATATATATATATATATATATATATATATATATATATATATATATATATATATATATATATATATATATATATATATATATATATATATATATATATATATATATATATATATATATATATATATATATATATATATATATATATATATATATATATATATATATATATATATATATATATATATATATATATATATATATATATATATATATATATATATATATATATATATATATATATATATATATATATATATATATATATATATATATATATATATATATATATATATATATATATATATATATATATATATATATATATATATATATATATATATATATATATATATATATATATATATATATATATATATATATATATATATATATATATATATATATATATATATATATATATATATATATATATATATATATATATATATATATATATATATATATATATATATATATATATATATATATATATATATATATATATATATATATATATATATATATATATATATATATATATATATATATATATATATATATATATATATATATATATATATATATATATATATATATATATATATATATATATATATATATATATATATATATATATATATATATATATATATATATATATATATATATATATATATATATATATATATATATATATATATATATATATATATATATATATATATATATATATATATATATATATATGTTAATATGGATGTTATCTCTTAAAAAGCTGTTTTAAGTGAAAAGTGTCAAAATTTGGAAAAAACAAAAAATGAAAATAACGACCTCCGTAGCCAATTTTTTAAGACACCTGTCTCCCAGTCTGGAGGTTCCGGGTTCAAATCTCGCAGAAACCCAGATTTTTAAAAAGACAAAGATTCCATTCTGGTTTTCACTTACGGCCTCTTTAACATCTTTCTGGTTGACTGGAAGAGATTTCCACAAGTCCGCCAGGTTGTATTGTACTCAATAAAAGCGTAATACAATACAAAATTTAACATTATTGATTCATATAAAATAGAAAACAAAACAACATATTTTATCTTTCTTCAAACTTATGTTTTCAATTATATAGTATTTTGAATTCTATAGTATTTTTAATTCCATGGTCTTTTTAATTCTATAGTATTTTCAATCCTACAGTATTTTCAATTCTATCAATTATATAGTATTTTACGACATTAATACTTCTCAGCAGATGTTGTGATCGGCACTGCTGCATTTATATAGGTGTTACGACCCCATAACCCTCCCCCCCCCCATATATTATATAAATTTAAAAAATACTTACCCTTATCGTTCCGAATGATAACCGAGGATGACAGTGTATTTCGCGTCACACAACAAACCACTATAGCTTACGTATCCCTTTTTTACTTCTCAAATGTATCTACGATGTTATTGCAATCCATATTCACTGTCATATCTGATTTCATTTATAATATTGCTAATGCGTTAAGCCTGTTTTGTATATATTTTTATTAAACACGTTTATTGTCAGCCGGCAATCTCTTCCAGCCAACCATACAAAAGTAAATTAAGCAAACTTGCTTAATTTACTTTTATCTTCTTGGTTGTTACTTCATGGTCGCAAAATCATTCAAATGACTATCCATCCCAACGAAATCCATGAACACATACGTGAGCATATGCCCACGAACCTCACAAAGACAGACACTCTCCCGAACATTCCTTTTCATATAAAGTGAGATATCATCAATCAAAAGAAAGGGAAGGGATGGTCAAGAGAAAGGGAAAAAAATCAGGAATGAAACGCGTTATATTAATGACTAGAAATTGAGTTTTTTTTCAGTCGTTTCTTAAAACATGCCAAGGACGGAGCGAATCAAATATTGGTTTGTAACTGATTCCAGAGTCTCACTGCATGGACAGTAAAGGATGACGTAAAAAAAAAGAAGAGCGATGAACTGGAAAGGCCAATAAAAAATCTCTCTTTGTGATTAGCGCTAGTAATGTTAAGGATAATGTTAATATTCACATAAACAATTGCTATTTTTTTAAGTAATTTGTTGTTAGTTTGCTAAGCTGTAACTGCATTCAAAGCCTTAAAATGTTCCATCAACATTTTTTTCGTCAAATTCTTTAGAACGATGAAAATGATCATGTCAAAAATGTCTCGGTCCTGCAATGATGCAACTGTAAACATGTGGAGGATATGGTTGTCAAAGTGACGTTGCAATGGACCGGACATGGGTGCTCATAGGCTCCCAAACGCGTCTTATACGGGGATCTAGTGGGCCAACGACGGGTTGGTGGGCAGAGAAAGAGCTATAACGATAGTCCGCGAGAGTCGCTGACTTTGTGCAGGGCGCTTGATGACTGGAAGCAGGTGGCTCAGGACCGTAGAAGATGGAGAACCATCTGTTCTCGGGCTGATGGCGTCTCAATGGCTGGACTTATGAGAAACAATCAGAGTGCTGCGAGCATATGTCAGCATTGCATGCGTCAACATGTCTGTGACATCTACGGGAGGGAGTGTGCATCTAGCATCGGACTGTTTCCTCACAGAAGATCACATGATCGATGTGGAAGAGCAGCTCAAGATTGACGTTGGAGTGACGAGGGGATCCTCGACTACGACGCCCAGCAAGGACGAAACTGTATAATTAAACAGTCGTGGTTTTCATTAGATGTTAAACATAAACTAAAATGAACGCATTGTTCCATAAATCATTAATCTTATCGTTTTTGTACATATATTTTTAAACTTTTTATGCATTTTTTGGCACCTCTTAGGCTTGATGCCTCAGGAAAATGCATAGATTTACCTGTTACCAAACGAGACTCTGATGATAGGTAAGTTATTTCGGATTAATTCACCAAATTAAAAGATGAAAGGTATAAAACCAGGTGGATTTGAGAGAATTCAAGTGGTAACAACCTGCGGCATCTGTCCAAATAACAACCTAAGAAATCTACGAAGAACTCTTAACAATATCTATGTCCAAAACTTTTAAACTCATTTTTATTTGGGACAGTTTTACTCCACAGTTTAATCGACAGTGTTCATCGCTTAACAAATGCATCGATATATGATTTTATGTTTGTAACTGTTGAAAAAAGTGAGCTGCATTAAAGTTCGTCTACTAACAATGCTCTTGTACGCTAGATATCTTCATGTGCTGAAACTATAAGATTCGTGCCAATTCCAATTGTTCTCAACTCGAAGGGGTAAACACAATGTTATATCCTAACCACAGTCTTCAATATGCCCGAATCACTTATTCAGAGATGTTGAAGGGTACTATATGAAAGAAGAGGAATAAAAAGGAAACTCAAGGAGTTAAAACAATTGTTTTATTTTATGGCCATAATGTGTCACACTTTTAATTTAAACAGTACAACTTGTCGATTTTATTGCTATTTCATAATTTCTCCTACCAACCAAGGGGTACGTAAAAATAAATACTTTTTTGACTAGATTAAAAAACAAAATCTTTAATACCTCAAATGGAAAACAAGAGCTTTACCATCAAACAACGAAAGATTTAAGTCAGAATATTTTAGTTTTTTTTTTCTTATATTTCTTTCAAAGTACCGAATTTTTTATATTAGTTGAAACTTTTTCTTTTTCTTAAAGTAATAGAGAATCCACCCAAAATTTAAAAGACGTTTCTTCGGAGAGAATTAGAAGTTTGAGATCAGTCTTTTTCATTTAATGAATTGATTGTTTTGAGTTGATCTAATAAGATGAAGTACAATGTTAAGACTTCTTCATATAATGAATCGATTGTTTTGAGTTGATCTAATAAGAGGAAGTACAATGTTAGGACTTCTTCATTTAATGAATTGATTGTTTTGAGTTGATCTAATAAGATGAAGTACAATGTTAGGACTTCTTCATATAATGAATCGATTGTTTTGAGTTGATCTTATAAGATGAAGTACAATGTTAGGACTTCTTCATTTAATTAATTGATTGTTTTGAGTTGATCTAATAAGGTGAAGTCCAATGTTAGGACTTCTTCATTTAATGAATTGATTGTTTTGAGTTGATCTAATAAGATGAAGTACAATGATAGGACTTCTTCATTTAATGAATTGATTGTTTTGAGTTGATCTAATAAGATGAAGTACAATGTTAGGGCTTCTTCATATAATGAATTGATTGTTTTGAGTTGATCTAATAAGATGAATTCCAATGTTAGGACTTCTTCATTTAATGAATTGATTGTTTTGAGTTGATCTAATAAGATGAAGTACAATGATAGGACTTCTTCATTTAATGAATTGATTGTTTTGAGTTGATCTAATAAGATGAAGTACAATGTTAGGGCTTCTTCATATAATGAATTGATTGTTTTGAGTTGATCTAATAAGATGAATTCCAATGTTAGGACTTCTTCATTTAACCTGTTCACCGCGTTAAAAATCAAATTCCACGATTCCTGTGCGCGGCCCAATTTCAGCGTTTTTTAATTTCTAAGTTTAAACACATATTTTGTTTAGAACTACTGATATTTGATTACAACACCAAGTAAACATGACACTTAAGTAATTTTCTGATAATAAATAATAGTCATTACTCTTAAGGAGACTCATTAAATAAAGGAGATAAACTTAACATTACGTAAAATAAACAAAGGAATGCTACGATCAAATCAATGCTTCATGACACTCACCCAATCAAATGCATATAGCACTAGTAATGTTTATTTACGTAAGAGAGACTAAGTAATGTTTATTTACGTAAGAGAGACTCATCGCAGGACTCGATCCGCGAGACAGGTCGTTAATGCTGGAAATATTGAGAAACCAAAAAAATTCGGCGCTCTGTTTATTCAACAATATCTCATAAACTAATATATTATTTGACAAGGTTTTCAGAGATGTCGCTAGAATAAAGATTATTTTAAATTTTAGTTCAATTTTTATTCCGGTTTTGTGTCATTCTTTTTAAGTATTTGTGATTTGAAACTTGGATTGTCGTCAGATCACAGGCGTTTGTGCTCCCCGCGGGGAACAGGTTAATGAATTGATTGTTTTGAGTTGATCTAATAAGAGGTAGTACAATATTAGGACTTTTGCCATTGCTGGTCCTCTGGCGTGGAAAGTCTGGCTCTGAGTCTTTGAACTATGATTGGCATGTGTAATTATAGAAAAAAATCCCTTTATGGAATGTTTTAGGATATAAATGTATGATTATATATGAACTCTACACACATACACAACACTCCAACATCACATATCGGAAAATCTACTACGGTTTCTTTGTAGTTCGTCTTCCCTTGGTAAGTTTTCTGCTGTTTTCTTATCAAATATATTTTTCTGAAAATATGTAGATGAGAAAAGCACATAAATTTACCACCACAGTCATGTCCTTGCATTAAACTTACCAAATAGGTCCAAAAGTTCCGCCCTTAACAAGTTAGTGTGTCTGAACAAATACCACCCCATCCGCGTGGTCAGCGATGTTACAGTTAAAAGTTGATACATCTACCCTCAGAAGTACAAATAGATAATATACAAGACATGTTGTTTCATTGAGTTTCGAAATGTAAAAAATTAAATATCGCGCGATAATCAAGTTTCTTTAAAAAAAAAGGAAAAGCACTGCAAGAATTAAATGACGCCAGTATATAAACGATAGGCTATCCCTCGTGATTCAATATACTTGGCAGTCATCCTGTGGATGAATAACGGCCTATGCGTGAATTTGTGTATGTAAGCAAGCTGTTGCACTTCAACAATCACACGTTCTTGACGGATCAAACCGAAAGTTTTAATAACAATGAGATCAAACTTCCAAGATGATCAACAAGTTCAATGCAGTTCAGCCTTTTTATGGACAATTTTTTTAATTTACTCTGTAGTATTGATGACCAAAATCAACTCATGATTATTTACTAGCTGGTGAACGCCAAATTTCAATAAATAAATAAATATAGCTTTATTGATAGCAACATAGTATGTACATATTTAAATACATTGCAAAAACAAATAAACTCGTATATCTCAAGATAAATAGTATCTCAAGATAAATAGCAGAAAATGTATTAAGAGAAGCTATCAAAAGGTCTGAGTTCATCTCATAATATCCCCCGACCGAGATACAGCTTACCAATACAGGGCGAGCCCGGCCGCGAGTACACCAGATGTTTTTCAGCCTACGGCCTTGGGTGAATATTTATAAAAATAAGGTCTTATTCGATAAAAAGTCACATCGAAACACTAAACTTTATACTTCTTGTTATTTTATTTCCCCGACTTGTGTTGCACACTAACCAATCCTTTTCTTTCTCGAGTCTTACAGACAACTTTGTTCTTCTCAACTTGGAAATTAGCATAATATTTTCAGTGAGTTTCCACAAATTTACGAATAGCTCTAAACTAGAAAACCAGTGGAATGTTATTTAATATAATAACAGCCAACGGATTTCGCATTTATGTTTCGAAAATATAATATTTCGAAGGAAATGATGCAAAATGTACCTGACAAGTTGTTAAAAAGTTTGTTCATTCGTTGCATTGTGTAAAGGTGAGTTCATATTAATACTTTTTACCTTAACTAAAACACCATACATATTTATTTATTTAACGCTTCATTGTAAATTCAATCTGGCGGGTTTTTTGCCAATCGGCAATCTTTTCCAACCAACTAGACAACAGTAAATAAAGCAAGTTATGTGGTCGTAAAAATATTCACAAGAATCTTCATATTTATGAAATTTATAGATATAAATAGATATTAAAGTAAAAGTGAGATATCACCAATCAAAGGAAAAGCGAGATATTACCAATCACTCAACATGCTGATTGTTCGCCGACGACTTGAAAATTTTAAAAAAGATCAATTCCCCTCACGATTGTGTACAGTTACAACAGGACCTAGACTCCCTAGTCTCCTGGAGTGAGAAAAATCATCTTCTGTTCAACATTAATACATGTGTCTGTGTACCTTATAGTCGATCGTTTTCACCAATCCATCGTCAGTATGATATAGAGGTAGTGGCATTAAACAGAGTTTCTGAATTCAAATATTTAGGCGTAACATTTGATATTGGACTCACGTTCGTTAACCATGTCTCACGTTTGATATCGGACTGCTACAAACTACTCGGTTTTATAATGAGAATATCAAGAGAATTTAACAGTACCGATAGTCTTCGAAACTTATCTAATTAGAACCAAATTAGAATATGCATCTACAGTTTGGGCTCCTCACCAGCAATGTAAAAACAATATAGAACAAATAAAAAAAAACCTTAGGTATCTATAGTACAGAACAGAGGGCGGTTACCCAAAATATGCTCACCATGTCGAACTTCTCACGGTGTGTAACTATAGAAGCCTCGAAACAAGAAGGCAAGAATCCATTGCAATATTCCTAATTAAGGTTTTTCAAGGTAGTTTTAACTGTCCCGCGATTCTACAAGCACTAAGTTTATACGTACCTAATAAATATAGCCATGCAAGGAATCACCCTCTGTTCTACATACCAACTTACAGGACGAATATCATGGCTAAACACTCAGTCACGCGTGGTATAGAGATATTGAACCAACTGAATGACACTGTTGATATATTCTCAGTACCACCTAGCAGTATGAGAAGAATCCTGGCTGATATTCTTCCTAACGAATAAGCTAACGCTAGAAGCAGACTCTCTTTGTGTAACAGGAGAAATCCGTGCAAAGTGTGTAAAAAAAGTAATGGCTCGTGGAGAGGAAAGAAAAATTAGGAATGAAACACGTTATATTACTGACTAGAAATAAGAAATACGTACACGTTATATTGCTAAGAAGAAATATAATAATACTTACCTTTTGGGGTAGGCAGAGAGAACAGATTATACCTTCCTACTCACAATAATAGCATTCGCCTATCCACACTTATATACATTGTCAAACATGCTATTCGGTTGCTCCTGCTTCTCTTACCTTTTCCGCAATTATGTTCATAATTTTTATTTAACCAACCGTTTACATTTTTTATGTTTTTTATTTTTATTTAACCGACCATTATTAAGCAGTTTATCTTGATCAAACAATGCAATAACTTAATTTAATTTGGATTCCCCTTGCTCTGCGATCCCACAAGTGAATATGTATAAAGAAACTACGGATTAAAAATGTTGTACTGTACTGTAT
This sequence comes from Odontocerum albicorne, assembly GCA_949825065.1. Taxonomy (NCBI): domain Eukaryota; kingdom Metazoa; phylum Arthropoda; class Insecta; order Trichoptera; family Odontoceridae; genus Odontocerum; species Odontocerum albicorne. The sequence continues at coordinate 8,237,956 of OX463862.1, forward strand.
TACACTTTCGTTGTAATAATACAACCTGGATGGAGTATTACCATGCGACAATATCTTCCAACCAGCCTGTAAGATGCTTAGAGGTCTTAAGAGGGTATTCTACTCAAGAGACGTAAATTTCGAGCGTTTTTTCAGACTAAATAAAATAAAACAAAAAATATTTTTCCTATACATTTTTTACAGTTTGTTTATTGATGATTTGAGAACGTAAAAAAAAAATTTGAAAAAAAATTAAAACTCAAGATGTTATCAGCTGTTATCTTATTGTAAAAAAGGGGGTGAGCTGGTCGACATGATTGGAACCCTTTCGTAAATCTGAAACAAAAATCATACAGTTTCTTGATAAAAAATAGTTGGTACCAAAGAGAAAGAAAAAAACGTAAAATGGCAGCAGTCTGAATAAAAATTATTCACCCTTTTTTTTATTTTTTTTTAAATAATAAAAAAAATAGTTTTAAATTTTTAAAGGTAGAAACGATAGAAAAACATTTAATATTAAAAGGTGAATATTAAATTTAAAGGTAATCGGTTGGATAAAACTTGAGATTTTATGTCGACCAGGTCGACAAATAAAGTTTCGAGAAAAACGCGTTTTAAGTTTTGAGATTATTGTCCGAGTCATACCGGTGCGGTGTAATTGCTGCCTCATTTATAGCTATAACTTCGTAAATATTGAGAATTTTTAAATTTCCTTTTGTGAACATATTTTTAAAGGTCTAAACTTTAAGAATATGCAGAAAAAAAAGATTTTTTTCCAATTTCTAGAGTAGAATATTCCCTTAAGTAAAAACCAAACTGGAATAAGTACAGTTTAAAAAAATTGGGTTCCAACGAATCAAACCCTCAACCTCCAGGCTGGAAGACAAACGATTTACCAACTTTGGCACGGAGATCATCAGTCGTCGTTCAGTTGTCTCGGTACAGGTAATTTTTCTAGTCAGACGGCTGTTGAAAACCTCAATTTCTTAACAATGGAAAAAAATAATGATTTTTTTACTGACTAAAATAATTAAAAAATATGTTTTCGTTTATTTTTTAACTTTTGTATTGTACTATATATTGGTAAATTCATAATCATATTTAAAAAAATATCCTGGATTGTATTTTTTATGACGATGTTGATACGTATTTGGTTTATATTTGTTACTGCGACATGTTAAGAACACTAAAGAGTCATTTATTTTGTCAATAAATAACTAACATTTTTTTTAAGTCTGTCTGAAAGCACCTTTATTCAACAAAGGAGGCGCAATACTTGAGAGCATTAAGCTATTTCACGAAATTTTCAAAAGAGCAAAGTTGGCAACAAGTTTGGAACATTTTGAACATGCTAACATTTTTACTTATGTAAACTTGTATACGTGTATAAATATTATGTTGGAGCGAAGTGCCGATGAGGTTATTTTATGTTATACGAACAAATTTATTAATTATTGTCTTAGAAATTTTCGCAACCATTTAGATTACCAGACAGAAATACTTTTTAAAAAGTCGAGGTTTCTATGGGAACCGAACCCTCGACCCCCAGACTAAAAGACGGGTGTTTTATCAATAGGCTCACGGAAGTAATCATGCCCAAATCATATACCTATCTTCTTCAATACATAACTCTTAAATTCACATTCATTCTTAAGTACTTTATTCCATATTGAGTCATAAATTGCCTTTTTAATCCTCATTCGCGTCCACGTTTCTACCCCATAAATCAAAGTTAAAATGATTCAACAGATAAATGTGAAACATCATCAACTACCATACATTTCTGCTGTTTTGTGAAAGGAAAAAGGTAAGCGACATCTTATCTAAGTAGTAAGGCTTTATAGCAAGACCAAAATATATTAATTTTATTATGAACAATGAAATAAAACATCCCTATTTATCTTGGTCTTTTTGTGCCTTTATACAATTATAATAAAGATTTTACTTTCCCTTCATCTCCCAAGGGTTGGAGGGTTTAAAACCCTTGCAGGCATATTGAATGCAATATTTATCACCTTACTTATCTTCCTTTTCTGCCCTCTAATGATACTTCATTACTTTTAATAAAAGTGCGTTCACGGCGTGATGGTCAACATGTTATTTAAGATTATTACCACGTGACGCCAAATTAGAAACTCTCCAAGATGAATTTGTTATTTTCATTTATTTTTATACTATTTAGAAGTGAACTAAGAAGATTAACTCCGAAGAATATATAGGGTGACAATGTATGAAAGAGTACAGAATTAAGTGATAAGGGATGAAAGTGAACTTAAGGCTGATATGTTGTGTAAGATGAAGAAGAGCACTCTTAAATTGTTTGGTCATGTAGAACAAATTAATAATTAAAGATTAACAAGATGAAGTGAGAATTATGAGTAATAAAATATTATGCATGACGAGATGTTTGAATGTGGAGGAGGCATGAATGTGTACTTGGATAGAAAAGTTTGGAGATCTGTTCTCGCTGCCTATCTCGCAATGGATATGGTATGACGATATGTATATACTTGTGAATTTAATTACGAACAAGCCCTGAGGACGAAAACTGCAATGTTTTTGAAATGTCGGCAATATAAGCCAAATCACGCTGTGTATTATCTTATTGATCTAAAGTAACAAATCAAGGTATAAAACTGCATCTAAAGGGTCTTTTAAATTAGGCGGTTTTTTTTTTATTCTTAGATAAAACACAGATGGCGTCACGAACTTGCCTATCTATTGTGACATTTGAAAAGTGTAATATATTATATGACATTTATAAAAATTGAGTCGGATACAATACAACAATGCGTTCAAATTGTTGAATTATTTTATGTGTTGTAATCTCCGAAAACGGTGATGTTAATTGCCCACCAAGATCACGTGATCTGACACTATTTTCTCTAGTGTTACGTAAAAATTCAGGTCCATAAGAATGACCCCCCAATCCATTCCGGAGCTGAAGGTCGAAATTATTCGCGTTATTGGTAAGTTAGAATTATGCCAATATTTCATCGATTTTTTTTACAAAAGAGCGGACATCTGTGGAGCTGCAAGAGGTGGACATTTGTCGGATATTGTTTTTTTGTCTTTAAATGTCATACATTATACTTCAATGACCAATAAAAAGTTTTTTGAATACAAAGCAAATTGTGTGTTTTATTCAAGAATTCAAAAAATTATAATTTAAAAAATCGCTCAATTTGAAAGACTCTACATTAGCATTCTTATACAATTCCTACCATTCACTTAATCTATTAATTAATGAACTTAAGGCGATGTATTGTGTACGATGAAGAACAACACTTTGAGATGATTTGGGCATGTAAACGAATGAATGAAGAAAGACTACTAACAAAATAAATATATCGTGCAAAAGTGAGTGGAAAGTGTGGTAGAAGAAAACCGAAGAAAATATAGTTGAATCAAGTTAATGGTATTTTGAAAGAAGAAAAAAAAAAGTTTTTACATATTATAATATGGTGTTCCACAAAGTTATAGATATGGTATTTAACCCTTCCTTCCCTGTGTTGTGTAACTAGTAAACATTACATTTTAGGTGTTCCTCCGTAATACATTTACGCATTGAATGAAAAAAATAATATTAATAATAATTAGCGCTTATCGGCCTCATCAGAGATATTTTGTGAAAATCGGGAATAAATTCACCAATACAATCAAACGTGTGCCAATGTGTGACATAGATATATATGAATATTCTAAAAACCGCTATGGGTGAGGAAGCGACACTATTCACGTCTCACTCTCACTCTACTTTGGTATATGGAAACGCAAGAAATAGAATCTCAGTTATCTCGCTTTAGTAGCTCGCGGGCATCCATTTGAGGTGGTCTCTTCGTCCGTTTTGTGAACGTCGGCCGATGTTTTTTTCATGTTTTCAGCAATAAAATTTCGATTTTGATCACTTTTGACTTCAAATTTAATTAATTTAAGCGATTGGCTATGAATATTGTTATTTTTCCGATTTTTAATCGCTCATAAAAATGAGTGAAAAATGCTGTGTATTCAATACACAGATTATATGTGTATTGAATACACAGCACTGGAACGCGCGGATTTTTTACCACAGGAAGGGAAAGGTTAATGAACCATTTTGATCATTTTTCGACTTCCTTAATAAAGTTAACACTATAACAAGCGATTTGTCTTTGAAATAAAATTATAATTCAGGGCCGAAGCAAGGCAGATTTTCTACTCTATTTTTTTTTTAAAAACGAAACATCATTGGATAAATTTAAAATATACAACCAACATTTGAACCGGTCATATAAATCCAGCGCCACGTTATTTATTGCCTTTGCACGTATATTTCTTTGTTTCTCACAATAAAACCGAAAACGTACCAACTCAAAAATATTCTCCCATTGTTCCGTTGCGGAAGATAAATGAATCTGGTCTGTGGAGCGCGAGGATGGAGCGTTCAAAATGGTCCATATTAATTAGGGACACAAAATTCTGGCGGAAATGGCGATCTAATGTTTGTGAAAAACGCATTATGTAACGCTGCGAGGTGTATCAAATGTGACAGGTAATTTGTATTTTATTTTGAATTATTATTAGAGATAGCTTGTTTTGAATTACGATCGATATGATAAAATTTGGAAATTAATATATGTAGTGCCTTCAAAAGAACTTGGCAGAAGTATAAAAATAAAATTAATGCTGAGAAGATGCGAAAATTATGTGTTATATTACTGCATGAAAATTATGTGTTATATTAATGCATGAAAATGTTGTGTTATATTAATGCATGAAAATTAGGTGTTATATTAATGCATGAAAATTAAGTGTTATATTAATGCATGAAAATTATGTGTCATATTAATGCATGAAAGTTATGTGTTATATTAATGCATGAAAATTATGTGTTATATTAATGCATAAAAATTATGTGTTATATTAATGCATGAAAATTATGTGTCATATTAATGCATGAAAATTATGTGTTATATTAATGCATGAAAATTATGTGTTATATTAATGCATGAAAATCAAGTGTTATATTAATGCATGAAAATTATGTGTTATATTAATGCATGAAAATTATGTGTTTTATTAATGCATTAAAATTATGTGTTATATTAATGCATGAAAAAAGGCGGAATGAAGACATAAAAAATAAATGCGTGTAAAAAATGAATGTTTTAAGTAAAATGAAAAAGCGATCTTTAATAATGACTTCCAGCGAATATATTATTCAAGTAAGAAGTGCACGGTGTGCGTAAAGAGCAAGACCGATAAAAACGTGGCTAGATCAAGTGATTCAATTTTTTTAAGAAGTTTGAATAATAGAAGGTCATGCATGACGAGATGTACAAATATGGACAATACTCAAGCATTCATAAATATCATTATACCACTTCCCTACTGGTGTAGGCCGAGAGAACAGAGTACCAGACTTTCCTATCTCGGCACACATATTTCGCATCTTCCACATCCATACACCTTCTCATACAGCTCATCATACTTCTTATATTTCTTTCTTTCAAAGTAACATTCACTTGATCCAAACATACTTCTTTGGTCGTCCTCTACCATGCCTTCCACTCACATTAACATTTTTTTAAATTTGTTTTACACATGACAAGAAATATACATAATTTGCGAAAAAAACAACAGGTAATTTAATTTGGACAAACAATTTTAATGGATCTGGGTTTGTTGCGTTTCATTTGTCGTGTCTCTAGTAAACTAGGCTTCTGCCTTTATCTCACTGAGGACTATACTCGTATTATGGTTTTGCTAGTATTTCTTCGTTTATTCGTTTCACGTAGCCAAACGTAAAATGAATCAATTATTGAAAAAAATACATACCTCAGAGCTTTTACCTATCTACCTCAGATGACCATGCAATTCCTGTACATCTTTATCCTCGTGGACTATTCTTTCCCAAACCGATCTGTCACTTCCTCCACCCATGACCTGCTCCACGTTATCTTAAAGCAACTGTGTCGGTCTACCAAGGGACTTTCTCTCTTGCTTGCAAAATAATATTTATTGGGTTTGTCAATCAGTGTATCAGCAGCTAACATGGCGTATCCATGAAAAAATTTCGTGACCTTTTGTCGCTTGTAATTAGTTTAGTCTAATTAACTTCTTCATTAAATCTAGGCTTTAGTTCTCTTGCAGCCTGTTTTAGGTCAAGAATCTTTCGTAGTAGTCGCTTTCCGATGTTCAGTAATTTTAGGTAGTCTTTGAATGTCATGATTCACGCTACAGGCCTATATTACCATGGAAAAGACGATCGAATTGTATCCTCTCAGTTTGACATTTCTAAATGGGGCCTTACAATTCAGTAGTTTTTCCTGTTTCTACTTTGAATCCTTGTTTGGATGTCCATGCCTCATTTGTTGGTGAGGAAACTGCCCAGATATGCGAACTTTTCAACATATTTTATGAAAGAATGACTTTTTTAAGAAAGTTCTTAAGAAGTATCGGTAACATTAATTTTGGAGTACGATACATATGTATAAGCATTAAATGTTTCATAAGAGAGCAGTACAACTTTGAGGTCAATTTTGTCTTCATGTAATAAATAATTTATTCTGAATCAATACAATCGAGTGGAATATTATGACAAGACTTTTTTCGTTTCTGTTATTGTGGCGTGGAATGGTCTGCTTCTAAGTGTTAGAGATATGGGTGGCATATACAACTTTAGGAATCACTTAAAGACAACACTTTTTGGAAGACTTCATAAAATTTTATATTTATGAATGAACACTATACACATACTTTTATTTTCCATTTATTTATTCCAATTCTCAACACAGACAATATGCCAATCATATTGGAATTTAAAAGAAGTGTCAACACATTTAAAAAAATAAACTAAATATTCAAAAGTCACTTAAATAAGTTGATGAAAGCTTTCTTACGTCCTCAGTCTTAGAAGAAAAATTTCTGATTTTCCTGATTCACAAATTTCTAGACGACAGTCTTTTTTCAATGCAGCTGCTAGGCTGATATATGGTAGTCATGAATATTTCCATATTAGTCCGTCTAAAAAGTCTACACTACCTTAACACTTGCCTTACTGTGCTAAATAAATCCGCCAACCACGGTGCTGGACGCTAAGCGTCCAGTGAAAAATGTATGTTTTAAATAAAAATTATGCAAAATCTGCTAGGTTATTTTTTTGTAATTAGCTATAAAAATCATTTTATTGTGTATTAAAACGTTGAATAATCAAATAAAATATAAGTCCTGGTCACTCGCTATCCATCACAGGGTGGCAAGTGTTAAGTGTCGCGAACAGATTGATTTTACACGTTGTATTCAAGTCCATTAATGGGGTTTCTCCATTATGTATTTCGAATCTGTGTTCTTTCGGAGAGAAGTAGAACTTTGGTTGTTCCAAATCAATCCAACAGGGTGGTGTATAATGATAAAGCTTTTGCCGTTGCTGTTACTATGGTGAGAAATGGTCTACCTCCTAGTGTCAGAGATATGAGTGGCGTTTACAGATTTAGAAAGCACTTAAAGATAATCATTTTTAGAACGACTTATTTTCTTTTTTTAATGGGTTCGAATCCTGAGTTACTAACGGCGCTTTATAAATTGCTTATTCATTTTTCTTTTTTTATTATAAGTGTTTGATTTAGCTACGTAAATCAGGTGTCGGTGTCCATTGAAAAGGGTCAAACACTCGCGAATTTATACAATATTGAATGAGGAAGCGATGTATAAAAAAAGTGGCAGTTCACTCAGATCTCCCCTATCCCAGATCCCGTGCTCGAGGCCGTATTTATCATTATTTAACAAAAGACCCAAAGTCTCTTTTCAGCCGCTAAATGTTTACTTTCCCCGATTATCCCCCTGTGCCTCCACTTTTTACCGTGAGCCTCCTTTCATATTTACATCCTTTAACAGTGACAACTCTAGTTTTATATTTTATATTTATAGGGGTATTGCAAAATGATTTTCTTTGTAATAAAAATGCAGCCTCCAATGTTATGGTCAAATAAAAGAAGTCTTTACTTGTTTTATTGATTATAAAAACGCTTTTGATCGATTACAATACAAAAAAATAATAACAAGTTTACAAAACGTTAATAATAATTATGGAAGTGTAACGAGAGATATTGAGTGACAAACGTCACTCAATATCTCTCGTTACAGCGGTAGGTACTGCTAAACAGCGGTAGGTATCAAAGTCAATTTGGCACTAACACATGTAGTCTTCAAGATGATAGTCTACAACAGTATTTTTGTAACGACTTTGATGTATGGAAGTGAAAATTGAACGTGGAACAAAACTGATAAGAACCGAAAAATTGTAAAAATGCATGCACTGTGAAGAATACATGAGGTGACAATGTATGACAGAATACTGAATGAATTGTTAAGAGATGAGTGTCAACTTGAGGGTGATGTGTTGACTCTGAGATTGTTTAGACACGTGGAACGACTGAATGAAGAAATAATAATAAAACATTAATATAGTGCAAATAGTGGAGTGGAAGGCATGGTAGAGTAAGACCAATGAAAGCATGGTTGGATCAAGTGTACGGTATCTTGAAAAAAGGATGTAAAAAGTCAAAGGAATCCTAAAAGATGTATGAAAAGGTGTATGGATGTAGAATAGGCGAAAGATGTATGTCGCGAAAGAAAAGTCTGGTGCTCTCTCTTTTTAACCTAACCCGATGAGGAAAGGACGTGATGGCAGGTAAGTTCTACTTATTACCAGTCTTAATAGGTCAATATTCATATAACTCGAATAGTTGTCAGAAAAACACATGAAACACTTAGAAATAAAAACACAATGTTTATTTTTATTGGTTTTTTTCTCGTGTTCTGTGTGATTTAGCCGCACTCCAATATATTGCGAACCAGTAAATAAGATACTTTATAACAGCACCTCCACCAAATCTACTCGAGGCTTTAATTTCGAATCCCAGAACTTTATTGGCAAACAATCACATACTCTCAATGTGAGAATAAAATATGAGATTTATCGCATTTTCTTCCAACCAAATGTAAACACATACGAAAAATACATTTATTTCGCTCAATTTTTGTTTGGAGGTTATAAGGAAGTGACTTTTGTTTGGAGGTTATAAGGAAGTGACTTTGTTTGGAGGTTATAAGGAATTGGCTTTTTTATATATTTTTTTGTTTTTTCAACAATTTTAACTATGTGTATTGGTTACTACACTGTAAAGGACTCTCGCGTCATGATATCTTTACTCTATTTTCTTTCAATTTTCTCTTCCAACACAGCATCTTGTTTCAGGCATCTGTTGAATCACTACGCAAAAATAATATCTTCACCGCAAGATTTAAAATTGACGTTCAGAGTTGTTTTTGTTGCACAGGGCATTCTGATACGTACTCGTATATATTGGACATTTGTTTTACGAATAGGAATAATGCTTTGAAATTTTCTTTAACTTTAATAAAGTCGTTGACGAGAGGTAAAACTGGATGCGCCTAATAGAATCATAGCTCCAACGTTAATTATTTAAACTTCCGATCATCATCATTCTGTCGTTTAACTCATTACTGAGCATCTTCACTCCCATGATAGTCTACGAGGACTCCCTTCCATCCATCCATGCACTCCGTGGCTCGAAGGGTAGTTCATTAGAGTATTTCACGTGGTCAGTCTAATGCATTGGGATTCTTCCTCTTATGCGTCGTCCTTTCACGCCTCCTTCTTCTTCAGTTTCAATCCTGGGGATTGGTTACCAGCAAAGCCCTGCATCTCCTCCTCCACTCCGCTCGGTCTTCAGCGATCCTCTTGAGTTATGTATAGGAGGTGCAGTCCATATCGTGGCATATTTGCTCCAGATACTCTCGACGAGGACGCCCTCTGCCAATCGATCCCTCAATCATTCCCTGCAGTGTATTGTGCAGGAGATTTTCATGTCGCAGCATATGACCCATCCATTCTGCACGCTTTTACGATCTGGTGTTTGACAGATGCCTGGTTTGTTTGATCCTGCTAAGAACATCGTCATTTGTAATGTGGTATCTCCAGGAAATTCTTAGGAATCATCACCAGGCCTCCACTTTTATAGCATTTTTGTTGTTTTCAAAGCAAGTGAGTATTTTCGCGGAAAATGTTTGATTCGCAGCCTTCGTTCTAATATATTTTGCCAAAATCAGCAACAATGTTGTATTTACTTGTTTTAATGTGAAATCACCGTGATGTCTCGTCATCTGAGATAAGGGAACCCTCCAGAGAAAGGACTTATTAAGGGATTATCCCGGACGCTGTATAGCATGAAATCGTCCACCGATTTTAGCACGCCTGGTTTGCATATTTCAAACAATATCTGGTTTAAAAGGGTATAATGGTTTTTGTTCTGTTTTGTAAACAATTTACTTAAAAAAGATAATATTCCAAGTGGGAATTGTGAGATTTTCTGACGGGGGCGAGGTTGAATGGAGGAAGTCGACCAATGAGATGGGCACTAGTGACATCACTTCATTTCTTATCCATTTGCAGTGACATCATTTCGTTTCTAATCCACTTGCAGTGACATCACTTAATTTCTTTTCCACTGGGGGATAAAGGACTACCCATGGTGAGACACGAAGAAAACTCGATATCTAGATGACGGATCTACATCGGAGAAAGACGACACTCGTCTGTCACACACCCTGAAGATTTGGGGACTCCTAATTTTACTGACACACTGGTTGGGAAACTGGCCCTAACTTGAAGTTCTCCAGTCCACCACATCGCTGAAACTGAAGACAAATTCGCCAGCTACTCCATTACATTAATAGATCAAGCTGTAGGCAACACCAACCTCCGGCCTTTCAAAGCTACGCTTTTGTCAGTGGATTTTGTGAAACCGCTCAGATTATGTCCTTAACTTGCTTATATTTAATTGTACATTGTTTTACTTGTGTTGTTTCATTAATTTCATTTCGTTGTAAGAAATATATTTTTCTTACGGATAAACTGTTTTATTGTTAACATGCACACTTCATTACTTCATATAATAAAATTAGATCGTAAAGTTTTGATACTCCCCTAAAAATAGTATATTTAAATATGCGAAAAGAAGAGTTAGTATTGACTTTAATAGATTTATGGTAATTTTATCTTGTTTAATTCCTTTGTGGATTTCTAAGATTTCTATGTTTTGTTTATTTCCATAATCTATATTTATTAGAATTTCAATTATCTCTATAGACATACATTTAATAAAGGCTCTTTCAAATTGAGCGGGCTTTTTTTATTATTTTTTTTTTATTCTTGAATAAAACACACATTTTGCTTTAATTTCAAAAAAAAGTTTTATCGGTCATGGAAGTATAATGTATAACATTTAAACACAAAAAACTTTATACGAAAAAGGTCCACCTCTTGCAGCTCCACAAATGTCCATTCTTTTGTTAAAATTTTCGATGACATTTTGGCATAATTGCGGTTCTAACTCACAAATAACACGAATATTTTCGTCCTTCAGCTCAGGAATTGATCAGGGGTCATTCTTATAGATCTGGCGTTTCACGTAACCCCAGAGAAAAATAGTCCAACGGTGTCAGATCACATGATCTTGGTGGACAATTAACATCACCGTTTTCGGAGATTACTATACATAAAATAATTCGACAATTTGAACGCGTTGTTGTATTGTATACGACTCTATTTTTATAAATATCATACATTACACTTCTCAAGTGTCACAAGACCCAGACAAGTTCGCAACGTCATCTGTGTTTTATCCAAGAATAAAAAAAACACTCAATTTTAAAGACCCTTTATAACTAGATATTGATCATAACCTTTTTGTAATTTGTGGATGGGAAAACGTATGATGTTCTACGAATTAAAAAAAATAAGTGTTATTCATTGATCTGTTGCGTATTTTAATTCGTAAATAAAAATGTCTTATTATCATTTCCACGTACTTGTATACTACGTTGTAATAATTGCTGCATTGTGATGTTCTGCGAATTCAAAAAAAATATGTGTTTTTCATTGATCTGTTGCGTTTTTTAATTCGTAAATCAAAATGTCTTATTGTCATTTCAACGTACTCGTATACTTCATTGCAATCATTGCTGCATTGTGATGTTATACAAATTTAAAAAAATTGTTTTTCATTGATACTGTAGCAGTAGATAGGTCCACCCGCCGGCCTGGCCGGGCGCATTCCATGTTAGAGTCTATGGATTCTAAATTCAAAAAGAGTGACATTTTGTTTTTGGAATATTACAATTTTGACAGATGTTATTTTTTCATTCGGTAAAATATATTTTGAGAAAATGTTGAATAATTGAGATATGTGGTTCATTATTGATAGCTCTCCTAAAGTGGTGACCCCGACGTGAATTGAACACAGATTTCGAATATAACATATATTATCATCTCGATAACGACCGCAAAATGACAAACCAAAACCCAGAACCCGCATCTGGAAACGCATCATCTGCACATAACCTCGCCGGTATCGCGCTGGCGATGCGGATCACGGCATTCTGGCGCGACAAACCACGCCTGTGGTTTATTACGTTTGAAGCCGCCACCCAGGACCTCCACCGCAGCCAAGCCCAGCTGGCTCAGATGGTCCTCGCCCAGCTTGACAAACAGGACATCGAGCAGATCGCGGATCTACTCTACAGCCCAAGCGCGAACCAGTACCAAGACGTCCAAAACAGACTCATCTCCGTCTACGAAGAGAGCGACGCGAGACAGCTGCAAAGACTGCTGTCAGAGATGGAGCTCGGCGACCAGCGCCCATCACAGCTGTTACGACGCATGCGAAATCACGCCCGAGAGATGATCCCGGATACAACGCTGCATCTGATGTGGATGAATTTGATGCCTGCTCACGTGAGGTCGGTCTTGGCGATCAGCCATACGATCTCCAAGACTACCACCCTCGACGAACTCGCACTGCTGACCGACAAAATGCTAGAACAGACAGACAAGGAATTAGCGACCATGAGCATTGCAGCACCACCCGCAAACAACCCCAAAACAATGGAACCCCGGCAACCCTTCGAGCCAGACACTATCCGCGCCTTGGTCGACGAAGTCAAGCAGCTCCGCTTGGAAATCGCGGAAGTGAAGTCGCGAGCTGCCTGCAACGACTGTCAGCGCCGACGATCGCCGTACCGCAGCCAAGCAGAAGCGCGCACCACACGCGGTCATTCACCCTCCACGGCAGAATCAACATTCTGTTATTATCACAACAGATTTGGGAAAAATGCTTTCCGCTGCAGATCGCCTTGTACATTCAAAAAAACTAGGGAAGCGGAAAACTGACAAAAACGCTGGCCTCGGCGGAACCCGGCGTTTATGGAACCACCAACCGCCTATTCGTAACTGACAAAAGGTCAGGAATGAGGTTCCTGGTCGACACCGGAGCGAACATCTCCGTAATACCAAGAGCGGCAGGTTACGCAAAGCCTCTTTCTTTCAACCTGTACGCTGCGAACAACACAGTTATCCGTACATACGGAGAAAAGACAATGGAGCTCGACCTAAATCTTAGAAGAGCATTCCGTTGGAAGTTCGTCATGGCAGCCGTCACGAAGCCGATACTCGGAGCAGACTTCCTGACGCATCATAGACTCCTCGTCAACGTCGCTGGACGCCGCCTCATGGACCAAACGACGAACCTCTATCTCAGGGCGCCAATGTACAGTTATGCACAACCAACAGTACGAACGATTGATATGGAGCAGAAGTACCACCGAATTCTCGCAGAATTTCCCGACGTCACAAGACCATCACCTTTCAAGGAAGTCTCCAAACATCAAGTGGAGCATTACATCGAAACAACTGGCCCACCATTATATGCGAAAGCAAGGCAAATATTATACCACCCCACCGCTATCAAGCAGTCAAAAAAGAATTTGAGGAGATGATGCTTCAAGGTATATGCCGCCCCAGCAATAGCCCTTGGGCAAGCCCACTTGTTGTCGTACCAAAAAAAAACGGCGAACTACGAGTCTGCGGCGACTACAGACGACTAAATTCCGTCACAAAGCCCGACAGGTACCCCGTACCACGCATGAAAGATTTCACATACCAGCTCGCAGGAAAAAAAATATTCAGCACGCTAGACCTAAACCGAGCCTTTCAACAGCTACCAGTCCTGGACAAACATATCGAAAAGACAGCCATCATCACACCTTTTGGCTTATTTGAATTCCCTCGAATGTGCCCTGGATTGAAAAACGCAGGCCAAACTTTCCAACGATTTATACACCAAGTACTTTTCGGCCTAGATTTCGCATTTCCATACATCGATGACGTAATAATCGCATCTGAAAACGAAGTCCAACACGAAGAACATATGCGGAGAATCTTAAACCGTTTCAACGAATATGGGATTACTATCAATCCAGCAAAATGTGCTCTAGGGAAAAATAATCTAATCTTTCTCGGGTACAGCGTCGACAAAAATGGAATTAAACCGCCCGCGATAAAGACTAAAGCCATTGACGATTTCCCCAAACCAAATTCTGTCGAGCAGTTACGTAGGTTCCTAGGAATGTTGAACTATTATCGCGAGTGTATTCCGAATGCCGCCCAAATTCAAAATCCACTACATGCATTTTTGCAAAATTCAAAAAAACGAGACAAGACGGAAATAAAGTGGACTGAAGAATCGACCAGTGCATTCAATAAATGCAAACAATCCATACGCGACGCAGCTCTACTAAACCACCCACAGAACAACGCCTCACTATCCCTCTTAACCGACGCATCGGACACAGGGATGGGGGCAGTTTTACAGCAAAAGGTAAACAATACCTGGCAACCACTCGGGTATTTCTCGAAAAAGTTCAACGCAGCCCAAAAAAATTACAGCACATATGACAGAGAGCTAACGGCAATATACATGGCAGTGAAACATTTCCGGAATTTCCACGAGGGGAGACAAATGACCGTCTACACCGATCACAAACCACTCGTTTACGTATTCTCAAAAAAACCATCCGACAACGAATCAGCACGAAGGACTCGCTATATAACATTTATAAGCGAGTTCACGACCGACATTCGACACATCGAGGGGAGAGAAAATGTAGCTGCAGATAGCTTATCGCGAATTGAGACACTCGTAGGAGCGGCCATATTGGATTACGAACAATTGGCCGACGCTCACAAGAGTGACGTAGACATCCCAACGCTACTAAATCGGCAGAACCTAAAATTTAAAAAAACTGCTCTACCTACATCTGAAAAGCAAATATATTGCGAGACATCCACAGCAAATATGCGGCCCTATTTACCAATCCAATTCAGACTACAGGCGTACCACGCTTTACATGATTTGAGCCACCCCGGTATACGAAGCACCAGAAAAATGATGAGAAAAAGATATTTCTGGCCATCGATGAATGCGGACGTCGGAAGATGGGCGAAGCAGTGCATGCAGTGCCAAAAAGCGAAAATTCACTGTCACACGAGCAGCGTCGTATCTTCGTATCCACCTGCAAAACGATTCGAATGCATGCACATCGACATAGTCGGACCTCTGCCTACATCTCGGAACGGTGAAAGATATTTGCTCACGATGATCGACAGAGCCACACGATGGCCCGAGGCCGTTCCGCTCGTGGACATCACAGCGGAATCCGTCGCCCGCGCCGTATTGGAAGGCTGGATATCCCGCTTCGGATGCCCTACGACCCTCACCAGCGACCAAGGAAGGCAATTTGAGAGCAACCTATTTTCCGCCCTTATGAAACTGCTCGGAGTCAAGAAAAGACGAACGACACCATACCACCCGCAAAGCAACGGCATTATAGAACGCTGGCACAGCGCGTTTAACGGATAACAAAAAGTGGATGGACGAACTGCCTGTCATTCTCCTCGGACTCCGCGCCGCAGTCAGATCCGACACGGATGTCAGCGCCGCCGAACTGACATATGGAAGAAGCCTGCGACTCCCTGGTGATTTCTTCGCTGAAGAAACGTCGCATGAAGGGGCCATGGACAGCACATACGTGGAGCAGCTGTGTGACACTTTACACAGCCTACGCCCAGCACCCACAGAAGCCCACGGCAGTGGAAGGAAAACATTCGTCCACAAAGACCTTCAGACCTGTAGCCACGTGTTCCTGCGCAACGACGCCGTAAGGAAGCCGCTCCAACCGCCATACGACGGACCCTATGCCGTGCTTGGAAGGGAAAACAAGGTGTTCACGTTGCAGCTGCCTGGACGAGTGGTCAACGTCTCAATGGACCGCCTCAAGCCCGCTTACATCGCTAGCACTAATAACGCAACGGAGACGACGGAGAGAATACATCAACCAGCCCCTACACCCTGCTACACTACACGTAGTGAGAGAATAGTGAAAGGACCCGTACGTTTCGCGTAGGTACGCACCGTACGCTACACTAGAGGGGGAGCACTGTAGCAGTAGATAGGTCCACCCGCCGGCCTGGCCGGGCGCATTCCATGTTAGAGTCTATGGATTCTAAATTCAAAAAGAGTGACATTTTGTTTTTGGAATATTACAATTTTGACAGATGTTATTTTTTCATTCGGTAAAATATATTTTGAGAAAATGTTGAATAATTGAGATATGTGTTTCATTATTGATAGCTCTCCTAAAATCTGTTGTGTTTTTGAATTCGTAAATTAAAATGTATTAGTGTGACTCGTATACTACATTGCAATCATTGCTACATTGTGATGTTCTACGAATTCATAAAAAATCTTTGTTTTTCATTGATATTTTGTGTTTTTGGATTCGTAAATTAAAATATATTAGTGTCATT
Source organism: Odontocerum albicorne (assembly GCA_949825065.1). Taxonomy (NCBI): domain Eukaryota; kingdom Metazoa; phylum Arthropoda; class Insecta; order Trichoptera; family Odontoceridae; genus Odontocerum; species Odontocerum albicorne. The sequence goes on from OX463862.1 coordinate 8,254,643, forward strand.
TCCACGTACTCGTATACTACATTGTAATAATTGCTGCATAGTGATTTTCTACGACTTAAAAAAAAAGTGTTTTTCATTGATCTATTGCGTTTTTCGATTCGTAAATCAAAATGTCTTATTGTCATTTCCACGTACTCGTATACTAACTTCGTTTTAATCATTGCTGCAAATCTGGTAATCTCCGCCCTTTATTATAAATGATGCTTTCATTGCAATTAAGTTGCTTTCATCTTCTACCCGACACTGAAAGTTCATCTTTTACAAAGTCAAATAAAAGCTGTACATTTTCTGAGACAAATTATAAAAAACTGACTTTCTGCTGTTGTTAAAAATATTAAATAAAATTTAAATCTTCTTTTCAATCCTCTGATCCATGCTGCAAAATGTTTAGTCAGTTCTTTGTTCCATGAACTGTTGTACGTATAAAACTCTATTCATTGCTTTCACATTTCTGTTGCACATTTCTTGCTAAGTCACGCCGTATTATCTCGCTGTTAACCTTTTATAACCCCCACAGTCTCTTTCTGTGATTTTTCAATCTTTACATTTAGTATAGAAAAGAATTTATTTCGTTAAGTGAAAAATTATTTCTGCTGACGGGTATTCCTTGAATCTCTATTTAAATTACAATATAATAAGTTCTTCCGGATGAAAACAAATTATAGAATTTAAAAACTGGTGTCACCTAAATAGCACGTTATCGTCGATAATAATTTAGATAGTTCTGATTTGTAATAACAGATGTTGTACAATTTTTAGCTCCTCTAAAGGAGCAAAGTACAAATGACTGCACCTGATCATCCAAGGCAAAATAGAAGGCCGAAGAGGTGTTGGCAGGAGGCAAATGTCCTGGCTCCGCAATATACGTGATTATATTGGCATAAGGGGCGTTGGTGATCTTTTTCGGGCTGCCGGGGACAAAGATGTCTACTCTCAAGTGATATTCAACGTTGGGAGGACCTGACATGACACTGGGAAGAAGAAGTATTTATTTTTTAATTTGTTCCACGTTTCATCAAAACAAAGGGAATCTTAAACTTAGATACAAATTAAAATTTAAGTAATATTTTCAATAGCACACAACATCAGAATTGCCATCATGACATGATACTATTGGGCTAATCTGAGAGAACAGATTTGTACATTCTTGGCATACATCTTTAACTTCCATACGCCTCATCGTGCATATTATCCAATTATAAAAGCTTTTTATTCTTCCCTTTTCTTCAGAGTTTGACTCCCTTAGTCGTATTATGATTTTCCATGTATTTTCAAACTTCTCTGCTATTCATGCTACGTGGTACTTGGTCGCAAAACCATTAAACCCACACTAATATTCTTATCTGAGTCATGGCTGAAAAAGATTGAGAAAAACTGGTCTAAAACTTATAAATGTCAATTTCCACTAATCAGTAATGGACCACATATATCTGTGTATCTACCATATAACAATATTGTTCTAAAATAACTTTTCTTATTTACTCAAACAAAGCCGCATCTAACCTACCCTTTTATCCGAAATATTCAATTAACCCAAATAATATAGAGGTCTCCTAATTACTATCGCCACACGCCCAACAATATGTAACGAGCCCCTGGTGACCAGCTCCTGTATTTAGGGGCGAGACCTTGTTAATAAGGACACACTCCCATTGTGGGGTGTGTGCTGGGTAAATTTACGAGTATTTTATATTTTCTATTCAATGCCAATTGACATTAATTAATCTAAGTTATATTAAGCTCTCAAGTTATTGTGGACTAAATATTGTATTACGAATCGATGTGATATTTTATGACGAAGTTAGGTGACAACTTATTACGAAGTAAGATTATATATAATATTAGGTCCTTACATATGAAATTGGCGTTTTGTTTGGGAGGAACATAAAGTTGTTTTTTTTTTAATATAATATATTTATTTAATCAAAGTATGTACCATTGCTATCTATGCACTTTTGCCATCTCATAGGTAGTTCATCGATCCCTTTACTAAAAGAACCATTCGGGCGGGAATCAATAAAATCTTTGAAGTCGGTTTGGACTGCCCCATCGGAGTTGAATTTTTTCCCTTGCAAGAAGTTATCCAAATTTCGAAAAAAATAGTAATCTGTTGGGGCAAGGTCCGGAGAGTACGGTGGATGTCTTAGACATTCCAATTGAAGCTCTTCTAATTTGGTAGCCGTCTGTTGTGCAGTGTGTGGTCTAGCGTTATCATGAAGCAGCAGTGGCCTAGAGCGATTAACCAGCCTCGGTTGTTTAGCAGCTAGCTTTTCCATCATGGTTTGCAGTTGCTGACAATAGACATCTGCCGTAATCGTCTGGCCAGATTTAAGAAAGCTGTAGTGAACGACACCAGCACTAGTCCACCAAACGCTCACAAGTAACTTTTTTGGAGTCAATTTTCGCTTGGGGCATGGTTTGGCTGGTTCGGCAGGGTTCAGCCATTGCGATGAGCGCTTCCGATTATCATACAGGATCCACTTTTCATCACAGGTAATGATTCGATTCAAAATCCCTTCATTATTGTGCCGGTTGAGTAATGCAACGCAGCAGTCAACGCGCGTTTGTTGATTTGCTTCACTCAATTCGTGAGGTACCCACCTTTCAAGGTTTTTCACCTTCCCAATTTGCTTCAAGTGGATTAAAACAGTTTTATCACTAACACCGCAGCCTGCAGCTAACTCGGACGTGGTTTGCGATGGATCCGCTTTCACAATAGCCTTCAATTCTTCATTATCAACTTTGGTCTCCGGCCGTCCACGGGGCTTGTTCTGCAGGTCGAAATTTCTAGAACGAAAACGTTGGAACCAAAAACGCACTGTGTTTTCTTTTGCGGCACCGTCGCCATACACATCATTAATCCTTCGAGCCGTTTCTGCAGCACTGGTGCCACGGTGGAACTCGTACTCGTAAATAACGCGATATTTCAAGTTTTCCATTTTGTAAACTGAGTGACGCAAAGAAAAAAAACAATTGAGGAAAAAACAAATGAATTATAATTTTCGAAACACAAATACTTGAGTAAATAGCTGTATAAATTTGAATTTGGAATTCCTAACCAAAGAGAAGATATTTGAGATCAAAGTTGCCAGTACGGCAAAACGCCGTACTGGCAACTTTGATATAGAAATACGAAATGTTACAATAATAATATTGTAACATTTCATATTTCTGTATTCGCTCGCAATTTGAATTTAAATCGCCAATTTAGCAACATTGATAATTATCATCCCCCGTGAAAAGACATGCTTATAATGTTTTTCCTTGCATCAGGGCGCACCTCGGATCCCTGTGGGTGTCCAAAATTATTGGGCTAACCAATTTATCTCTGGCCATGGGTGCTATAATCGCCAATTCACTTCCTGGATGATTTTTCTCTTAGACCGTTTAACATCTTAATTAAAATGTTTCAGTTATTTTTATGCTGTTTATCATAATTTTATAGCGCTTTTGAGCTACAAAAAAGCGCTCTGCCTAGCAAAAGTCTGTAGCAGATTAAAGCTTCCAATCGCCTTGGAGCTTTGATTTGTCAAAAAAAAATGGTTTTATTTGTTGAGACTGTGTACTTGTTGAAGTGCGACAACTTTCCCAAAATAAATCAATACACGCACAAGTGTAATCCGTCGTTAGGACTGCTGAAAAATCATACTTGAAGTATCGTCGTCGTTGTTGCGTCTCGTAGGTGAGGATTCCATCGCCATCCCAATGTCGATTTAGTTGAAAAGCAAAGCTGTGCCATAGAACTGATTTTTTAAGTGAGCAAGCCGTTCCACACCAGCAAACTCATCGACCACACCAATATACTGGATCCGATGACACGCCTAAAATGAGACGATTGGAGCACACCGACATGTTTTTTTAATTTTTTTTATTTGACCGAAGTCATAGGTATCTTTATACCCTCAAATACTTGCCGAAAAAATACCATTGTCATTCGAGGGGAGTAGTACAGCGCGGGGTCGAACCGGCAACCTTCTGTATAGAAGTCCAGTGCGTTAACACGCAATTATTACTATCCTAAGCTCGACAGCCCTGGGTGGGCCTTGGCTGAATCCAGGAGCTTCCTCCATTCTTGTCTGTTTGATGCCCTTATTCTCCAATTCCTCACTGGCAACACCGATGCATCCGTGTTGACACTGTCCATCCATCGCATTTTGGGCCTTCCTGGTCTTCTACGTCCCTGTGTTACTGAGAGCGTGAGGTTAACGTGAGCGTAGCGTTAACACGCAATGCACATCATATACTCGAGTTATATATAGTCTACCGAATCGTAATGATGAACAACAAGTTATGTACGTACTTTAGTGGTTCGAAGCCTGAAGGATTGATTAGTGGGGGTGAAAATAATACTATCCCACGTCCACGTTCTTCAATATGTCCTAATCACCAATTCAGACATGTTGAAGGGTTTCATACAAAAGAAAATTAAAACCATTTGTCAATGTTGACACAACCCCGTTTATAAAAAAAAACCGTTTATCAATGTTACTCCTTTATGAATCATACTTTTAGCAGATCTCGACATTACTTGTTTTGGATATATGAATATTAATTAAGATTTATCGTGCTAATGTGTTATTAATTAGATTACTTGCCTCGGCACGCCTTTTTTCAGTATCATTCTCAAACACTTATAATCATTCCTTTTTTCCAAGAATAAAATAATTAATTTTCTCATGATATAGCTTGTTTATACAGGATGGCTTATGTTCTATGGGGTACTTTGAAAAAGGTTTTATTTTCATTAATTCATTGCCGTGCCCGCGGCATCAATTATTTATTTTATGAAAAGAGATTGTATAATAACATCATTAATGAAAAAAAACAACTAGTAATTTTGAGTCGACACACAATTTATATGAATCTGGATTTGTTGATTTTAATTGTGTTCCCAGTAAACTAGGCTTTTGCCTGTATCTTACTGAGGACATATAACATAGAAAAATTAATCGATAGTATAAATGAGGAACGATTCACGATTTTGCTTGTCATCCTTGCGCATATTGAAAAAGGTTTCACTTTAATTAATTCATTTCCATATTTAGACCATCAATAATTTATTTATTTATTTATAAATGACATTTTACAAGAAATTTTGTAAAAACACAAGTATTTTTAAATGGACAAACAATTTATATGGATCTGGGTTTGTTGAATTAAATTTGTCGTGTTCCCAGTAAACTAGGTTTTCGGTTGAATCTTACAGAGAACATATAATATGAAAAAATAACGTGATATTTTTCCGATTTGGATTAAAATACAAACCATTGCAAACTCACATCAAGTTGATCAACAGTGAGACTCAATTACATGTATGTATCGTGCGAGTCAAACCACGCATACTTCGTCAATCTAGACAGACCAAAAAAATATATCCCACAATGCGCACATTCACCAAAAGCACATTACTATAACTAGACGATTAATCTATGCCATGCATGGTTTCAGACTTTTTTATACCGTTTCAGTACTGTTATAAAATTATTGTGTTGTAAAACTGTGATTTTTTTTAATATTCACGGAATCAACTTCTCACTACTATAAATACATAAAATCAATTTTTGAAAACCGCGTTAAACACCACAATTCAGCCCCAACACATCAACTGACAACAGCATGCAAACCTATAAAATATTTGCTCTTAAATTAACATTTTTTAAAATGTATTTTACACATGACAAGAAATATACATAATTTGCGATAAAAACAACAGGTTATTTAATTCAGACACACAATTTTATAAATACATAAAATCAATTTTAGAAAACAGCGTTAAACACCACAATTCAGCCTCAACACATCAACTGACAACAGCATACAAACCTATAAAATATTTACTCTTAAATTTACTTTTTATTTTATTTATTTTACACATGACAAGAAATATACATAATTTGCGATAAAAACAACAGGTAATTTAATTCAGACACACAATTTTAATGGATCTGAGTTTGTTGCCTTTCATTTGTCGTGTCCCCAATAAACCAGGCTTTTGCATGTATCTCACTGCGGACATACGTGACATGTATGAACACTGCACTCATGCACTGCACTCCACCATGCATGTAGAAAACTTGTCGGTCTGCTACAATTATTTCACTTCGGTGTGCTATCGGATCCAGTACAGCGAGGTGACCGGAGAGTTTGTTAGTGTGCAGCTGCTCACTTACTTAAACAGAAGAAAGGAAAGAAAGAAACAGAAACTCTACGGCACAGCATCGCTTTCCAACTGAATTGACGTTTGAATGGCAAGGGGATCCTGAACTACGAGGCCTAGCAACGATTCGATAAACTCCACCTTAAGCCGAATGAGTTACTATCACATATCAGAAAATCTTCAAAGGTTTCTTTGTAGTTCATCTTCCCTATTTTTTTTTTCAAATCTTTGAATCAAAGAGACACATCTTCCCTCATATCCTGTAGTTATGTGGAAGGCATTGTCCTGTTTTTTTGTGTCCATTTAGTGAACTCTAGGGTCAACTCTCTTATCAACATGATCCATAAACTATAATTTTACATATTGTATAACACTACACATGTCGGCCACTTGAGATTTCTAAAATTTAATATTTCATCGTTATCTTTAAATGCTTTTGGAAATGTGTTCTAATCCCTAGAGATAAGTGGAGTGTTTGTTTTAGTTTTTTTAACTAAAATATGTGTTATTTGATCACATGTATGTTAACATATGCTTCTACAATCTCAATCGAAAAGCGATAAAGATATATCTTTCACAAGAAATAGGTTAATTAATGGTCTATGAAGTCCAAATTTCTTAAACATATTTGCACAAGGGAGGAATAAGGTTATTTTAACATTTTATCTCGTGAATATTCTCCAAAAGTAACATATAACTCATCAATCAATAAGTCCCGAGACTAACTACTAAAAAAACATTTGTTTTCCAAAATTCTTCTTTATTGATCAACATAGTCTCTCTCAAGAGCGATACATTAATTCCAACGTTTTCCTAACTTTTCTATGCCAGCCGTGTAGAACTATTTATCTTTGGTTTCAAAATAGGCGTTAGTTTCGGCAATCACTTCTTCATTGGAGCCAAATATCTTTTCCTGGAGCATTTTTTTGAGAGGATTGTTTTGAAAATACGAAACACGTTTTTTTTTCATTGTTTTGAAAATAGCAAAAGTAGCGTCACTAAAACCTCTGTAATTCAATGACACAATGTCGGAATGTCATGAAAATTTGACACGTAACTTTTAAAAGTTGGCACTAACTGAGAATGGTATGGATTTGTTATTAGAGGCGTCATCTGTTGGTGAGTCCCGGGACTTATTGATCGATGTGTTATATGATATATACATATACTCGAACCGGACAGTATCAAAATTTGCCACAAAATAACAGCAGTACTTTAGTACCGACTTTTTTTTAAGAGCTTCACCACTCGCACACGGAATGACCTCGTTGAGTGAATTTTCTGATATCAATATCTTCCACATCTCGGTGAATAAATTGAGGATTGAACACCTATATAAACATTGCAGACACAAGTATAATTAAATCGCTTCACTGGAAAGCATGAGTAACATTATTCGTGTTGTGATTTTGATATATTTAGACTTAATGATTTAATTATTTTCTTGTTATTTGATATAATTGTATAAAAACACAGCAATAGGGGGCATAAGAATGTCGAAGGGGAATGTCTACGGATTGAGTGTATACTTATGGTATGACACTGTTAATGAGGATGAATTACGAAGTATGATAAGTAAATTGTATGAGAGACGCAAAGAGAAAGATCTGAAATAAAATTGCAATGTGTTATGAAAGTGTGATGTGGAAAAGCAAATACCATGTATGGGTAAGCTATGAAATACCGTGTATGGGTAAGCTATGAAATACCACGTATGAGTAAGTTACGAAATACCATGTATAGGTAAGCTATGAAATACCATGTAAGGGTAAGCCATGAAATACGATGTATGGGTAAGCTATGAAATACCATGTATGGGTTAGCTTTGAAAAAAGGAAAAGTTAGAAATTCTGGTACAAAGGTGGTATTTTCACAGATGGAAAAGTTACGAGAGATACCGAACGGAATGTAGCGATAGATAACAAGTTCAATGAGGGGGGGGCTAAAATATACGAGTATATACTCAAACCGGACAGTATAAATATCCACGATGGTGATTATCCATAGCATTATTCAAGTATCATCTTTGAAACATGGAAAAGAAAAGGCTGATTGATTTTATTTTAATATACGAGTATGCACTATTATTGTCTGAAATGATTAAATTTTTCGCATATTCCGCTGTGCCTCTGGGAATTGATAGCAACGCCACGGGGTGCCAAGACATATACCATTTTATTATCTAAAATGTCGTGTTGTACTAGATTTTTGGTTATGTACAGTTCAACCTGGCGTGCTTATAACCATATGGCAATCTCTTTCAATCATTCAAAAAAATGTTAAAGAGGCTTAAAGTGAAAACCAGTCTGAATTTTTTTTTATAAAATCTGGGTTCCAACATGAATTGGACCCGCAACCCTGCAATGGGAGACAGGCGTTTTACCATCTAGGACACGAAAATTGTCATCATCCCTATATTTAACAAGTTATAATAATTAAAGAATAATTTAAATAGCGCCATTAAGAGAGCAAAATTTTCTCGAGGGTGATCTTATTTGGGACTCATACACAATATTAATGGCAGATTAAAATGGTTACAAAAAAAATGACTGTAAGGATTGGAAGGTAGGGACTGCGGCAATTATTTTAAGTACTTCTAAAAAAAATATGTTCGTAAAATATGTTTGGTAAGAAAACCGCAGAAAACTAACTAAGGGAAGACGAACTACAAATAAACCTTATAAGATCTTTCAATATGTGGTAGTAATACATTTGGCTTTGAAATACAGTGTGCGTTTTATTTTCCATGGCGATTTTTTTTTGAATAACTTTTAAATGAAGCACAGTTTTATAATTTATATTTAATTGATTGATTATATGGTCTTTACCATTATGTATGGAATATAATGTCGGTCAAGTGGCCGCCTCTGGCCGTGGCGCAAACGCGAACTCTTTCAAGAATATTTATCATAACATTCTCGCAGACTTCTGATGTTATTTCAGCAATTTTACATTTTTCATTAATTATCCTCGACCTTATTGTTAGTAATACGCATGTCTCTTAACCCGGAGGTTATGTTTTTGATTCCCGTTGAAATCCAGATAAAAAAGGGTTCCAGTCTTGTTTTCATTCAAGGCCTCTTAATATCTTTCTGGTTTGTTGGAAGAGATTTCTACACAGCAATAAGCCCGCCAGGTTGTACTGTATACAAGAAAAGTGTAATACTGAACAGTTATATAAGCTTAGATATCCCACTTAAAGTGTTTCTCTTTACATACTAAATAGCCCACTAAAAGTGTTTCTCTTTACCCACTAAACAGCCCACTAAAAGTGTTTCTCTTTACCCACTAAATAGTCCACTGAAAGTGTTTTAATACCAATCACCCTGTATTTTGTAGTTTCCTTATTCAGTAATAATTAAAACGCTGATAATTTTCATCAACACATTCATTGTTTACGAGGCACAACCCTTTAGGGGAGGTTCTACTCCTCCGATACTAGGCGCGCCCTCATTAGCAGGACGGGGTTGTGACCATGGCATGACCTGGTCAAATAATTAGACCTCGGGGGATATTTTGCAAACCACACCTTTATTTTATATGTAATAATTTTTTACTCAGACTAAATGAGTTTTTTTAAATATATATATATATATATACGAGTATACTTGTACATACGAGTATATTTTTTATCACCAGTAATTTTCTAAAATGTGAACATATTGTTTTTTTATAATTTTTAAGTACGATCTTGAGGCGTTCAGGTAAAAACTTTTTAGTACATTTTCCTTGGAGCTTGTCCTATCTATCCTATCTTTTTACATACCCTACTGGGGTAGACAGAGAGGACATAGGGCACTTCTTTCCTATCTCGACACACATATTTCGCCTCTTCCACATCCATATACATTCTCATACAGCTTCTAAGATCATACATAGTTCACGCCAGTTTTTAAGTACTTACTTTAATTTGTGGAATTGAAACGCAGACTTTACAAAATATTGAAAGAAGCTGAATAAAAACTATAGAAACAGAAAAGAATACATTAGATGACAGAATACTTAATGAAGTAATCAGGGATAAATGTAAGAGAAATGCTCGCGTAGAAAAAAATGTGGGGGGACAATGTATGAGAGAAAACGGAATGAATTGGTGAGAGATGAATATGAACTTAAGGCTTATGTATTGAATGAGATTTGAAAAGCACATTGAGATGGTTAGAGCCTGTAGAATAAAGGAATAAAGAAATTGTAATTTATTTTATCAAACACTGTTTATTCAACTTTTTGTAACGGTATAACCCTACCAGTTTCAAGACTTTTACCTCATCATCAGGGGAGCACAAACAAGACTGAATTCTGTTCAAACTGGTACTGACATACACACTTCTAATGCTAAACATTCGGGCTGGGGACTGTTGGTGGAGGGAGGGTGGAGACAACCTCAGCGAGCTTCGGCGCGATTCTTGGAATATATGTGTTTGCCAGATGTTCATCCCGATACACTGATGATAAGCCGTGTTTGATAAAACAAATTACAATGTTTGTAAACCTCCACAGTATTAATGCCTTAACCATAAACATAATATGAATAATGGAAAACTTACAAAACACATATACATTGCAAATTTGAATAAAAGGTGTGGTAAAGAAAGACCTTATTTAGTTTGTTTATATTGTGAAAGAAGGTAAAGGGAGAAATATGAATAACAGAAAAATTTACATGACGCGATGTATGAATGTAGAAGAGGCGAAAATTGTGTGCTTCGATAAAAAATCTTGAAGTTGTGTTATCTCTGTCTACCCTGCAAGGGACACGATATGATGATATATGTATATATGTTAAAATAATATTATGAATTATTTTTCTTCTTCTTCATGTCCGGTCCCCCTGATGATCACTCTTGAGACAATATCTCTGTCATCGACAGCATGGAACAGTTCCTCGACTATCAGAATACCTGTCCATTCGCCTTTTCCACCAATTCCACAGCGACCCTAAATTTGACCCATCAATATTAATTTCAGTAAAGATTATTATTGTTCTCTTCTCTATATATGAGTGGCGACCTCCGTGGCGTGGTTGGTATGACGCTTGTCTCCCAGCCCAAATGTTACGGGTTCGATTCCCGTTGTAACCCAGATTTTTTTAAAAATGATTCCAACCTGGTTTTCACTAAAGGCATCTTTAACATATATCGGGTTGATTGGAAGATATTGCCACATAGGAATAAGCCCGCCAGCTTGTACTGTGTACAATGAAAGAGTTATACCATACAATTATCCAGATACGCACTATTTCTGTATTTTATGGTATTCAAGAGCTCTCGTCCTTTTTTTTATTCCCTTTGCACGGATTTCTCTTGTTACACAAAGAGGGTATGTTTCTAGTTACAAGTAGCTTATTCGTAAAGACGAATAGTAGCCAGGATTCTTCTCATACTGCTAGGCGGTGCCGAAAATATATCCACAGTGTAACTCAGTTGGTTTAATATCTCTATACCACGCGTGACTGAATGTATAGCCATGATGCAGACTCAGCAGACACACATGACACGCATGGCAACTAATGAAACGTTCCCCATCCCTAGAGTTAAAACCTCTTTTGCCAAAAGTAATATGCTTATTTGGCTCCCATTACATACAATGGCGTGCCGACTTCAATAAAGGTAAAGGTAGGAAAACCATTTAGACAGTCTATCGGAGCGTGGTTGTTATTGCGACAGGATTTTGAGTACTTGGGCTTTCAGGGTGAATGACGAGTGGAAAGGATTTGTGTGAGCTCGTGAGTGTGGGTTTCGTCTTGTTGTTTTAATTTTGGTTGTTTTTGTATTTGTGTTTCTGTGTATTTTTTTTTGTTTTAATTTTAATTTTTATTCTTATGATTGTGTGCGGTATATTGTGGGATGAATATTTTTGGTATTTCTGGAGTGATGATGTGTGAGGAGTTGTATTTCGCAAGATGTTTCCAGTTGTAGTTGAGTGTCACTGTTTGTCAGGTTTATGAGAGCGTGCAACGGGGTTTTGTTTTTGTATAATCAAAAATCGGAAAGAAGTATCGATTTATTTTTTCATGCTAAATATTCTCAGTGAGATACAGGCAAAAGCCTAGTTTACTGGGGATACGACAAATGAAAGGCAACAAACCCAGATCCATTAAAATGGTAAGTCCAAATCAAATTACCTGTTGTTTTTTTCTCAAATTGTGTATATTTATTGTCATGTGTAATAATAAATAAAAATAAATAAATAAAAATATTCGTTCTGTAAGCTGGTATTGTAGAACAAAGGGTGATTCCACGGCTATATTTATATGGAACATATAAACATAGTGCTTCTAGTATCGCGGGGCAGATAAATCAACCTTGAGAATTTTTTCTCCAAGTAACATCTCAACGTTTGAGATGAATCGACATTTCGACAACTTCTCAATTGCTTAGCATTTTTTTAGTACAATTTATCTTTCGATATTTTTACTATCGAAACAATTAGATCATCAAATATAAATTTTAATTATTTTAAAAACAAAGGCTGGATGATGCAATATTTATGGTTTCATGCGTGGAATGTACACCGCACTACAAATTGGGCGGGTCTGGTCGCAAAGTTTGCTAATAATGAATTATATTTGTGTTGCAAATAATATTACACAATCGAGATAACGAACCCTGGGAAATTTATTTTTGTGTGGTCAAATAACACAAAGAGATTTTTCCAGGGTGACCACAATATACATATTTATTTATATATAATACATTTTTCATATATACTCGTATATATTAGGTAAAGCGAAAAAAAATGTCAATTTTCATTTTGCGTCACGTTGAAACCAGTTGGTCACCAGTTACCGTTGGGTTAACACGTCGTGATTGGTATCGTTTTGAAGCTCTATTAATATCATTTCTGTTTTGATATTTTTTTTTGGTTTTGGTCTAAAGTACAAAAATATAAAGGCCAGAGATTGAAGAGACGCGTTTGCGATATTTTATGCTATTTTTATTCGATAAAGTATTGAAGTCAAAAGAAGCTACCCAGACCATCTGCAATATTTATGGAGACATCTTGAATCCTCGAAAGTGCAATAGATGGTTTCAAAAGTTTGAAAGTGGTGAAAGGGAATCAAAGGACAAACCAAAATCAGGAAGGCCTCTTAAAATCGATGATGACACTTTAAACTCATTAGTGGGGTCCAATCCGCGTAAAACGATCAAAGAATTGTCACAAGATATCGGTTGTCCATGGTCAACAGTGAAGGACTATTTGGAAAGGCTCGGAAAACAAAATAGACAAGGAATTTGGGAGCCGCACGAACTTTCTCCAACGGCCATGGAACAACGAATAACAATCTGTTCATCTTCACTCTCCAGATATGAAACTGGTCCGTTTCTTAGAAGAATTGTTACGGGGATGAGAAGTGGGTCATCTAGACCAATCCGAGGAGAAAAAAAAACAATGGCTTTCGACGAATCAGGTACCTGTGTCTACCCTTCAGCCAACATTGACTCTGAAAAAGGTTTTCCTTTGTGTTTGATGGGATATTTTGGGAGTAATTCATTATGAATTACTAAAACCTGGTCTGACTTTTACAGCAGATGTGTATTGTGCCCAATTAGAAAGATTAAAGGCAGAACTGCTTAAAAAACTATCAGTTTTAGTAAACAATCAGAGACGAATTCTACAACATGATAATGCAAGACCACACGCAGCAAGGATTACGCAGGACAAAATAAGAGAGCTAGATTTAGAAGTTCTGCAACATCCACCATATTCACCTGATATTGCACCTTCGGATTACCATCTTTTTAAGTCGATGGAACATTCACTTCGAGATAAAAAATCTACGAATATCGAACAAGTCCGAAATCACTCGGAGTCATATTTTACCGAAAGTCTGCAGAAAACCGAAAAACCACTTGCGAAATGCTGCTCGCCAGGTACAAAAGAAAATCATTTATCCATCGAATTGTGATCGGCGATGAAAAATGGATATATTTCGAGAATCCTAAGCGTAAAAGATCATGGGTAACTCCAAGCAAATCAGCGGCATCGACTGCAAGACCAAATCGCTATGGACGAAAGACAATGATCTGTGTTTGGTGGGATCAGAAGGGTTATGTTATCTATTATGAGCTGCTAAAACCTGGCAAAACCGTTAATACTGAACGCTACCGACAACAAATGATGGATTTGAAACAAGCATTGCGTGAAAAACAACCAGAATATCAAAAGAGGCAACACAAAGTAATTTTGCTTCAAGATAATGCACCATCGCACACAGCAAAACCGGTCAAGGAAATGATTGACGCGTTTAGTTGGCAAATACTTTCGCATGCGGCTTACTCACCAGACTTGGTTCCATCCGATTACTACAATACTTATTTGCATCGATGGGACACGCACTTGCTGAGCAGCACTTAACTTCTTACGAAAATATACGAAAATGGTTCGATGATTGGTTTGCCTTAAAAGAGTAACAGTTTTTTTGGCGTGGCATCCACAAATTGCCAGAGAGATGGGAACAATGTGTAGCTAGCGATAGGCAATACGTGGAATAAAATATGTTTTACCATTTTCATACAATAAATGTGTATTTTCTATAAAAAAATCCAGTTTCATATTTACAGATCTATGTACTCGTATTTATAGTTAAGGCATTAACATTGTGGAGGTTTGAAGACATTGTAATTTGTTTTATCAAACACTGTTTATTCCACTTTTTGTAACGGTATAACCCTACCGGTTTCAAAGCTTTCACTTCTACACCGGTAGGGTTATACCGTTACAAAAAGTGAAATAAATGGTGTTTGATAAAACAAATTACAAACTACATTAGTTTCTATATAGTTTGTTTTCTCTCAGTAAGTTATTTGCGGGTTTCCTGAACATATACTCGTACATATACGGGTAATATTTTTAATCTGTAAATATTTGTGGTTTCGAATCCCGAGATAGAGCATTCTTCATGAGAGTTGGCCGTCTGAATGGTCCTTTTATTATTCATCGTAATTGTCCTTTTAATAATATTTTGATTGGTTACCGTACTAAAGGGTCAAAAAGTCCCTAATTAGAGTTGGAGCAAGTGTTGAAATGAACACAAATGTTTGCTGATGGAACAGAGCATCCTCGTTCCCTATTCCTGTGGAATTAGCTGCCCTGCTCGCAGGGTATCCTTGCCTAGCACCGCCCCGGGCAGGAAGGGGGAAGAATCAAGGTGCCAACCTAAACTGGGATATTGCCTCCTCTGGAAATATTTACACAGCCTCCACAAAATCGTTGGGGCTAACTGTTTACAGAATGGACTTGAAGTGATTTTCGAAAGTTGGAGTAATTTGAATTTATTCACCGTGCTTTCCTTTGTGCTAAACAAATAAATAGACAATGTTTTAACGATTCCTGATCACAGATAATTTCAGCAATTTCTTGATCACAGATTGTTTCAACGATTCCCTGTTCACAGATAGTTTCAGCAATTTCCTGATCACAGATAGTTTCAACAATTCCCTGTTCACATTTTGTTTCAGCAATTTCCTGATCACAGATAGTTTCAGCAATTTCTTGATCAAACTCTTATGAATTAAAAATGTTTCAATCATTTCTTAATTATAGAGATTTATTTACAATATTTTCGGTGCATCGTCCCCCTTCATCAAGCCGTCTTTAACTGTAGAGTTGTTAGCCTGAAGACATTTGTGGCATAGTCGATAATTTTATCTCGGCGATTGATAAATATTTCTATATGACAATAAACGAAATAACCCAATTGGCACAGGACAAAGCCAGGTGGTAGGGCCTTGTGCAGACGATGAGCTACCAACCCTCCTAAGAAAAGAAAATTAAGGCACAGACAAAGATGAATCTGCAATCAAAAAATGTAAAAACATTAGCATTTCTGGAAATTTTTAAATGAATATTTAAATTTTCTATTCGTATCTAAGAAATTTGGAAACTTGTTCAAGTTTTCAATAATGACTTTTCGAAAGAAAAATAAAACCAATGTTATAAAAGTGGCTCAACATCTTACGTCTGAATAAATCCTACCTTTTATCTCCCGATTTCTAACAATACCTTTGAATGTAATTTATTTTTTTCTTTACATTTAAGAAGAAAAACTATTATAATTTTAAAAGACTATTTTTTTTTCAAAGAAAATGAGGTTTTTGAAGGTATGAAAGATAAATCTCAGCTAATTTCTTACCTTTTCTTATTAAACCCCAGATTCTCACAATATTTAGTTGTCTCAAAAACTTGGAGCATAAAGGTCAGAGAAAAATCAGATGATAGACTCTTTCAAAATGTGGTACTAGAGACGATTGCTGAGTAGGAACGATGAACAAATGCCTCTCATCATCATCATCAGCTCGGTTGATTTCAGTATTAAATATATTGTAGTTCCCCTCTTATTCTCCATATATTCTAATTCTGGGATTATTGCCTTCAATTGCTCCCAGCACCTTCAAATATAATTAAAATAATGATAAAAGGAGAATTAAAGCACCGTTTTGAGAGTAAACTCTCCTCAAAGGCGATCTAACCTAACCTAACCTAACCTAACATTACTCTGGATTCGAACCCACCATTAATTACATATTAAAAATATTACTGTAAAAATAATTTGAGTTTAAAGATGAAGGTGATGGCTGTAGCCATTATGTTCGGAACTACTCTGCATATTTTTATGAAAATAAATATGATAAGAAAACCACAGAAAATTTACCGAGAGAAGACGAAAAATTTACCAATAAACCTTAGTAGATCTTCTGTTAAGTGTTAATAATACATTTGGCATTCGATGGATTGTAGTGTTCATATGTATAATCAAACTTTTTTTTTTCATTTTTTCAAAAAGCGTTGTTTTTACGTGTTTCCTAAAGCTGCTCACGTTATCTAGATATCTGGTACTTTATTACACGCAACAGGACCAGCAACGGTAAAAGGTATATTATTTTGTTTTTCCTTGTTGGATCGATTCAGAACTACCGATTTGCTCGACGGAGACAAATCCATTCGACTATCTTGCTAAGAGTCTTTCCAACGTTGTCATAGTATTTGGTTGACACTCTAGTATCTTCTGGGTCCACCTGTCATCGATAAATATACTAGTCCTCATTCAGTTCCACCTCTGTGTGGTAACACTCTCAGCAACATCTACATATTTGATCTACTGCCTTATCCATTCATACGTCTTCCGACACCAAAATTATTTATTTTTAGTTGTGTTGATATATTATAGTGTTGATATACTATAGACAACCTCCGTAACTTAGTGCTAACATTCTTGATTTCTACCTGGGGGCTTCGAGTTCGATTCTCGATAGTACCCATAAAAGAGTTCTTCTTCTTTCTAGTGTCATGTCAGGTCCCCCCAATGTTGACTATCATCTGAAAGTAACCATCTTTATCCCCAGCAGTCCGAAAAAGATCCCCAACGCTCCTTATACCAGTCCAATCACGTATATTACGGAGCCAGGAGATTTGCCTTCTGCCAACACCTCTTCGACCCTCTATTTTGCCTTGGATGATCAGGTGCAGTAATTTGTACTTTTCTCATCTAAGTATAATACATGACATAAATAGGACACCTTTTGGATTTTAATATTAGTCAGCAACTCTCTTAACTTTTCTGTTTGAAGAACTCTTGTGTTGCTGACCATATCCGTCCAGAGTATCTGTAGCATTCTCCAGTGCATCCACATTTCGAATACTTCCAGTCGGTTGATACTACCAACTTTGATGGTCCATGTTCCAAAAGAGTTTTTGTCTGGTTAAATAGTTCGTCTGATAACATAACTCGAGCGGTAGTGTTGCCTTTTACCGAGCGGTAGTGTTGCCAATACGTTCAATGATGAACCGCCAATTTCGTGACTACTCCAGAGGTTCTAAACCCGAAGAATCAATTACTAGGATCGAAAACAATATTGTCTCCACTCCACACTCTTCAATATGTCTGAAAACACTAAATCAGATGTATTGAAGAGTACCGTACGAAAACAAAAGTTCTACAGATATATTAAGATGTAAATGCTTATATTAGAAGAACTTTACATCTCAGAGAGGTTATGAAAACATTCACTCGAAGCATTATTCAGTTTTCGCACATTCTTGGATGGCTTGGATCAGCTAGTTTATAGATAAAATAAACAAGTGCTTAACATATTTAAAAAAAACAAATCCATACAATAAATATAACAACAAGTATAGTTATACAATATGACATGAATAAATAAACTCATTTTAATGAATTCAAAAATAGGTCAATCGCTCTATGTTTATTTTCTAGATACAAATAATACTATTGTTCTTTTGTAAAATAAAATCCGAACTAAAGAGAATATTTTAAAGAAAGTTTCTTTTCGGTTCGCTAAATACCTGAAGAGATAAGTAATTCGAAACATTTCAAGTTATTCATAAACGTCTCTCAAAGCTCGGAGGGGGAAGAAACGACTTGACAAAACTTTGATTAATTTGTTATTCATGAAAACAGTTATGTTTTCATTTGTCTGGATATATTAAAAAAAAAGAAACGGAATAATTTATAACCAGAAAAGTTACGGGTCTAGCAGGTAGATGAAATAGGACGTGGTTTATCCGGGATTCGTCAAATTCAAAAGAACTTTTGACAAACAATGCCGACCAATATTAAAATGCTTTTTTTAGAAACTTATCTCCCTTTGTTTGAATAATATTACGAAAGCTTACAGTTTCTAATAAAATAAATATTTTAATATTCATCTTTGATAATTATGAATGATGGGCGATCTACGTGGTTCATAAATAACTAGATGTATAATATATTTTTTACGTATCGCTGCAGTCTCGGATATTTTTGGAGTTAGTTTGCTGACCTATAAGAAGTACCTGAAAAGACACTTCCGAATATCCGACCCTTAAAATAGAATCCTGCGTGTCTTTCGAGGACTTTTGAAGAACTTTTTTGAACAGCGTTTTAATTGATTTTTGTGTTTTTTTTATACTATAATATTTTAGTGATTTTTCCCCCGTGCGTTTTTTGAGAATTTGTGAAGTTACGCGTGTCTGATTTCGTCTTTTATACTTTGTTTTCAATTTATATGTTGTGTTTAATTGGTTTTTCAATTATTTGTCTTTTGTGCTTGAATTTTTTGTACAGTGCGCCTGTATACGGCTCCGTATTGTGTTAGCAACGTATGATTTTGTACGATTTAGTACCAGTTTTATACGATTCATTAACAGTTTTGTACGCTTTAGTACCAGTTTTGTACGATTTAGTACCAGTTTTATACGATTTAGTACCAGTTTTGTACGATTTAGTACCAGTTTTGTACGATTTAGTACCAGTTTTGTAAGATTTAGTACCAGTTTTATTCTGATTGTTTTTGTTGTAATTGTGTAAAATTATTTCATTTTGTTTTGTATATTCTGACAATCTTAATGTGTTGAGCACTCACTATTGGTTATTTTATTTATTTTTTTATTATAAAGTACATGGACTTGTTTTTGCTAAATAATTAGTGTAAGAATTGTTATCTTGTTATAAGTAGTATGTAGGTGTTAATTATTTCTAAGATCTCATATATTAAGATTGAATAAATAAAATATAATGATATGTAGGAAAATAAGATTAAGTAAGTGCATAAATTATAATATATAATTAAGATTAGTTAAGTAATAAATGTGTATATAGGTATAGCGTTGACAAATGTTTGTACAATAATTTACTTTGTTCAGTAAAAAAAAATAAAAAAACATTGCACCGTTTACTTATATAAATAAATATAACCTTTTTATTAACTTTCATGAGACCTATTGCACATTTCACATAATCCAGCCCGGACCCAGATTGCAAAAAATGTTTAATGATTGTCAATCTTTACAATATTTAGGAACAACATTCATTCGAGTAGTAAACGTGAGATATCACCAATCAAAGGATAAGAAACGGATAATGGAGTAAAATGAAACATGTTATATTACTGACTTGAGAGTATTTTTAATCGCTTCTGAAAGCATGCCAAGGACTGGGCGAGTCTAACATCCGTTTGTAACTGGTTCCAGAGTTTTACTGTATGAACAGTAGAGGACAATGTAAAAAAATAAGAGCGGTGAACTGACAAGGCCATCAAACAATCTCTGTTTGAGCGTAGCGCTAGTCCGTGATCGGAAAGATGCTCAATATTTTTGACGATATAAGAAGAGGTAACGGGACAGTTAAGGATATTATACAATTGAGACATTATGTAAATCTGGCGTCTATTTCTCACGTTCAACCAATACAACTTTTTCTGATATGAAATGATGTGAACGAACTTTCTCAGATGAAAAATAAATCAATGACAAACATTTCGAAGACGCTGTAATTTGTTGAGCTGTTCCTCCATAATATCCAAATAACATACGTTCGCCTAGTGCAGGGGTTGGAAGACTTTCTAGTGAGAAGAGCCAAATATTAAGTAAACAGAATCTCAACATTTTCATAGAACCGCAACATAAACTTTCACTGAAGCTATATTTTTATGACGAAAAAAAAACGAGGGGAAATCAAGATTTTTATTTAAAACTCTAATTCACAATACAGTCGTAGGCTGCTTAGAAGAATATAATATTATATCATCATCATCAACATTGTCAACCAGGGTCGATCCACTGTTGGATGAAGGTCTCCCCAAGTTGACTCCAAATAGTTCGGTTTTTTGCTCGTTGATGCCATGTGATGCTGCCATGCTTCCTGATTCCATCTATCCAACGTACCTTCGGTCTTCTTCTGGACCTCTTTATGCCTCTTGGGTACCATTGGATTATTTCGGATGTCCATCGGGAGTCTGACATTCTGGCTACGTGTCCAGCCCATTGCCACTTCATTCTTTTGCACACCTTTATAACGTCTTCTACCTTTGTTATATTGCGAATCCAGGTGTTTCGTTTACGGTCTCTTTTAGTATATCCCAACATGCATCTCTCCATGCCCCTTTGTGCGGTCTGGAGCTTTTGTGTGTTCTTTACTGTGAGCGTTCATGTTTCGCAGCTATACATAAGTACTGGAAGAATGCACTGGTTGTAAACCCTTCGCTTCAATGATATTGGGAGATTACTTTTGAAGATGTTGTTCAAACGTCCAAATGAGCTCCACGCTAGTTTTATACAATATATGGGAGGTATAATATTATATATGGGAGGTATAAGCTTCAGTAGGTCAGTGCACTACTTATAAAACAAGAAAACCAAAATAAAATTAAATACTGATAAAACACTTTTTGGGCTTTGTAAAGTTTACTAGTTAGAACGGTGACCTCGCATCGCTTTCGAAAGCTTTGCTATGTCTGGCAAGTAACTACTTGTTTTCAATTTAAGACATTATTGTTAATTATCGTCGGTTAATTTGCTTCTTAGCTTATTTTTTATTTGGAAGAGAATGTTTGTTCGCGTAAATATGTAGAGCCAAAGATTGTAAGAATGGCAAATGCTTGTTCTTTTATTGGAAGCTGGAGCGGAAGAGCCACAAATGCCTATGAAAAGAGCCGCATGCGGCTCGCGAGCCGCGGTTTACCGACCCCTGGCCTAGTGAATAGTCCTTAATCGGGAAAAGTAAAGATTTCACTAGTCAAATTTTGCTTTAACCCTGAGAGCGCTACAAGAAAAAAATATAATCGTCTATCTAGTGCTGAGATATATTTACGATTCGGACGTTCGTGATAAATAAATATTTATTTTAAACAACAAAAAAACAAAAAAAAAAATATTTTTACAACATAAATATATTTTAGAATATGTACCCTTGTATTCTAAATGAATGATATTCATTTAGAATACAAGGGTAGAACAAATTTCTTCCACTGCTATAGCAGTGCGCCGATCTCTCAGGGTTAAATAGCCATAAAAATGATACTCTCTGTGCCTTAATTTTATTCATTATATAATAGCTCATAATTACGCTCATAGGCACGTCATAGGCTTACGATTTTCACTTTTGATAGATTCAGAATTGATATTTATGTTTTGTCTAAAAAGTATTAATGCTCTTGTAGATTCTTTAGTTTCACTTCATAAATAAATTTCCATTAGCCCATTCTTTCAACTAGATCGAACTAACTATTTAATATACGTAAAGCGGCTAAAAATCATGTAAAATAATTAACATAATTAATATGTCAATAGAAGTTGCTTCGCGTTCAATAAAAAATTTGCTGAGTTGGAAAAATTTTAAATTTCAAACGCTAAATTTAAAAGGGGGTAAATTAATATTTTGTTAGACATTGATTTTACTGATCCTTGTTACTCTTAAGAGTTTTGATATTTTGCTAGACATTGATTTAACTTATCCTAGTTACTCTTAAACGTTTTGATATTTTGCTAAACATTGATTTAACTTATCATAGTTACTCTTAAGTGTTTTGATATTTTGCTATATATTGATTTAACTTATCCTAGTTACTCTTAAGCGTTTTGATATTTTGCTAGATGTTGATTTAACTGATCCTTGTTACTCTTAAGTGTTTTTATATTTTGCTAGACATTGATTTAACTGATCCTTAATACTCTAAAGCGTTTTGATATTTTGCTAGACATTGATTTAACTTATCCTAGTTACTCTTAAGCGTTTTGATATTTTGCTAGATATTGATTTAACGTATTCTAGTTACCCTTAAGTGTTTTGACTTTTGTTTTCACTCTCACCTTTTCCTGATATATTTTAGTTATATCTAGATTTCCAACGTTGTTTTCATTGCTTTACGTCTTCATATATTGTCTTCTATGAAAACTCAATGGTCTAGACATTTAATCTATCAAATGTATTCAACATGCTGTTTGTTTCATTATAAACCAAAAAAATAAAACTAAATAATATTCCTCAGCATAAACACATACATAGTAAAGATATAATGAAGACTGTGGCCGAGAGACAACATTGTCTTTGTTCCCATTGAGTAATTTTGCCTTCGAGTTAAAAAAAAAGTCTGTTACTATAGGCAATACAGGTATCCCTCCCTTATCTCATGTAACGTGATTTAAATTAAATTTATGAAAACACAATAAAAATCTGATATGACTTCACCCGATGAAAAGGAAAAGGCAATATTCATAAGTCTTCAAAATGAAAATTTAAATTACAATGATTTTTTGTAACAATTTAAAAATTACTTTTTTTTCTCAATTAGACTCAATCTTGCTGAGATTAAAATCAAATAAGTTTAAGGGTTTTTCTAGATACACGATTTTTACTTGAACCATTTAAGTTTGGAATAAATTTGCAAGCACACAGAGAGAGGTTAAAAATAATATTTTCTAATAAATTAATCATGACTTAAACGCTTCAATTATATTTTTTGGGATATAATCGAGAATCGAATCCAAACCCCCCGAATGGAAGGCTTACGTCTCACCAACTAGGCGTGAACTTGTGATAGAACGCCTGTCTATAATCCAAGGTTTTCGAAACTACTCTCAATGAAGACCAGACGAAAATTACGCGCCCTAGTTTTATTCACATTTAAGCCCCACAAGTTAATGTGAAAAAAATCTTTGCCGCCAGAATCAGACAAATTTCGTCTGTTTGAGAAAGGAAAGGGTATTTCCTGTTTTATCGTACTCTAACATTTCTCTCGAACAAATCTCACCAGTAATAAATAAATATATAGACACACTCATTAGTTTTCAGTTTCAAGATCGTTTCAGGATCTAATGTTGGGAGGGTAGTTTCAGAATCTCCTGTTCATGGTTAAACGGAGTAAATTGAATTTGCGCTGAGATCCTTTGCAATAATCACATACGCAAGAATGGGTCTTAAGCTGCTATGGCTATTGGAAGAGCCTTAACTCTTTTGAACGGGACTGCTTCGGATATTGACATTTTTCATATCTCATTACCAAAAGCAAAAGAAAACTTTCTTCTAAGATTGGGCGCGGTCGAAAGCACTTATCAACGTATTTAAGTGGCTTTGAATTGATTTTGTTTTTAATATATTTGTATACACATACATACACACCAGATCTTGCGTCGACACGGTGATGGTCACTTCAAAGCCATTATATTTTTTAAATAATTTCCTAGATCATTATTACATGTTCACAGTAATTAAAGTTGATAAACACAAATCATTGTTTTATTATAAATTTTCTAAAAGTGAACTTTATTCTGCGTAATTGTATATCTTGTAAAGTTCAATATGGTGTGGATATTTTGGATAATCACCCTTTGTTATATACCATAAATATCTCAAGAATGTTTTTTATATTACGATTGCTATGCAATAAATGCATCGATAAGTCAAAAAAGGTATAACTTCAGCTAAAGACTGTAAATCTGTAAACTTAAATGTCGGGAACACGGGGTGGGGTATTCCTGTATTTTAAATAAAAACCGCCATATTTTAAATTCACATCCACCTGTAAAAGTTGTTTTTTTTTGTCAAACTTCAAATCCAGACATGTCCCATTTTGCGCAAAAAGATTTTTTGCACTCACATTCTGTTGAATAAAAGAAAAAATAATCTTGTCCAATTTTTCAACCGCGATTTCCCTGAAGCTTTTAAATTTTCCAAAATCCTTTCTATTTCCGCTTGTTACAAACCCCTTCCACCGTCACCTCTCTTAACGCCGCGCAGAGACTAATGACATTTTCAAATCTTCAGCTTTGTGACTTATTTTTTTTAGTGCAGTGCCTTTCAAACAGGGGTACGGAAATTCTTCTGTAACCAAAAGAGCTATCAATTACTAAATATGTTAAAATATCAATTTAAATTCATATTCTTCTTTCGTGTGATAGTACCCTTTCAACATATCCGAATTGATGACTCAAACATATTAAAGAACGTGACCGAGAGATAACATTTTATTCGACACAAATATCGAGAATTGGTGTTTATAGAACCACTGGAATAGACACGGCACTCGTGATTCGTCATTGCACGTGTAAAAAATACTACCTAATGTACTTGAAGAGACAACAACACTTGCACACATGGAATCGATTCTCGGGTTACAGCGTTCTTGAAGACAGTCTGCTCTCTAAACAGCGCCACATAAATTGTCTTCGTATTGTTAATATTTTTACTATAAACTTTTTTTCATTATGTAATTTTATTAATTAAAGATGTTGTATTAGAAGGTGTATGGATCTAGAAGAGTTAAAGTATGAGTGTCGAGATAGGAAGTCTAGCGCTCTGTGCCTTTCCCGATAGAGAAATGGTGTAACGACATCTATAGATGTTTTATTTTTAGTATCACAATTATTTTTATTATTATAACTGCAGGTGTTAGCGGAGAATAAAGGTGAATTAATTTTTTTTATAATACATATGACCGAAGTCATAAGTATTCTTATACCCCCGAATACTAGGCGGAAAAAATACCCGTATTATTCGAGGTGAGTAGCTCAGTGCGGGGTTCGAACCGACTACCTTACGCACGCAAGTACAGCGCGTTAGTGCACTACCATAAACCTCACAACATAAGTTTGATAGGTAAACTGTAAAAGAGATGCGAAGAGAAAGGTCTGGGAATAAATTTTGTAAATTGAAGGTGATAAAAACGTGTGAAAGGACATGTCAATGTGATATATGGGTGAACAATGAAAGATTGGAGAAAGAAAAGGAATTGTGTTATAGGGGTAGTATTTCTCTAGATTATGAAAGTGTTACGAGATAAACCAAATGGCATGTAGCGATAGGAAACAGGTCAAAAGGGCCATTTAACATATATTTTATTTATTTATTATTACACATGACAAGAAATATACACAATTTGAGAAAAAACAACAGGTAATTTGATTTGGACGTATAATTTTAATGGATCTGGGTTTGTTGCCTTTCATTTGTCGTATCCCCAGTAAACTAGGTTTTTGCCTGTATCTCACTGAGGATATTTAGCATGAAAAAATAAATCGATACTTCTTTCCGATTTTTGATAACACAAAAAAACCCCGTTGCACGCTCTCATCAACCTGACAAACAGTGACACTCAACTACAACTGGAAACATCTTGCGAAACTCAACTCCTCACACATTATCACTCCAGAAAGACTAAAAATATTCATCCCACAATATACCGCACACAATTATATACTCGAATAGAACAGTTTTAAAATCTGCGAAGCTGATAACACATAAAAGTATTTTAATTTGATGTATGTAAGTAAAACGTGGACATGGAAAAATATTGAAAGGAGCAGAATAAATTATGTAGGAGTCCGTGAACTTAGAAAAATATATAGGGTAACAATGTATGACAAAATGTGGAATTCTTAAATTGTGAATAATTTTAAGTAAAAAATAAATGTACTCGTATAACAGAATACGGAATGAAGTGATTAGTGTTTTATTATTATTTTATTATTACTATTATTATAACTATTATTATTATTTATTATCATTATTGTCATAATTATTATATTTATTATTATCATTTTTATTACTATACATATTTATTATTATTAATAATAATATTATTATTTATTATTATTAGTAAGAGAGGTGCTTGAGTCTAAAAAGATGAAGGGTAGAGAACATTTCCAGCACAACACAATTTGGTATCCAAATTCATCTGTCCGCAGCTCGGGGGACGGTAGTCCACCGCCAATTCATCATGTGTCGTACTCCCGCACCGGGTACTGGCAGGATTCTCCGCTACATTTGGTCTTACATAATCCTTTGAGGAGGCAGACAGGACTAATGGAGACAAAATGGCATTACTTTAGGGTCTGGAACCAACGGCCAACTAACACAAGACTCGCTCCATCGTTAGCGTGTTTCAAACAGCGACTCAAAAAGCATTATATTTTCCATTTAGTGGCGTGGCGTGTTTTCTAGTCTCCCCGACATCCTTATTATCAATATCACCTCCTACTCCAAAGCGGACATGATTTTTTATAGATAATTTGACATGACACCGTTTCCCGTTCAATAATATTGCTTCAAAAACTAGCTCAACCTATTAACTTACAGAACATCTTCAAAAGACAAGTAACCTTTTGAATCTACCAAGAACTTCATCAATTTGAACATTTGTCTCAACGAAGATGGAAGACTGTTCCATAGAATAGATTACGCTACCTGAAATGTTTGCTCAAAATATTTGTGTTTACCAACTCTACATCGAATCTATAGAATCAAAGTAATCGCAGTGCTCTTCCTTAATCTGAGACAACGTTTGGCGACCTCTTCCTGTCTAAAATAATCATGGAAATATCGAGAACCTTAATTGTTGATGGATTTGAACACCATAACTCCAACCTTACGTTGAACCCTTTAAACATCCAACTCTTTTAAGTAGTGGAGTTATATGACTCGTTTTCGTACCACCCAAAATTAGACGCACAGGTGCGTTTAAAATTGATTTGTAGTTTATTCAATTATGTTATAGGTTCTCATCAGTCCGAATACAAACTGTTACAATAGTTTTAACGAGGGAAACAATGACGAAACTGCTCACCCGGAAGAAACCACTAAACACTTTCAGCTCTCTAAATTGGAAGAAGGTTAAACCTTAATAAATAACACTTTCTATTTGTATTTCCGTGAATAAAGAACTATCGATGTGAAACCATAGAAATTTAACTGAATTTTTTGATATACCAATCTGTCAAGAATCATAAATGGTTTGATAGATTTTGACGTCACTAAGAGCCCAAGAGCTCGGTCTTCGAAGGATTCAATCTGAATGAAAAAAAAATATATTTAAGTCTTCAAATTATTCATTTTCTTCTTCTCATGTCATATCAGGTTCCGTTTTGTTCTTACCTTTTTGTTCTGCGCTTTACGAAACATCTCCAGCACCACGACAATCTTCAATTTATCCTTTAAGAATGAGCTGACTTGGTATTTGAAACCATTTAGAACTTGCCCCAAATATGAAGCTTTCCTAATGGTAACATTGGTCAGCAGCTACCCTTTTTATTGCAGCTCTTCGGAGACCAATTGTGTTGCTGACCATATATTTCCAAGATATTCAAAGCATTGATTAATTTCTTCCTTTAAAATTACAATTCTGTATTTTTTTTTTTCATTTTAGAACGCTCTAATATTTTTTCTATTTTTTTCAGTTTCCTGAAATTTTTGTTTCGTTGAAACAGGATTTTTTAAACAAATTATTTTGTATGAGTTAATTTGATTTAACAAAAAAATATTCGATATACTGAAAATACCATCACTTTAGTATTTGTTATAGTCAGATTTAACCTTTATACACTTCAAATCAAATGTCTTAGTATCATATATCAGAAGATATTCAAAAGTATCTTTGAAGTTCGTTTTTCCGTGGCAATTTTTCTGTGGTATTCTTACCAAATATGTTTTTTTCAACGTACGCAGTTGCGGAAAAGTAACCGATCTAATGGCCGCAGCCATTACCTTCATATCCTTATACTCAACTTTACTAAAGAAAATGTAGCATGGTCCCTGTGACGTTTCACAAATTTGCCCCAATACAACCTTGTAACGACGTTCAGTAACTTTAATTATTTTATCAACTTTAATGTAAGCCTCGATTCTAATAAATAACAAGTTATTTAGGTAAATACATTACATAAAACTAACAATAATGACAAATTAATACATCTTGTTACAAA
The DNA here is from genome assembly GCA_949825065.1 of Odontocerum albicorne. Taxonomy (NCBI): domain Eukaryota; kingdom Metazoa; phylum Arthropoda; class Insecta; order Trichoptera; family Odontoceridae; genus Odontocerum; species Odontocerum albicorne. Next base: position 8,283,273 of record OX463862.1, read on the forward strand.
TTAGTTAAAATATGCCAGTTTGTTAAAATCAAATAATATTTGGCGACGTTCGTCAAGTCACTACGTTAGTCTGCATTGGCTAGGGATGGGGTATACGATAATTGGATTTTAGATTTTTTTATATATAAAATTAAATATTCGTAATTAGTATTAATTCATAGTGCATCTTGGCCTATTTAAAGATAGATACAAATCATAGAATACATTAGAAAGTCAGTATAATGACACTTAGAACTTAAAACGTCAGTTTAGAGAGAGAAAAAAATCGATTTATGAAAAAACTATTCGATTTGTAAAAAAACGATTTTACCCCATTTCTTTGAGACATGACATTCAAACGTCACAGGGACCATGTTACATTTACTTGAGTATTATATTTATTATATTTTGTAATATTTTAAATCTGTCAATAAAAGTTTATTCGAGTCCTGAATTAGAGTGTTTTAGAGGAATATTTGACCTGTAAATGTCGCTATGTAAATAGTAATTATATTATTATTGATATATCTGTAAATGAAAAACATTAATTGAAAAAAGCAAATAAACTACCATTTTGATACTGCTGAAATCGTCGATCCAGTTTTGTACAATAGGAATGTGAGCAGATTTCCTGTATTTGTAATCAAGCACTTGGTTTCGCGTCAGAGTTGCCAGTTGAATAATTGATGGCTATAAACAAAATAGTGGCGGCTTAAAACCATAGACACATTATCTACATGTCGAGTGTAGATGCTATTTGTTCTATGGTCATATGATTTAAACATAGAGAATTGTGGTATAAAATTAATATATCAAAATCCATTCATGGGTGAATTTTGGAGATAATATTGAAAACCACGGTTTTATTTGTAAACAGTTATGATAAATTATGTGCGTGTGATTATTTCCCCACAACACATATAATTTGAATACTTTTAATAGTAAGGAACAAGTTCATTAAAATAATATTTCATTAGAGAACAATCTCATTATACCTGTGATTAAATGGTCTAATTATTTTTAATCTAATCACATACCATCACCTCACTTCCCTGTTGGATTAGGCAGAGAAACAGAGCGCTAGACTTTTCTATCGCGACACTTTCTATGTTTCTTTCTTACAAAATATTAAACTGATCTAACTATACTTTGCTTGATGTTTTTCTGTTACGCTTACCATTTACATTTGCACTGTATGTTTTGTTAGTCTTTCTTCGTTCATTCTTCATGTCCAAACCATCGAAATGTGCTCTTCTTCATCTTACTCAACACATTAGCCTTAAGTACACATTCATCCCTAATCTCTTAATTCTATATTCCATATTCTGACATACATAGTTACCGTATGTATTCTCAGTGCACGCATTTCTCCACATCCATATTTTACTTCCATACATAAAAATACTTAACACTGTCGTGGATAAAATCTTAGCAGATTTTGATACTGTTTGGTCAAAATATATTATATATGTTTTAGTGCCCACTTGGCTTTATTTTTTTTCGCTACATGCTGTTCGATATCCCTCTTAAATACTCCATTATCTGAGATAAAACTTCCCAAAAAGCAGAATTTCCCAATTTGCTTTATTATTTGAATAATCATCCATATATCGCATTTAATTTTCCTTTCACATTTTTCTAGCACGATATCTTTGAATTTCGCAATATTCATTCTCACATCTCTCTCTTAGCATCTCTCATACAATTTACATATCAAACTCTACAATTCAACACCACCATGTCATCGATATATATCAAGCTACATACATTTCCATTCAACATTTGTATACCCCCTATTAAAATATGTGGTTCTGTCACACATAAATCTATGTAAATATTAAACAAACGGGGGGACATAACGCATTCTTACTTTAGTCACAAATTCTTTTTTTTTTGTAAATACTAAAACATTCACTTTTTGCATTTACGTCTTAAAATATTCTCACGAACTCTTCTTTATATTATATTCACAATTCTACATCAACATAATAGTGATCGAGATTGCGCTGCGATTGAAATTGTTCGACCTCCGTATCATAATTGGTAAGACACCTGTTGCAAGATTGATTCTCGTTAATATATATTTTGTAATTTATTTTTATCAAACACTGTTTATTCCACTTTTTTTGTGACGGTATAACCCTACCGGTTTCAAGGCTTTCACCTCATCTTCAGGGGAGCGCAAACAAGAGTCTTGTTTGCGCTCCCCTGAAGATGAGGTGAAAGCCTTGAAACCGGTAAGGTTATACCGTCACAAAAAGTGGAATAAACAGTGTTTGATAAAAATAAATTACAATGTCTTTAAACCTACACAACGTTAATGCCTTAACTATAAACAACATAATATATATTTTGTAAAGAATATCAATCTGATTTCCCCTTCAGGTGTTTTTAACATTGGTTGTATGAGATTGCCTTATAGAAATACACCTTACAAATTGGTTGTATGAGATTGCCTCATAGAAATAAACCTTACAAATTGGTTGTATGAGATTGCCTCATAGAAATACACCTTACAAATTGGTTGTATGAGATTGTCTCATAGAAATACACCTTACAAATTGGTTGTATGAGATTGCCTCATAGAAATACACCTTACAAATTGGTTGTATGAGATTGCCTCATAGAAATACACCTTACAAATTTGTTGTATGAGATTGCCTCATAGAAATACACCTTACAAATTGGTTGTATGAGATTGCCTCATAGAAATACACCTTACAAATTGGTTGTATGAGATTGCCTCATAGAAATACACCTTAAAAATTGGTTGTATGAGATTGCCTCATAGAAATACACCTTACAAAAGTGTACCGTATGAATGAATGCCCATAACTCGTGACGAGTATACTAGAAAGCAGAATACAAAGTGAGCGATCAGCGTATCTGACGCTAGTGCCACCAAAGATGACTATGCAAAGCAATTGGTGATAGGCATATCCTGTTGTATATAGCGTAATGAGTTTTAGTGTCTGCAGCATGTCTAAATCTTCTTTCTCTAATGAGTCCCTGATAACTAGCAACAATTCCAAGCCATTTAGCTCTATTTGCTGCTGTTGGTTCCTAGTTATATTGAGCATTCTTTTTAAGCGTCTCATGCAATTCGTCCTTATATCTCTTGCGCTGACTACCATACCACCTTCTTCTGCCCTCCATCAGCTTGCCAAAGAGGATACTTCTTAGGAGATTTATACTCAATAAAACGAGCCACATATCCAGATGAAGTCAAAACGCTGTTTCATTCAGTGATTCGTAGAAAATAGAAAGAAATGCTTGTATTCAGAGCCCTCTGGGGGCATAAAACTCACTCAAGGAAAAGGCACAAAAAAAATTATCTACGATATATCTAATATATATGAGTGAGTTTGGTGTCTATTCATGGCTTTATCCTACTCAGTTTCTACTGGGCATGCTCGGGTATAATTATTGAGCGTAACAGGAAATCTTCGTCTTCTGGTATACGTTGTCAGACTCAGTTGTGAGCTGTCCAGCATTAGTAGAAAAATAGTGTTAAATGTCCCTTACAATTAATTACACTAGACTGCGCCAACAAGAACTGTTCTCAATCACATACGCAAGAACGAGTCTCCCAGCCGCTATGCCTGTTGGAAAGGCCTTTACTCTTTTGAACGGGACTGCTTTGGATGTTGACATATTTCAACTCACATTAACAAAAGTAAAAGAAAATTTTCTTCTAAGATTGGGGGCGTTAGAACGCACTGATGAACTTATTTAAGTGACTGTGAATATATGTTTGTGTATTTGTATATCACAATGTGAATATATGTGTGTATATATGTATGCATACATATAATTTTTATATGTTTGTGTATGTATACATTTTTTTACACATATGCTTTTAAAACGTTAACATTTTTTTGTATTTTCCATAGTAATTGGGCTTAGCCTATATTGAGAAAATAAATAAATGCAGTACCGTACACTACAAAACCGTAGCAGTACCATATACAACCAATGTACCATATATGACAAAAATGTTACACAACGTAACACAATGCGACATTACGGCCAACAACTCAACATCACACACTCCGCATTCGAATAAATTATTCACTCATATTACTATGTGGAGACTTCTAAGAGCTCTCCACTCCTCGCGCATTCCATCAATCAGCCACCTTGTTAGATACGTATTTAACATTTGAAGGCATGACATTACAAAAATCTCCACTCTCCCTACTATTTTTTTTTGTAAATTCTTGACCAAAGGGCATATACTCGTATGTTCCCCCGCGTAATGATGCATAAACTCGTAGGGACGAAACCAGATTCAGTACGTCACGTTCAGTTCTCAGCTTCAGTTGCGAAGCTTGATTAATTTTTCTCAATATTTTTCAACTTTTTGAGGTCGAGTTTTAAAGGTTTTTTGCCTATGTATATCAAAGAGTATAAACTCATATAAACGTGTTTTGCCTATATAGAAAGAAAATGCATTTAATTTTTTTTATTTTTATACTTCATCGTGAAACAATTTGGTGAGGTTATTGCCAGGTGGTAATTTTTTCCAGCCAACCAGACTAAAGTAAATAAAGGAAGTTACATGGCCGAAAAAATATCATTATTTATTAGTGTGAATTTGATGAACAATATAAATATTAAAAAGAAAAGTTATATATCAATCAAAGAAAATATTGGGATGATGAAAAGGAAAGCAAAATTGGAAGTGAAACACTACATTACAGACTAAAAATTAAGAGATTTTCAGTCGCTATTTTTTATCAAACTTTCCAATGACGTAGCGAGTCTAACATTAATTGGTAACTGGTTTCAAAGTCACACTGCATGGAGAATAAAGGACGACAACCTCTGCTTGAGCGAAAATAAAATTATTTATAAAACGCTACTTCAAAATAAAATATCACATTTGTTTATGAAAGTATAAAATGCGGTCCATATGTAAACTTACGACGCCTTACCCACGCGATATAGCGAAACATGAACAAGTCAATATAGACCTGGCGTGGCCTTGGCCACACTGGTAAGTGACTTGTTTGTCACAACCATATATGGAAAGTATATATTTAAATTTTATTTTATTTTCTTGAGGAAAAAATTAAGCCGAAAATTAGACACCATTATTATTTATTATTTTTTTCCTACCAGTAAAAACTTCAGTGGCCTAGTTGGTAAAACGTTTGTCTCCCAGCCCGAAGATTGCAAGTTCGATTCCCGTTTGAACTCAGATTTTTTTAGGGTTCAAACGGGAATCCAGTTTGATTTTCTCTTAAGGTCTCTTTAATATATTTCTGGTTGGTTGGAATGGCGGGCTTATTGTCATGTGGCAATAAGCCCGCCAGATTGTACTGTATATAATGGAAAAGTAATACAACACAATCAATAACTTTGCAAAATCAATAGGAATAGTTAAACTTTGAATCCTGTCGAAATATGCATTTTCCCGCGCTTTAGTTTGTGACGTAACAACTCCCTACGAAATTTAACTATCGTATTTGTTCATACAACCACATACAATTTCAAACATGCAAACTCGCGTTGTAAATAATAGTTTTTTTTACGTTTTTATCATGACATGGTAATGCCCAAAATTTTATGAGTGCAGAAATTCCTTGAAACTATTTTTTGGGTATGTAATATGACAATTTGGGTGGTATGTATTTATTAATTAGCAAATGAAATCCCTGGGTCATTGCAAATACTTGCCAGTACAAATATTTAAAATTAAAAATTATTAAAATATAGATGTTGAATTTTTCTTTTTAAATAACCTTTCTTAACCTGTTCACCGCGTTAAAAATCAAATTCCACGAATCCTGTGCGCGGCACAATTTCAGCGTTTTTTAATTTCTAAGTTTAAACACATATTTTGTTTAGAACCACTGATATTTGATTACAACACCAAGTAAACATGACACTTAAGTAATTTTCTGATAATAAATAATAGTCATTACTCTTAAGGAGACTCATTAAATAAAGGAGATAAACTTAACATTACGTAAAATAAACAAAGGAATGCTACGATCAAATCAATGCTTCATGACACTCACCCAATCAAATGCATATAGCACTAGTAATGTTTATTTACGTAAGAGAGACTTAGTAATGTTTATTTACGTAAGAGAGACTCATCGCAGGACTCGATCCGCGAGACAGGTCGTTAATGCTGGAAATATTGAGAAACCAAAAAAATTCGGCGCTCTGTTTATTCAACAATATCTCATAAACTAATATATTATTTGACAAGGTTTTCAGAGATGTCGCTAGAATAAAGATTATTTTAAATTTTAGTTCAATTTTTATTCCGGTTTTGTGTCATTTTTTGAAGTATTTGTGATTTGAAACTTGGATTGTCGTCAGATCACAGGCGTTTGTGCTCCCCGCGGGGAAAGAGTTAATGTGCCTATTGCTACATTACATTCAATAGAAAAGCTACTTTGATATTTTTTCTTACTGGCAATATAGTGTATACTACTCATTTTGTCTATGGTAATATAATATTTAATATTTGGAACCTTATATACGAGTATTATATATTACTAGAATGAAATGTTTGCTCAAAAATACAAAAATTATTATATAAAGTTGCCTGAAAGATGGAAGAAGATAGTAGAACCTAATGGAGAATATATTTTTTTATAAAGTTTTTATTCTAAATAGAGAAATTAGTTTTATTTTTTTACTTAGAAAACGAACTAACTATTTGGCCAACCCAATAATCATTGTCTACCTTAGCATAGATATTTATTCCAAGTAACAGTCGACGACCGTAGTTTAGCAGTTAGCGTTCACGCTGAGCAAACGGGCGTCCAAGGCTCAATTCCTGGTGAATTCACTCTTTTTTTTTATTTGTTTCTACATTTTACAATTTTTATTTTATGGAGAGGAGTAGTCGGAGGCTATCATGGTAGTCACAATGCTCAGTCATGAGCTACACGGCAGGGTGATGATATAATTTTTTCAACATCTAGTAGAATAATCTATATAATAAAATACATACTTGACGACTGCTCTCCATCCATATCTGCACTCCGCAGTTCAAAGAAGTAAACCCAACACATTTGGGACTTTTCTTCTAAGGCGTCGTCTTTCCATGCTTCCATGGACCACAAGCATCTTCAAACTGTTTCCTTACTCACGAAATATATGTTCAAAGAATCGGACTTCCCGTCGTAAATTGGCCTTTCAAAGGAACGTGAATTTTTCTTCTTCTGATACGGTAATCAACGTCGTATTATTTGCATATCTCCGATTTGAAAGCTTTTTTCTAATAAAAGCAATCCTACCGTTCCGGTCTTCTAACATACTGCTGTATTCAAAATATATTACTAACTAAAGAAATCAGAAAATGATAATACACATATAAAAAGCATTCATTCACAAAAGGCTTTAGAAACTATTTATATCTATGGCGCATTTTTTCGAAATATCTATCATTTGATTACCTAATATTCTGTAAATTTATTTGAGTAAATTTAAATTAATCACAGGCCTTGTAAATCTCTCCCCTTTCATCGTATTTTCCCTGGAGATAGTATATAAATAGAGTGCAGACGTCCATTTATACATTTACTTGCTACGCCAGAGTTTCTCAACTTCTGAGCTTCTCAACTTGTTACGCTAAAGTTTCTCAACTTGCTACGGCAGAGTTTCCCAACATGAATTTCTTAACTTGTTACGCTAATGTCTCTCAACTTGCTATGCCAGAATTTTTCAGCTTGATACACTAGAGTTTCTCAATTTAATACGCTTAAGTTTCTCAAATTAATACGCCAGAGTTTCCCAAAATGATACGCTAGTTTCTCAACTTAATACGCCAGATTGTTTTAAATTTTTACGCTAGTTTCTCAACTTGCTACGCCAGAGTTTCTCAACTTGATACCCTAGAGTTTTTCAACTTGATACCCTAGAGTGTTTCAATGTAATACGCTTAAGTTTATCAACTTTATACGCCAGAGTTTCTCAACTTGCTACACCAGAGTTTATCAACTTCTGAGATTCTCAACTTAATACGCCAGAGTCAAATTGCTACGCTAGAGTTTCTCAACTTGCTACATCATAGTTTATCAACTTCTGAGTTTATCAACGCTGGCGTTTATCAACTTTTTACGCAAGAGTTTCTCAACTTCTGAATTTCTCAACATGCTATGCCAGTGTTTCTCAATATATTGTATATATTGTGATTCTGCATCACTCGGGTGCTACTATAGTGGCAAGACAGGATTTGCTTTTCTCTGTTTGAATTTAAATCTTCTATTAATCATAATTCTCACTCTGCATTCTATCAAAATGTGGTCCAGCCATGTTTTCCTTTATTTACGTCATCCACGCATACCTTGCATATCTAACTTGTATATTGGATTAGTCATTCTTTCAACATTAATTTTCTCCACATGTCCAAACCATCTTAAAGCTCTTTTCTTCATGGTACTTAAAACATCAATTTTATCCATGCGTTTTTATTCAAATCTTGACACTGACCATGACAAGCTGAGCAAGTTCTGGTCTGTTTAAATACGGCTTTACAACTTTACATAAGGTTAAACATGTTTCTTCTGTGTGACAAGGTTATAAGACCCATCACTTCCAATATAAGACTGTAATTCATCTAAGTTCTTAGATTTTGCAGTTTTTAGAATGTTAAAAGACAATTAAATATTTAAAATAAATCAAGCATTCTACTTTGCATTAAGTGCGATGATTCCAGCGCAATAAATGAAGCGATAATTGAAAAAAGACACTACTTCGAGTTAAGACTTCCTTATGACTTTCAACAAAGGATCGTATACCAACTCAGCTCTTGAGATTTGCATTTTGAGTTAATCGAAGTTTTGGGTCGTTGACAAAAAGGTTGGGAAACTGTTGACTAGAGTCTAGTCACTAGACCATAGATATAGTTCCGAATTATTTCGTGGAAACAGTCATGAATATTTATAAGGGCTGTGGTAAAATGCTTGAGCCAAAATCATAGATCTTTCAAAGCTGATTCTATACGTTTCAATCTGTTTTTTGACATCCTTTTTAGCTACTTGTTCCAGTTTAGTTTCAGTTAAGTTTCAAGGAAAAAAAGGATGGAAGGTGTGGAGGAAAACAAAATAGCAAGGGATCTTTTCCACACAAGTTACTTTGGAAAAATGACTCTAAAAACCAACCTACATAGTGGGGCAGAGCTAGAAGGAAGAAGATAAAGAGTAGGAGTGAAAGACTATACTTAAAGACCAAGCAACAATATCTATTCATCCTAAGTCTCCTTGATGATTAATCCTTGGATCACCAGTGGAATAAGAGCTAGTCGGTTAACTTGGAGTGACTGTGTCCATAGAACATATGAGCAGATAATGATCATACAACATAACTTAGTCTAAGGCTTTAGAACCTGGAACCTTTAATGTTTCCAGATAAAAACTATTGGATAATTTGCCAGTGACAAAGCAAAGTTAATACCAAAAAGTGGACTTTTAATTGCCAAAAGGATGCTGACCGGTGGTCAACGGTGGGCGCTGTTGGCTATCGCCAAGGTTTATAGGACATGCTCAGCGGAAACACTCTCTGGCTTAACGGGGCCTACTTTGTTTGATCTGAAGATCTAAGTATAAGTGACGTCCGTCTTCATCATTTGCTAGAGGTGACCCCTCACGCATATCGTTAGCTTTCAAAAATAAATATATAAGCAAATATGAGTGGAAGGCGTAATAGAAGAAGACTAAGAAAGTATGGCTGGATCAAGCAAATTATATTTCGAAAGTTAAAAGTCAGAGAAATCTTAAGATTTGTTTAAAAGGTGCATAGATACAGGGGAGGCGAAAGATGTGCGATAGAAAAATCTTGTGTTCTGCCCTCTCTTGTTTCCCCAACAGGGAAACAACGCGATGGTATGTATGTACCTATATTGGTACGAACCATTTTCGTCAGTCCATATAAAATACATTTGAGTTAAGATAACTTGGTCAATATAAACTGCCTTCACAGAAACTATGAGACTCGAAGCTTTCACCTAATAGAAATAAATGATCTTCATAGAAATCTTGAAGAGGCAGTCGGTGTATTTAATCAGGCCCTAACTAATAAAATAATTAGCCTGGCAGGCAGTCTCTTCCAACCGCTAATGCGGCAGTCGTGTCAGGTGCCGGGACTCAATTAGCCCGCAATAGGGGGCACCTGAAGCCTATCTCTTCAATGTGTAAACTGTGGGGGGTGGAAGAGGCTTTGTTAGGGTCGGAAGGCGCCATAATATCATCCCCTGTAAAAGGGTGTTATTGGAATGTAGCTTAATCTTCACGTCAGGCTGAAGCGATTTGTCAAAATGTAGTTAAGTGATACAGATAACGTATAAAGAGGCATTCACTCCCTTGAAAATGTTTGATGTTATAAAAAAAATTAATATTTCTTCCAGTTCAAGAAATAAAAGCTCTTACTAATGTATTTCTTGTATCACGTTTGGATCGTTTTAATTATATTTATTCTAGTCTGCCTGATTCGCTAATTTCTACACTCGAGTCTTTTTTATAGTGCAGCTGCTAAAATGGTATATGGTAGTCATAAATAGTCACATCACTCCACTTCTAAAAAGTCTACTTTGATTGGTTCCAATATTTATCTCTTTGTATTCAAGTCCCTAAATGTGATGTCTCCATTGTATCTTTATAATTTTATGTCTAGGAGATGTACCTTCGAAGAGGAGTTGAACTTTGTGGTCGATATTGTCTTCATCAAATCAATTGACTGTTACATGAATCCTACATACATACAGTACCCGGCGGTAAGTAATACACATCGGGCTTAAGAATGAGACTGTCGGCCATAATCGGCTAACTTCGGCTTTGTAGAGCGTCGTCTCTGTCACAACTCTGTCTTGACAACGACTGACAAGTCGCGACGGAACACGGGTATGAATGAAAGAGACGATGCTCTACAAAGTCGAAGTTAGCCGATTATGGCCGACAGTCTCTTTCTTAAGCCCGGTGTGTACTACTTACCGACGGATACTGTACACTACCCTACACCTAAAGCCGAATTTATCAATATCAAGAAGATCTACATTAATTAATGCATCATATACAAATATTGAATGTGGATATTTTTATTAAATAGCTATTTTCAAAAATAGAATGTGGCTATTTTATTATATATGCTAGATTTGTTTATCTCTTTTTTTTTGGTTCATTCAACTGAAAAAGCATAAATCTTATAAATGTCTAGAGTATAGTTTTTAGTGTTTTTTCAGTAACCCGAGTATTTAATTGACACTTATAATAAGCTGGTTGACTTAAAATAAGAATTCCCAGTTGGTCTGTTTTATATTGTATTACACTTTCGTTGTATACAGTACAACCTGACAAGCTTATTGACATGTGGCAATATCTTCCAACCAATCTAAAATATGTTAAAGAAGCCTTAAGTGAAAACAAGACTGGAAACTTTTTAAAGAAAATCTGGGTTCCAACGGTAATCAAACCCGCAACATCTGGGTCTGGTGACAAGCGTCTAATCAACTAAGCCACGGAGATCGTATGAATGTCTCCGATTTCTGAGAATATGGGAGAAGGGAATATAACATGGTGGGAAAGGGGAATATGTTTTTTTTACATAATTGAAGAGTAAAACTCATAAACCACTCAAGAGTCAAAAAATACGTAAAGAGTTATAAGAAAAAAACTGCACAGTTTCTACAAAACGTTTTTTTTTTTTTTGAAAAATAAAAAACATACAAAATATATAAAGCTATTTTTATAGTTTGTATTCACATATATGCCATTTATAGGTATATTGATATTTTCCATTAAAAAAAACATGGTTGTTTTGTGGTTTATGAGTTTTATTCTTCAATTATTAACGTTTTTAAACTATCTTTTTGGTATCATTTTATCTTTCCTTGGCATGTAAAAAAAATATTATAGTATAAAATTGTACAAAAAAAATTGTTTTCGCAATTCGGTATCAAACTTATATAAATGGTACCGGCTGAAAAAACAGACTTGGATTACAAAATAAGGCAGAACAAATAACATATAGGTTGAACTGAATACGGTCGGGCTCAGTTCTGTATAATTTGGGGCAATAAATGTAACGTAATGGCCGGTAACTGCGTTCGATTACCTCTTCCTACATAAACTTAGCAGTAAACGGGCTGCATGCCCAGAACCAATAATGCCGGATGTATAATATAATATACGGGTTAACTACCGAACCTTTTGCAGCCTCTCAGATAATCCCACAAATATTTTATTTAGCCCTTATGATATGTGGGTAGCTTAAAATTACAGCAAATGTATCTTTTATGATGAATGAAATCATTGTTTATCCTTTAATATAGTAACATTACCAGTTTTTTTTAAATGCTGTATAGTTATAAATAAGTAAATATAGGTGCATTGATAGAGACATAGTAGGTATGTATAGGGTGTCCCAATAAGAACGCCTTATTTAGTTTTTGCTGTCTACTGATTTGAGTTCTTGGATCAGTTGGATTATGTAGGCATGCAGATCTAGATTTTGCTATCTGCTGATTTAAGTTCTTGGATCAGTTTATTTATTTTTTCAAAACAGGCTTAGCCCAATTGCTTTGAAAATACAAAACATCAAAAGAGAAGAAAAATTACAAAGAGGAAAAAAAATAAGTTAAAAAATTATATAAAATAAAAAATAATGCATATGCATACAAACGAGTATATACACACAAACATATTACACACATTTATTCACAGTCATTTAGGTATGTTGATGAGTGCCTTCTAACGCACTCAATCTAAGAAGAAAATTTACTTTTGCTTTTGGTAATGTGATATGAAATATGTCAATATCCGAAGCAGTCCCGTTCAGAAGAGTTAAGGCCCTTCCAACAGGCATAGCGGCTGGAAGACCCGTTCTTGCGTATGTTATTGAGAACAGTTCTTGCCGGCGCAGTCTAGTGTAATTGTTAGGAACATTTAACGCTAATCTTTGTAGTAATGCTGGACAGCTCACAACTCCTCGAACGAGTTTGACAACGTATACCAGGAGACGCACATCTCTTCTTAAGCTCAAGGAGTTATACCCGAGCATGCCCAGCAGGAACTGAGTAGGATAAAGCCATGGATAGACACCGAACTCTCTCATATAGAGATATCGTAGATATTTTTTTTGTACTTTCTCCACCATGAGCAAGTTCTGCGCCCCCACTGGGCTCCAAATGCAAGCATTGCTTTCTAGTTTACTACGGATCAATGAATTAAACAACGTTTTGAGCACCAATTGGTTTTCAAACGACTTAGAGATTCTCATCACAAATCCTAGAGTTTTATAAGCTGAGTTGCACATAACTTCTATGTGAGGACCAAACGCGAGATTGCTGTGGAACAAGACACCCAGATCTTTAATATTATCTGTGTGGGGTATAGGTGTAGATTCTAGTGTATATCTATGGAATTTCAAGATGTGTGAGCGATAATACGACATAATTTTGCACTTTGATGCATTGAAATATAATTTATTATTGTGGCTCCACTCACAAACGTTGTTGAGATCTGACTGTAGGTCTAAGCAGTCGGTATAAGAACGATTTTTTTTTAATATTTTGAGGTCATCAGCAAATAGAAGAAATGTGGATTTTTTTATAACTCTACCTATATCATTAATAAAAATAAGAAATAAGGTAGGTCCAAGATTAGACCCCTGCGGAACACCTGAGTAGGCAGTGAAGTAATCGGAGTTATAGATTCCATGTGAAACAAATTGTTTTCTATCTGTAAGATAATCTGACAGCAGCCTTAGCAAGTTACCTGGGATCCCAAGTTCACTCATTTTTTCTAATATTTTTTTGTGATTGACGCTATCAAAAGCTTTTGCAAAGTCATGATACGAACAATCAATCTGATTGCCACTATCTACAGCCCTTGAAGCATAGTCGGTGAAGACCATCAGATTGGATTCGGTAGATCTGCCTCTTCTGAAGCCATGCTGCTCATCAATTATATATGGGTCCACTAACGACCTTAGTGTGCGATCCATAAACATTGTTGGATTATGTAGGCATGCAGATCCAGATTTTACTGTCTGCTGATTTGAGTTCTTGGATCAGTTGTATTATGTAGGCATGCAGATCCAGATTTTTCTGTCTGTTAATTTGAGTTCTTGGATCAGTTGGATTATGTAGGCATGCAGATCCAGATTTTTCGCGTGAATTCACTCTAAGGTGCTTCTTGAAACGTCTAATTCTTGTGAACGATGACGAATCGATGTGCCTAGGGTTTCAGTAACACTGTCTCTCACTGCGGCTATGTTTCCGAGTGAACGCCTGCTACGAGAGCGCATTGAGGACTTATTGTCCAGAATTGAACCAGTTTCCTCAATTTTTTTATTAATATTTAAATTGATGACTCATTTGGACTATTATTTCAACTGAAAATTCCACGAAGTTTACGAACTATTTCAGAAAGACTTTTCCCATTTTTATAATGAGTTATAACAATAATAAAACGCTGTACTTTCATATAACGTTCCATATTTACTAATCGTAAGATTGATAAATTGCACATGTGAAATTTTAGAGCTGCCAACCTAAAGAAAAAAATGACGTGTAATTTAAATCCGGCGCTCTTATTGGGACACTCTATACATAGGTACCTATATATACATTCTGAAATCGCACATATATCTCAAGATAAACTGCAGAACGTATATTTAAGAGAGAAGCTATCAAAAGGTCTGTACTCATCTTTAACATCTCCCCGGCCGATATACACCCCACCAATACAGGGTGAGCCCAGCCACGAGGACGTCAGGTATTTTTCAACGCATATCTAATTCGAAGCCTCCAAAAATAAGTAATGGTTGTATTGTGTTACATTATAATTTCGTTGCATACAATACAACCTGACGGGCTAAAGCCGTGTGGTAATCTCGTTCAACAAACCAGAAAGATGTTAATAAGGCATTAAGTGAAAACCAGGCTGATATTCTTTTTAAAAAAATCTGGGTTCCAGCGGGCTGTGAACCAGCAACCTTTGGGTTGAGAAATAGGTGTCTTACTATCTAGGCCACGGAGGTCATCTAAGTACTATGCGGTTAGAATTCACATACCCGCCATCACGTCGTTTTCCTATTAGAGTTCACAGATAGAACAGAATGCTAGACTTTCCTATCTCGACATACACTTTTTCATAAAACTCCTTCGATTTCTCCGACTTTCTACATTTCCTTTGATCCATAATTTCCTTGTTCTTCGTCTATCACGCCTTCCACTCACATTTACAATTTATATTTGTTTTGTTATTCTTTCTTTATTCATTCCTTCTACACTGCCAAACCATTTCAGAATGCTTCTTTTTTACCTTAATTGATATATCAGCCTAAATTCCATATTCATCCCTTATCATTTAACGTCATATTCATCCCTTATCATTTAACGTCATATTCTGTCATTCATTGCCATCCCGTGTATCCTTCTCATAACATTTATTCTGCTCCTTTCTTATATTTTCCCTCCGTGATGAAGGAGGTTCATCAAATTACAACTGTTTGATTCTCTTTATATTTTACTTTCAATTTATTCTTTTTTTTTTAGGTATCCTTATACCCTCAAACACTAGGCGGAAGAAGTGCCTGTGTCGTTCGAGAGGAGTAGCACAGCGCAGGGTTTGAACCGATGACCTTCCGCACGGAAGCCCAGCGCGTTACCACACGGCCATGCACCTCTTAATTGTGAATGATTAATCTTCCATGCACCTTCATTTATTGTGAATGATTAATTTTCTGTGTCTCCTTTTTTTTGTTAAACTTATATACTCGTATAAGCGTCGTAAAAGTATCAGTTTTAAGGGGATGATTTTTACTTTTGATTGTGCTTTTGGTATGCACATTTTAATTTTTGTATGTACACATCTATATTCCCTTTCAAATTGATGTAAAGAATGACGTCAGGTTTGGTGCAGTGTGGATTGTCCGCCTTTAGACGGCCCGATATTGTGTTGATGGTATAAAGTTTTGTACGTTTGTACACACATGTTTCTTAGTAATAATTTTGATTGTATATTAACACTTATTAAAGATTATTTTTTAAATATTATGTTTCTTTTTAACGTCGATGCCACCAGGGTCGCTGACATGAGATAGAATCTCTTTAGAGATAATCGCCACGGACAACTGTGGTTGACCTGAGCAACACGATATAGAGAGACACATTAACAACTGAAAGTCAGGAAAACCACACAAAATACTTCTTATAAGTATATCATAGACTGATAAACAATACACTCACGCGTAAAACAACAGTGGAAAAGATACTTCTCAAATTACTGACATATGAAGATGAATATCGTAAACAAAACACACTTTAAATTTGAAAAATAAATCCTTAACCTCGTTTTTGATCGATTCAAATGTATGTAGCACTCACTGCTTTTATTTTTTTATTATTTTTATAAGGCACATTATACATTTTATAAATAAATAACTCCATTTGCAAGCGAGTATGATCGCACGGGTGAGTGTGAACCTAACTTATCTCAAGTTTGTACGAACGCACCGGTACGTTTCTCATCAACATCCAAGAAAAGTATAGATTATACCAAAAAGTTAATTGTATTGATATCTATAGATAATTTGTCATAACAAATTCCAATACATTTTTCGCTTTTACCGATTTATAATAATGAAACGAAATATGTATCGTCATTCATCAACCTCACAAAATATGTAAAAAATTATTCAAAAAACTCACTCCCTGGGTACATATTATTCCTATATACAGTATATAACATAACTTACTAGCTTACAGGTGAATAAATACGAAACTAGTTTCCTAACAACATATTATTCATTTATCGCTGTAAAATTTATGACTGTTAACGATAAACGGCAAAAAGAAAAACAAGAAAATGGGCGAATAGCCTATATAAAAATTAAATTAACCGTTTTATCGCTACTGGCAACATATGACAACACTCTGAATCTTCGTTTACTTTTGCCAGTTCTTCGGATTTAGTGTTTTTGACATTTTTATGAAAAAGGGTTATATTCCACTGCGATCCGTGATTAAATATTTATATATCACAGGTTTTTTATACCGAAACAAATCTTGGAAGATATAACAACAACATTGTCACAGTCTGCTTTGTTATATACAATTGTTAAAAAGTGAGCTGCCGAGCTTAAACGCGAGTGGCTCGTATACGAGTACATTAAGTCCCCGTTTTCTATTTTATTTTTACAAAATTATTACCGTCTTCGTTCATTTATTATTTATTTCGTTAAAAGACTGATTATTAAAAAAAATTCACTTCATTATCTTAAATCGATAACTTTACAATTGAGAACTCAAATTTACTTTCTTTGTTTTTCACTTATATCCTTAAAATATTGGGTGGCGCAACAAAAACTGTAATTTTACATTTAAATTAAGTTCTGCAAGGGTGTGCCGCTGCATAATTAATTTATAGGTTATGTAGATGACGTATGTTTATTATAAATATTATACATTTGATACTTAAAAAATGTCGGCAAATTTAATATTGGAGTTTTTGTTGCACCCCCCTAAGAAATAATGCCTTCAGTTAATGGAAATCGATATCGTGACATGATTCAAACTTTTTTTGTATAAATTGAACGATTTGGACTTGGAAAACATGTTGTTCTAGCAGGATGGGGCTACGTGCCATACTGTTGCTGAAACAATGGCTTTATTGCAGGAAAAGTACTCCGACCGTGTAATTTCTCGTCGTGGAAATGTGAATTGGCCACCACGATCACGTAGTTTAACCCCTTTAGTTTTTTCTTTGGAGTTATGTTAAATCTTAAGTGTACGTCAAGAATCCAAAAACCATCGATGACCTTAAATCCAACATCACTCGTGTCATTGCAGGTATACGTATCCATTTATGTGAATCCGTTATTGAAAATTTTGCTCAAAAAGTCGTCATATGTAACAGGAGCTGAGGTGGCCATTTGACCGATATTATTTTTTACACATAACTTCTATGTGCATTAATTATATTGATATCAATAAATATGAACATTAAAAAAAATGTTTTTTTCATTAATTTATAATTGCAGTTCTTGTTGCGCCATCCTATTTACAACAAATATCACTAAGGTTCAAAAGTTTCCGACCTGAACAAGTTAAAGAGTGTGTGCAACGCCCACCGCTTTGCTAGGTGATGTTACATTACAAATTTGATATCTCTATTTTCAGTAGTACACACCATGTTTCATCACCTGTTACAATGCTTGACATGAGGCCTGGATCCATATTAGCCGCTTTTTCATTTCATATTTTCATGTCTTTGGAGTAATCCACTCTGCAAACTTTTTGATCGTCAGTCAATGTGTGACCTTTCATTTGCCCAAACTTTCCGTTTAAATGTGATGGACAGTGGATTTAGGAATTCCGGTGAGCTCTTCGATGAGCCTAGTAGACGCACAATGATAATTTCAAAGAATTTCAGCCACTTTTTGAACATTTTCTTCGATTCGAACTGTCAATGATGGTCCAGGCCGTAGATCATCTTCAATGCTCTCTCTCTACCATCACGGAATCTTGCATACCTTTTAAAAACGTTCTTACGACTCATTGCTTCACTACCATTAACAGATTGAATCATTTCAAAGGTATCTGTGGCACTTTTACGCAATTTAAAACAAAATTTAATGTTGACACGTTGCTCCAGTGTTCCTTTTCCGACCAATACTCAAAAGGTACTGTCAACTGTTACGTCATTATGAATGAACCAGCAATCCCAGAGCTTTGAAACTTTTACGGAAGGTAGTTAAAATGTGTCGCTAGTCATCAACAGATGGCGCTGTTGGTTACGCGAAAATACAATCAGTCACCTTTCCCATTGGACAGACCGTGTATGTCAACTAGAACTGATGGAATTCGTGTTGTTTAGTTATATTCTAAAATGTAAAATTATTATATCGCGCGGTTGTTGTTTTTTTTTTTCAAATTAAGGGTCAAAACTTGGCAGAAATCAAACGACGTTTAGATATTATCTACGGATAATCTTTTGCGTTACATTCCATAGTGTAAGTTTAGGCTGCGTTACATTCCATAGTGTAAGAAGAGTTTCACTCGGCCAGATAATCTATTGAAGATGAGCCTTACACCAGAAAAGTTACATTAGTGCAAGAGCAAAAGTTTACAATATTGAAAACTAAAATCAAAATTAATAGCAGCAAAGTGTGGACTTTCCACAGCCACAGTGCTTCGAGTTCTCCAAGATAATCTTAGAATGAATACGGTGAGCACAAGTCAAGACTTTAGAATGCTGTCCAAAGGCAACGACGTGTTGAATGTTGTAATGAATTATAAATGCTCTTCGATGGGAAATAAAAATAAGTTACGTTAATTGTTATAGGGGATGAAACTATGGTTTCTATACCATGATCTTCTGTCGAAAATAGAATCAACGATAGACAGCTAGTCAGACAGCTGGAAGGGTATGGCATTACAGCTTTCTGACTCGGAAGATTGATTTATTTTATTTATTATAAAATTAAGAAAAGCACAAACTACGGTGTCCTTCACCTTCCCTCACCACGCCTTCCACTCACATTTGCATTATATATTTGTTATCTTAGTTATTTTTCACTCATCCGTTCTACATACCAAAACCATTTAATCAGTATACTTACTCAATTCGATATCTCTCGTAACTTCCACCATCTAAGAAGTACTTATTAATAGAATTCCTCAACTTGCTTAAATCTTTCCTTATTCGTCCATATATCACATGTACTATTTCATTGACATTTTTCTATCGCCATAACTTTGTATTTTCCAGCATACATTCTCAGATATTTATCTTCGCATCTCTCATTCAATTTACTTATTAAACTCTGTAATTTATTTTTACTCTCCGCTTAATCTACCATATCATCAGTATACCGCAATACGCACGCATTCCCATTAAATGTTGAAAAAGATCTCTTAAACAATCATTTATATGTGGTCCTATTATTGTAGCATATTCCAATTTGTTTGAATTCTACATAATTCATTTCGAATTCTACTGAGAAATAAATAATTTTAGGCAATAACATAAAACAGAATAAATTCGTGCTATAAATTAATGTAAATAAGTCATGGTTGTTGAAAAGGGTGATTCTATAAGTGTTCGCAATGTAAGGGTAAATGATGAAACATTAAATCAAGTCGTAGTATATAAGCTATTAAAAAAAAGCATGTTTTCCTCCGTGGAACTTGACGTTCTAATTATTACAATAAGATACTTGTTTTTTAACCAAGGGGCTGAAGGCTCTATTCTCGTTGATACCCAAGTATTAATAACATAGTTTTTTTATTGGTATCAATAAAGTAAAGGGTCTTTTAAATTGAGCGGGTTTTTAAATTCTTGGATAAAACACAGTTGATGTCGCGAACTTGCCTGGATCTTGTGACATTTGAGAAGTGTTATGTATGACATTTATAAAAATGGAGTCGTATATAGGTACAATATCACAACGCACTCAAATTGTTGAATTATTTTATGTATTGTTATCTCCGGAAACGGTGATGTTAATTGGCCATCAAGATCATGTGATCTGACACCTCTGGACTATTTTCTCTGAGGTTACGTGAAAAGCCAGGTCTATAAGAATGAACCCCAATCAATTCCTGAGCTGAAAGACGAAATTATTCGCGTTATTGGTGAGTTAGAACCGCAATTATGCCAAAATGTCATCGAAAAATTTGATAAAAGAGTGGACATCTGTGGAGCTGCAAGAGGCGGACATTTGGTTAATATTATTTTTTGTGTTTAAATGTCATACATTACACTTCAATGACCAATAAAAAGTTTTTTGAAATCAAAGCTAATTGTGTGTTTTATTCAAGAATTAAAAAAAAAATGAATTAAAAAAAACGCTCAATTTGAGAGACCCTTTAGTTAGATAAAGATAGTATTAAAAACTTATTTTTATTTTATGATAAAAACTGTAAAACAACTTCTGATCATAAAACCAGTGATAAGAGAGACAAACTCGAGGGAAGAGGCACATTAACACATCACAATACTACCTTTATAGCAAGGAGGAGAGTCCATCATTACAGAACCTTAACGGTCTGCTTACCACACATCGGGAACTGGCCCTAGCAAATATGGCATACATACCCTCATTAGACCCGTTTCAGGGACGAATTAGGGTAGTAAAGTTGTCATTTTGTCTTATTTCCTTTTTAGTTTATCGTCTTAGTGTAGTTTGCAATATAAGAGCACTTCAATTTTACGTCTGTTTTATATTAATTGAGATAAAATACTGTCCTTTTTATTATGTTATTTTTAATGCTTCTTCTTCTGTTATTTTTAATGCTTTGTATCTTTCTGAAACTACCGCTGTTATTTCCATCATTTTCAGAATATAAACCTAACCTACATTATTTGTGATGCTAAAATTTATGTACATACATACGATATATGATCAACATAAAAACGGACCGAAGTTATGTCGCCGGGATAGTTGAAGGAGAGACTAATGATTCTAGTTATCAGTTGCTTTAAATCTTGTGACTCATTCGTATAAGAGTAGATCTCATCTCACAGATTTAATTTATTTTCTGTATTCACTCATATAAGAGTAGATACTAGATACACTCATATCATGGATTTAAATAATTTTCTATATATAAACTCGTATAAGAGTAGATCCCATCTCATGGATTTAAATCATTTTCTATATATACTCATATAAGAGTAGATCCCATCTCATAGATTTAAACATTTTTCTATATAGACTCATATAAGAGTAGATCCCATCTCATAGATTTAAATAATTTTCTATATATACTCATATAAGAGTAAATCCCATCTCATTGATTTAAATAATTTTCTATATATACTCGTATAAGAATAGATCCCGTCTCATAGATTTCATTAATTTTCTGTATTCACTCGTATAAGAGTAGATCTCATCTCATAGATTTAAATAATTTTCTATATACTCGTATATACACTCGTATCATAGAGTTCATTATTTTTTCTGTATATATGACACTCGTACAAAAAATGGATCCCATCTCATAAATTTCATTAATTTTCTGTATATACTCGTATAAGAGTAGATCTCATCTCATAAATTTCACTAATTTTCTTTATATATTGTATAAGAATAAATTTCATCTCATAGATTTCATTAATCTTCTGTATACATACACACATATAAGAGTATATCAAGAAATTTCGGTCGTGATTTTTTTATGTTTTCCATAAATATTTTGCACCACTCCGACCTGAACAGCCCGGTGTAACAAGGGTGGTTTTATCTCCTACACACATTAATCACAGGCTCTTCCCTCACCCGGTTGTACTACACCCTTCAAGATGGACCCTTGTTCCGCCGCTGATATGCAGAACTTGACAGAGATAGAAATTATTATATAACCACATACATACAACTTATACGCTGTGTTTAGTCCCATGACAAATGGATCATTCCTCAAATGACACAAACCAACATTAACATTAAAACGACTTGAGTAGCCTAGTTGATAAGATGCCTGTCTTCCAATTCGGAGGTTGCGGCGTCGATTCCCATTGGTACCCAGAAGGCTCAAGAACTATTGTAGCGACTAGATGTGATTTGTTAATTGCTTTTTAAATTTTAATTTATCAGGTTTTTTAGCAATTTGGGTATTTCTAAAGCTGTTGGGTATTTCTAAAGCCATTAGGTGTTAACATAAGTTGTGTCCGTTTTTTTTTTCCAAATTTCAAAATGAGCACCAAAAGTAAAACAAAATGGTATAGGTTATACGTCATTCCAAAGAAAATTTTCTGCTCTACAAGATATTGTGTTTGCTTTTACGTTACATATATTATTTTATTGGAGAACAGGCCTTCAAAATGGAATGTCAAGTAGACGAAAGTGAGAACTTTCGCACCTCCTTCTGTTCGCGTTCAATCAAGGAATAAAGCTGCCAAACTGCTTGCAATATTTGCGAAGTGTACGGTGAAGATGCTATAAATGAAAGAACAACTTGTCGATGGTTTTTGCGTTTCAAAGACGGTAATTTTGACCCAAAAAACATGGAGCGTTCCGGACGACCAGTGGACTTCGATGAGGACCGCTTAAACCATATTATTCATGAATATCCCCTTCAAACCACCGTAGAATTGGCTGAGCAGATGAATTGTAGTCACATGACTGTATACCGCTATCTTAAATCAATGGGAAAAGTCCAGAAGTTCGGCGCTTGGGTTCCACATGTTTTGAGCGAAAACAACAAAAATCAACGTTCGACAATTTCTGCTGGTTCGCTCACGCATCATCGAGCTACGCATGGTCACAAGCAAAGGTTCCTTTACCGCATCATTACTGGTGATGAAAAATGGTGCCTTTATGTGAATATGAAAAAATGGAAAGAATGGGTGAGTTATGGTCAACAAGCAACGCCCAGAGCGAAACAAGGTTTGCATCCGCGCAAGACAATGATTTGCATCTAGTGGGATTGGCAAGGCGTCATCCACTACGAGATACTTGAACACAATCAGACAGTCAACGTGGAGCTATACATTCTTCAAATGCAGCGGCTTAACACTGCAATTCAACAAAAAAGGCCGGATCAGCAATATGGCGTTATTCTGCAGCACGATAACGCCCGCCCTCATATCACCAACATTACGAAAAATGCCATTCAAACGCTCGGTTGGGTTAGGTTAGGCCATTCAAATGCTTGATTGGGAAGTCCTGCCGCACCTTCTATATTTTCTAGATCTCGCGCCGTCGGATTTTCACCTTTTACGGTCGCTTTCGAACAATTTGCGCGGCGTTTCCTTTAATAATGAGGTCGAATTGCGGACATAGTTGGACGAATTCCTCGAGTCAAGATTGGATGGTTTTTTATCGCACAGACATTGAAAAACTTGTAGAACGTTGGCAAGAAGTTGTAAATAATGAAGAAGAATACATTATTGACTAATTTGTTGTAATTTTTTTGTTGTGTCCTCTTGTTTTCTTCATTTGGAAAAAAAACGCACACAATTTATGTTGATGCCCAATATTTAAAGTCTATTTTTTTGGGTGGTTTCAGACGATAACAGTGTATTTCTCGTCATTTTAACATATTTATAACATATTCATATTGTTATTGCGTGATATTTAATGACTTAATAATCTTTCTTTTTGTTTAACGTTCCTTTTCTCAAGTAATATTTCAATCATTATTTCACCGAGATATATTTACGGGATGGAATGTAATAGTGACTTCATTCATCCCTTGAGCAATTATACCTGAGAAATTTGGACGTTATGAACCTTTAATATAATTATTTTGATATCTTCATCTACTTTCAATTCAGAGTGTAGGAGCAAAGGGGCACATGTGGACAGACAACACATATTTCAGATAAATAAGAAACTAAAACAAGATTTCTCACCCTCCACTTATGTCTAGGGGCTGGGAATGTTACCAAGAGCACTTTAAAGCAACGATTAAATATTTATGACTGAAATGTGCAATGTTATATTTCTTATGTTATTATTTATGGATCCTGTTGATAATATAATCGATCCTCTTCATCAACGGAAAAACCGGATAAGCGTCAATCACATAACAGTTGCCAAGACTTTTTCGATTTTAAATAAATGATAATTAATTACTACAAATGTAAATTAAATGTTCATGTTGTGTGTTTTCTGCGTTGTGCCTTTAGAAACAATAAATCAGTGCAGTCACACAACTAGTTTTAACAAAAACACAATAAAAAAATAAATAACTTTGATTAAATTAAAAAACTTTTGACACTCACCGTCTTCCAGAGCGGGTTTTGCTTCTTAACAAATTATATTAATTGATAAACCTTAGAAGATATCAATGTACACGTTTATACATATGCAAATTAGTAACGGGAAAAATAGCAAACTCTTTGTTGAAACATCAACTATTGCCTGACTAGTCCCTCTACAGTACTAGCAGGGAGGATAAAGGTCTGAGTGAATGTGATAGAATACAAGTAGCCTGAACGAGTGGACATGTACGTGTTAAATAATTAGTTGTTAGAAGTGTTATCTAGTTATATGGTAAGTTGTATGTACATTTAATATTAAGATTATTTAAAATTAAATTAAATATGAGAAATCAAAATGTTGTCAGTGCATAGTTATAACATATAAATTACATTGTAATTTATTCAGTCAACCACTTTGTTCCACTTTATATTGCCTTAACGGTTTCAAATAATGAAACCGGTAGTATTATACAGAATGGACTAAACCGGTAGGGTTATATAAAGTAGAATAAACAGTGTTTGACTAAGCAAATTATAATATATTTAAACCTCCACAGTGTCTTCCCATTTTCACGTCCTCCCATGAAGAGAAAACATTTATACCGATAGGGCTATACCGTTATATAAAGTAGAATAAACAGTGTTTGAGCATCACCACCCAGTACTTACGCATGGCTGCAAGACATGTGCGCTCACAGCAAAGAGCACACAAATGCCCCAGACCGCACAAAGAAGCATGGAGAGATGTATGTTGAGATAAACTAAAACAAACCGTAAACGAAACACCTAGATTCACAACAAAACAAAGGTAAAAGGCGTAATAAAGGTGTGCAAGAAAACGAAGTGGCAATGAGCAGGACACGTAGCCAGAATGTCAGATTTCCGATGGACGTCCGAAATAATCCAATGGTACCCAAGAGGCATAAAGAGGCCCAGAAGAAGATCGAAAGTATGCTGGATAGATGAAATCAGGAAGCATGGCAGCATCACATGGCACCAACGAGCAAAATTCCGAAGTATTTGTAATTAACTCGGGGAGACCTTCATCCAGCAATGGATCGGACCTGGTTGAAAATGATGATGAAACAATGTTTGACCAAACAAATTACAATGTCTTTAAACATCCACAGTGTTAATGCCTTAACTAGAAATAATATAAATTAGATTAGTTTTTAAGAATTTATATAAATTTGCATATACGAGTAGGTGTAGCCTTTGGCAAATGTTTGTATTATATTATAAATTACGAGGGTCATCCAGAAACTAAAGTTACAAGGGCTCCTGAGGCCGGGGGATTTTTTGCTTCAAAGTTGGTGCACCTGGCGTGTAGGGGGGATTCTAACGGTCAGTTTTTTTGGTCCCGCGTGTTTGTCGGCCATTTTGTTCAGTCACAGTCAATTCTTCCGATGGAAAGGTCGTCGTGCGCTCCCACCAACTCTCGTCCGTGCGAGACCCGCACGGTCATCAGTTTTTTGACTTTGCAGAACAATACCGCCGCGAATATTCATCGAAAGCTCGTGGAAGTTTATGGTAGTGATGTGATGAGTCGTTAACATGTCACGAAGTGGGTTAGGTTGTTCAGAGAAGGCCGTACTGATACTCACGACAAGGCAAGGCTTTCTACTCACTCTACTCACGACAAGGCAAGGCAGTGATTTCTGACGAATTTGTGCAAAAAAATGAAGAACAAGTGTGAAATGACCGCCGTGTGACGCTTGACGACCTTCACGAAGAATTTACTGATATTTCTCAAAGTCTCCTTGGTAATATTGTGTCGGAAAAACTTGGTTACAAGAAGTTGTGTACGAGATGGGTGCCCAGAATGCTCACACCGGAGCACCGTCAAAATCGCGTGACCGCTGCGCGTGAATTTTTCGGATCGTTTTGCACAGGAGGGAGAAGCTTTTCTGGACTTGTGTGTGTCACTACACTCCAACAATTTTTCAACGATCAGGAGGTCGAGGAAGCTGTGAAGAAGTGTCTGAAAGAGCTGGCGGCGGAGGTCTGTGACACTGGCATACAAAAGCTGGTGCCCCGACTACAGGAATGTCTCGATCTCGACGGCGATTACGTTGAAAAATAGTTTTATATATTTGTGAAGTATCCTGTGAATTTCAATTAAATACAAGCATTTTTCGATCCTACATAAATGTTGTAACTTTACTTTCTGGATGACCCTCGTACTTTATTAAATGAAAAAAACCTTTTTTGATTCCAAGACTTTGTTTTATATATCCGACAGAATTAAGATTATTTTATGTACCGTATTCACGAACTGAACTCTTAAGATCATCACCACTCGCACACGGAATGACCTCGTTGAATAAATTTTCTGATATCGATATCTTCGTTATCAATTGAGGATTAAACTTCTTTATAAACTGTATACGTATAACTGAGTCACTTCACCGGGAGGCGTGCGTAACATTGTTTCTTTTGTCATTATGTTATATTAAGACTTCAGAATTAAACTGTGTACGTATAACTGAGTCAGTTCACAGGGAGGCATGCGTAACATTGTTTCTTTTGTCATAATGCTATATTAAGACTTCAGAATTAAACTGTGTACGTATAACTGAGTCAGTTCATAGGGAGGCATGCGTAACATTGTTTCTTTTGTCATTATGTTATATTAAGACTTCAGAATTTTATTTATTTTCTTATTATTTGATCTAAGTGGGCTAAAATTGTATAAAATTTTAATTAAAATAAATAAATAAAACAAGCAACACACGTTTAAATGAAAAAGGAGTATGATTTGTGCAAAAAAACATACATTACTCTCAAAATGTATATACAGATTGTCTTGGTAGTCTTGGTAGTACTCCCATCTTTTTTTTTAATGGGCAATCCACCCAAACTCGGATGATATGTGCCATCAAATTCATTATGCAATTATATGAGTCGATATAATAAATTATTTTTTTTAATTATAATTCTAGACTATTCAAAGTTTCAGCTGATTACGCTTTAAAATTTTAACAATTTATCTATAAGTGGAAAAGTTCCACGAAGAAAGAAGAAATGCAACATTCATTGGACGCGGTAAAGATACGGCCTTTAGTAAATCAAATCAGTCTCGCAAAGGACAACCGAAAAATACATAATCTATAGTTTCATCATCCAGACCACACTCACAGCCGGGATTCTCCACAATACCCATTCTGTATAGGTGAGTAGCCACCACGCAGTGGCCCGTCCGCAAACGACAAAAACTTCCATCTTGCTCATTCTTATTTAATGAAACCATGGTTTCAAAGTGAAAGAATCATTTTTACCCACCTTATTCCCTAACTACAGTTTATATACCGAAATGAAGATTTTTAATATATTTTTTACTAGTTTGTTGCCATGTGGCGATCTCTTCCAACCAACCAGAAATATGTTTTAATGGCCCCTAAATGAAAACCAGACTGGAATCCCCTTTTTTTTTTCATTTGGGTTCCAGCAGGATCGGCAGACATGCGTCTTATCACCAGACCACGGAGATCGTAATCTTGTCCTCGGATGCAGAAAAGTGTCGTTATACCACTTCCCACCTCCGAAAAAAAGAATGCTTTAGTTGTATACATTACTATTTAGGAAATTTAAAAAAAATGATAATGTCACATACGGTCGCATTTCTTACATTTGAGATCAACGATACTAAAACCGTTGAACCAAGAACAAAAAAACGATTATCTTGAAACAATTTTAGTAACAATAACATTTGTTTTAGAAACCATCCCTCGTCAACAACCTGAGGGTGGTTTGCATATTAATTTTCCAAAATATTCGCTCCATGTTTTTGTGTGACATGGGTCACTCCAACAACTTGATACTGGTTGATAAACGCTTTTGTTATTGTTTGAGAAACTCGAATCGTGATGCGGGTGTTTTTCTGAAAAAAAAAAAAACTCAATCTGGGGGGAAGGTAAAAAGTAAGGTATTTAAAATATTAAAAAAAAGAAAACGTGATTTGATAAATTAAAGGTTTTGGCATTAACATCTCCGATCTCTGTAGCCGAGTTCATAAAATGTCTATCCATCAAATCAGGGGTTACGATTTCGATTATCGTTGAAAATAAAAAATCCTAGTCTGGTTTTACACACACCAGTGCATACCATTACGATATTTCTCTGTAGAGTAGGCAGAGAGAACATAGCACCGTACTTTCCTATCTCAACACACATCCTTAGCATATGCTACATGGGTATACCTTCTCATACAACTTCTACGATTTCTTTGACTTTCTACGTTTCCTTCTTTCCGAATATCATTCACTTGATCCAATCATATTTTTCTTGGTCTTTCTCTCACACGTCTTTCACTCACATTTGCACTATACATCAATTTTGTTAGTCTTTCTTAATGTACGAGTAGGTCTTAGCGGACAGCAGCTGTATTGACAGTCTGATAATGCTGTGCCGTGGCTGCAGAGAATGAAGATTCGTGAATGAGGTGTCCCATGCACAGAGGAAGAAAAAAGTCCTTAAGAAATATTTTTTTATGTTACATATGAACTGATTATAAGTAGCGTACAAAAAATCTAACATTGACAAGAAATCATATTTTACTAAAACTTATTGTGACAAACGATTTTTTCAGTCATAATAATATCTTTTGAGGATTCATGTTTTTTTCAGGTTTCAGTTTTTTTTTTTTTCAGATTTCATGAAAATCTTCAGTCATGATAAATTGTAAAATCCCGTTTTAATGGAAGAAAATCTCATCTTACAATGTGAAAGCACATTCTCTAAATATTATCAAGTCATGATCGAATCACCATAGCATAGATTATACAGGGTGACTATAATTTATAGTAGAGCGACCCAATAGAAGCGAAAAGGATATCAAATCCTAACGGATGTCCGGAAACTTATTTCGTATTTAAAATCAAACCAAACGCAAAATCGCACCAAAATGCTCGTAGATGATAGTTTTTAATACCTCAACAATCTCATGTGTTGACATCAGATTCTAACAGCTGTCCGGAAAGTAATTTCGTACTTTAAGTCAAATTCAAACGCAAAATGGCTCTCCAATGCTCGTGGCCAAAATGCTCGTAGATGATGGTTTTCAATATCTCAACAATCTCATGTGTTGACTTCAAATTCTAACGGTTGTCCGGAAAGTAATTTAAGTCAAATTCAAACGCAAAATGGCTCTAAAATGCTCGTGGATGATGGTTTTCAATATCTCAACAATCTCATGTGTTGACTTCAAATTCTAACGGTTGTCCGGAAAGTGATTTCGTAATTTAAGTCAAATTCAAACGCAAAATGGCTCTGAAATGCTCGTGGATGATGGTTTTCAATATCTCAACAATCTCATGTGTTGACTTCAAATTCCAACGGTTGTCTGGAAAGTAATTTCGTAATTTAAGTCAAATTCAAACGCAAAATCGCACCAAAATGCTCGTGGATGATGGTTTTCAATATCTCAACAATCTCACATATTGACATTTAATCCTAATGAATGTAATTTCATATTTTAAGTCAAATTCAAATACAACATCGCACGTTAATTCTCGTGAACGATGGTTTTCAATATTTTCAGTATCTCAACAATATCTCCTGTTATAGAACGCTGGTTATTGATCTGGTAGTCATCAGTGGTAGTTGGTCTTCCAGAGCAGACACTACTCGTATTTCCAAGTGTTGTATCAGCATTGTAGAACCACATTTGACACACAAAATTGCATACTGCATCTTCGATAAACACTGTCCATTTATTTTTTTTGTTTACGTCGATTTTTTCCTTTGCAGTAGTAAAAAAGCGTCAAGCATAATATCTTAGCGCATTTTTCACTTGCAAGGGTTTTAATTTTATAAGTTCTGAGCATTATTTTCATTTTTTTATCTGCTCTGGACTTCTTCTTCTTCCTGGCACTGTCCCAACTCATTGCCTAGGTAGGCTGTTGAGGTCGGCTCTTCTCGTTTTCGCCACTCCAACGTCAATCTTCAACTGCTCTTCCCCGTCGATCGTGTAATTTTCTATAAGAAAACAGTCCAATCCTAGATGAACACTCCCTCTCACAGATATCACAAAATGAAAACAAGAATTTATAAAAGATAGATCTTTAAGAAAATATGGATACGAGTGGAAGCAAAGGAAGATGGATATTTTGAGATTATAATGCTTCTTTGATTTGTGATAATAATGATTATTTCTGCTCTGGACCACCAGATAAAAATACTAATCAAGACCAGTCTAAAAGAAAGAATACCAGAAGGAGTTGAAAAAAACCTGTTGCGAGGTTGACTGAATCAAATCTGGGACTGGACTGGATGGAAACTGAGGAATTGCTCCATGATCGAGATAAGTGAAGATTTGTGCTGACGAAAGCGGGATGACGATGATGAAATAAAATTAATGCTGGAGTGTTTTACAGGGCGCAACACAGTTTTAATGAATTCCGAATTTAATATTTTTTTAATAATGAGCTAACGATCGAGCCCGGTTTCACCCGGGTGTATGTTATAATAGATTATAGTATGTCTATGATAAAGTTATACTTTTTATTAATTTAGTTCATAGATTGTTTAATCATTGTGCATTAAATACAGGCTAATTGGAATTTTCAATTTTTTTAAATTAGTTACATATTAAAAAAAAGTCACTTAAATAAGTTGGTAGGTACTTAACAATGTCAACATTGTGTAACTTCGCCGATTACAAACACCATAATTTGATGACAAACAAACCCTGAAGATGAAAAATGCAACGTTTTCGAAACATCGGCATCAATAGACCAATCACCCAGTACAACATTATGAAAGACCTTGTACAACAGGAAATCTGCAGATTAACACAAATTCACACATTAAAGTTAACATCATTAAGGAAAGTTTAGTCTCTTAAAAGCACTATATATTTTTTTATTTTATTATTATTATTAAACATAAACCATACTCCCCAATAAACTATCACTCTATCCTCCGATTAACACTTTTTTTCCCATTATTTGTAGTTAAGGCATTAACACTGTGGAGGTTTCAATACATTGTAATTTTTTCTTGAATCTTCGAAAAGACTAGTTTCACTATGTGGTGCCATGTTTTATGTAAAAAAGAAATAAAATAAATAAAACACTTATTTTATATTTTTGTGTTCACCATTGGTTTATTTTGAGTTAAATAAACCAGTGATGAACACAACAAAATAAAATAAGTGTTTGATTTATTTATTTTATTTCTTTTTTACATTGTAATTTGTTTAGTCAAACACCTTTTATTCCACTTTATATAATATAACGGTAAAACCCTACCGATTCCGAGTTTTTCACCTCTTCATCGAGGGAACACGAACAAAACTCCCAAAGATGAGGCTTAAACCTTAAAACCGGTAGGGTTATACTTTTATATGAAGTGAAATGAATATAACAAATTACAAACTTTTTTTTCATAATTTTCTTTTTTATGATAATAAATTGCGTTTATAAAAAATCATATTTTGTTTAGTGATCCATCGTGTTGTATTGAATTACACTTTTACTATATATAGTACAACCTAGCAAGTTTATTACGATATATAGTAGTGATTTTTTTCTACCAATTGAAAATATGACAAAAAAGCTTTAAGACAAAATCAGATTCCTATTAAAAAGAGTGACATCTGGTTATAAACCTACCAAATTACATTTACAATTAAGTACAATGACGTCTAGAAATAAATTCTCGTAATCATAAAAATGGCAAAAACGAGGTCAAAATTCAGCGCGCTCGAAATAAGCACACAGACAGACAGACACAGTGACTGACAGACAGACAGGCACAGTTTTTTAAGAATAGTAAAGATATTTAATGTTTACATTACATGAAGATTATTTTTTTTAACAAAAAAATTTACGCTCAATTGACTTTTCTATAAAACGATTTTATTTCTAAAGAGATTTTCTCAATGATTGATTGGTTTTTGCCTCCGATTTATTGGATTACTGTTCTAGCTGAATAATCTTCAAGGGCTATTAATTATTGATTTGAGACATTAATATTAAAGTGACAATTTATTTAGCACCGCTTAGAGAGCAGACTCTCTTCAAGGACACCCTAACTCGTGATTCTAACACACTATTAAATAAACAAATTAAAATATAACGAAACAAGGACACCCTAGCTCGTAATTCTAACACACTATTAAATAAGCAAATTAAAATATAACGAAACAATGACACCTTAACTCGTGATTCTAGCACACTACTAAATAAACAAATTAAAATATAACGAAACAAGGACACCCTAGCTCATGATTCTAACACACTATTAAATAAACAAATTAAAATATAACGAAACAAGGACACCCTAACTCGTGATTCTAGCACACTATTAAATAAACAAATTAAAATATAACGAAACAAGGACACCCTAACTCGTGATTCTAACACACCATTAAATAAACAAATTAAAATATAACGAAACAAGGACACCCTAGCTCATGATTCTAACACACTATTAAATAAACAAATTAAAATATAACAAAACAATGACACCCTAACTCGTGATTCTAACACACTATTAAATAAACAAATTAAAATATAACGAAACAAAAAAAAATAGTGCGTGGCTATTACCTACATTAAGCACTTCCTCGCATCTCGATATGTTTAGAATAACATATTTAGTAAGAAAATGGCAGTGCACTTACCATGGGAATACGAACTACAATGAAATCTTGGTAGATTTTTCGATGTGTGGTAGTAACACATTCGGTTTCAGGTGGAGTGTAGTGTATTTGTGCAGTATTCATATACATGTATAATCATAAATTTTTATGTAAAACTTCTCAAAAACCGTTGTATTTAAGTGCTTCCTTCATGCATCTACATTTTGAAGTTGACAAAGATCGATTCAATTAAAATATGTACACCTCATTAAAATGAACTTTAATCAAAAATAACAATCATCAATTTATTCATTAATCAATAATAATATGACTGTTTTAACAAAATAACTAAAAATATACAAACTGTTATCTACTATAACAACAAAAAAAATAGATTATACCTATAAAGAAATATTGTGCACAGCTTCGGAAATACCCAAATACGAGTAGTCACAAATCTTATGAATTTACTTTGAAAATTCAAACAAGTCCTGTCTGACAGCTATAGTAGCACCCGAGCGTATTATAACCTTATCAAATATCTCCATGTTTTTTTAATTATCTATTTCAATCAAAATCATTATCAAGCATTATAAAATGTATTTAAAAAACAACCTTTCAGGCTATCTACATATATCCAGCCACTTCTGACAACCCTAAAAATAATTTACTCGCCACCTTCCACTGTCTCCTTAATATAATACAATTTTAAATAAAGAATTTAAGATCATAAAAAAATAGCTTACCTAAAAGCCTGATTGATTTACTTAATTATAAAAATCACATTTTTAACGATACCTAAAAAAACAACCTATAAATTGATTAAAATATTATTCATAGAAAATACAAAATAATACATCGATCAATAAGTCCCGGGTCTCGCCAACAGATGGCGCCTCTAATAACAAATCCATACCATTTTCAGTTTGTACCAGCCTTTAGAAGCTACGTGTCAAATTTTCATGACATTCCGACATTGTGTCATTGAGTTACAGTGGTTTTAATGACGCTACTTTTGCTATTTTCAAAACAATGGAAAAAACCGAATTTTGTGTGTTGATAAAATATTGCTTTTTAATGGGAAAAAATACCGTTCAAACTCAGCAATGGCTTGAAGAGTGTTATCCGGGATCTGCTCCGTCGAAAACAGCCATTTGTCGGTGGTATGCTGATTTCGTACAGACACAAATGATGCTGAACGCTCTGGTCGTCCAAATGAGACTGTTACATCAGAAAACATAAAAATACCCTCAAAATCGTGATGGAAAATTGCAAAGTAAAGTTGCGTGAGATAGCTGACATCCTGAAGATATCATTTGGTAGTGTTTACACTATTTTGCATGAACATTTCGTCATGAAAAAGCTTTTTTCGAAATGGGTGGCGCGTTTGCTCACAATGGAATAGAAACAACCACACATCGATGATTGAATCCATTACTATACTCCGGAATCAAATCGGCAGTCAGCTGAGTGGAGAGCAGCCGGTGAAAGTCGTCCAAAGCGACCAAAAACTCAACAGTCGGCCGGGAAGGTTTTTTTATTATACCATGTTGTATAATATTATACCATGCGCATCCCAAAATACGAAGGAAGCCTTCGTATTTTGGGATGCGCATGGTATAATATTCATCGATCACCTTGAAAAGGCAAAAACCATCAATAGCGAATATTACATCGCGTTATTGGAGCGTTTGAAGACAGAAATTGCAAAAAAAAAGGCCCCATATGAAGAAGAAAAAAGTTCTCTTTCACCAGGACAATGCACCGTGTCACAAGTCGATGGTTACGATGGCCAAATTGCATGAGTTGAACTTCGAATTGCTCCGCACTCACCGTATTCTCCAGATTTGGCTCCTAGCGACTATTGGCTGTTCGCAGACCTCAAAAAGATGCTCCAGGAAAAGAGATTTGGATCCAATGAAGAAGTGATTGCCGAAACTAACGCCTATTTTGAAACCAAAGATAAATCGTTCTACACGGCTGGCATAGAAAAGTTAGGAAAGCGTTGAAATGAATTTATCGCTCTTGAAGGAGACTATGTTGATGAATAAAGAAGAATTTTGGCAAACAAATGTTGTTTTAGTAGTTAGTCCTGGGATTTATTGATCGATGTGTTACATATATACAAACTAACAAAATCTTTTTTAAGTCACGTCAAGTCAAACTTAACATTTACTTCAATCTCCAGATTTTTTTATTTCATAAAAAAGGTAAAAATATAGTACTAAGAGGTATAAATGTAGTGGCTGCGGCGATTAGATTAGGTACTTAGATTAGGTTAGGTACTTAGATTAGGTTAGGTATTTAGATTAGGTTAGGTACTTAGATTAGGTTAGGTACTTAGATTAGGTTAGGTATTTAGATTAGGTTAGGTACTTAGATTAGGTTAGGTATTTAGATTAGGTTAGGTACTTAGATTAGGTTAAGTACTTAGACTAGGTTAGGCACTGTATTTATTTAGAAAAACATATTTTATGAGAAACCGTAGACAACTTACCAAGGGAAGACGAACTACAAATAAATATTTCTAAATCTTTCTATATTTGATAGTTATCACATTCTGATTAAGATTTAATGTAATATTATAGTTTTTATGTATACGAGAATCATTGAATTTGATAAGACCTCCCGAAAAAGGGCTGTTCTTTAAGTTCTTCCTAAAGCTGTTTGCTGTATAGTGAAACACTTTACTCAACTCATCATTTAAGACTTCAAACGCATTCATTAACATTCTAAACCTCATTTTTCTACAATATTTTAAAAGAACGAACTCTGTTGTACGATTTCTCTCAAATCTTTTTTGATTTAGTTCACTGTTTCTTTTAATTCTTCAGCAAACTCAATTTCCTCTTTTTGATTACAAACAAGAATGACAGCCGCCTCGAGCGCCCCCTCGTTTTGAGTTAATTACAGAAAACATACATCAGTACGCGCGACAAAGCTCCATGGCGGGTTATTTTTAATGGTTTTATGGGATTTTATGGGAGTTTTAATCCGCGTATAAATGAAACCTTAATTCTCGCTTTAATTGGACATCACGATCCAATAAAAAGGGTGGAACCTTCTAAATTATGAAATACTCCCAAATTTGTTGGTCAAAACTGTGTCATCAGGGACTGCCAACCTTAGCGAGAGGATTGAGGATTTTTTTTATCTTTAACGTATTCCTCGCGGGAAGCACAAACGCCTGTGATCTGACGACAATCCAAGTTTCAAGTCACAAATACTTAAAAAGAATGACACAAAACCGGAATGAAAATGGAACTAAAATTTAAAATAATCTTTATTCTAGCGACATCTCTGAAAACCTTGTCAAATAATATATTAGTTTATGAGATATTGTTGAATAAACAGAGCGTAGAATTTTTTTGGTTTCTCAATATTTTCGGCTATTGCGTCACATGTAACGACTTGTCGCGCGGATCGAGTCCTGCGATGAGTCTCTCTTACGTAAATAAACATTACTAAGTCTCTCTTACGTAAATAAACATTACTAGTGCTATATGCATTTGATTGGGTGAGTGTAATGAATCATTGCTTTGATCGTAGCATTCCTTTGTTTATTTTACGTAATGTTTAGTTTATCTCCTTTATTTAATGAGTCTCCTTAAGAGTAATGACTATTATTTATTATCAGAAACTTACTTATGTGTCATGTTTACTTGGTGTTGTAATCAAATATCAGTGGTTCTAAACAAAATACGCGTTTAAACTTAGAAATTAAAAAATCCCGAAATTGTGCCGCACACAGGATTCGAGGAATTTGG
The DNA here is from genome assembly GCA_949825065.1 of Odontocerum albicorne. NCBI lineage: Eukaryota > Metazoa > Arthropoda > Insecta > Trichoptera > Odontoceridae > Odontocerum > Odontocerum albicorne. The sequence goes on from OX463862.1 coordinate 8,320,274, forward strand.
TTTTTAACGCGGTGAACAGATTAAAGCATGTTCACATCGGATGGCCTCGTGAAGTGCAAACACTCAGCATGCAGAAGTAACCTAAGTTGTAAAATAATCAAAACCGACTTTATAAATCCATTTTTCATGCTAGATGCATCTTATGGGAGATCAATTTGCTGAGATGTAGTAATGCTTGCATTGAGAAGAATACATGGAGGGACAATGTATGGCAGAATACGGAATTGAGTGATAAGGTGTGAACTTAAGGATGATGTGTTACATAAAATGAAGAAAAACAATGTGAGTCAAAGGCTTGGTATAGGATGGACACAAAAAGTATTATTGGATCAAGTGAACAATATTTTGAATGAATGCAATCTAAGAAGTAAGAGGAATCGTAGGAACTATATTAGAAGGTATTTGGGTGTGGATGAAGGGAAATACCCAGTAAAAAGACACTTGGATAAAGCCAGGGATAATATCCATACTCTCTTATGTACTCGTAGATACAACGGAGAAATCTTTTCAAGTCTCGAGATGCAGGAAATAAGATAAGAATTCTCATAACTGTGACTTACCTCTGATAGGAGTCAACGCCTTGAAAAGACGAGAGTGGTTTTACACTAAATGTTCAATAATATGTTATATGTGAACTCACATAACAAAACAATTGGCCTGGTCTCGCGGCAAGAAAGCGCGAGACGGCGACACAACACCACGCTGTATACAGATACAGGGGAATCCGCGACATAATTCATTAGCGTAATATCTTTTTAATGCCCGTTGCCTTTCGCGCTCGGCAATTTATTGTTAAAGGCTACATTAATTCCCTAAATTATATGAATTATTCCCGTCTATAATTCCATCTCTTCCTTGGGAATACGACTTGTTGAAATTTCCAAACGATAACTTCAGAAACAACAAGTGTTTACATTTTTTTAACACTGATTTTGCGATCTCTTTGAAGGCTTGATTTCCAGCCCGAGGAAAATTTTCAAGCTGATTCCTATAAATGCATCCATGGCCTAGCTAGTATTTCACAAGGAAGTGTCGGATCCAATTATCGGTGGTGCTTAAAACAAATTAAAAAGAAATGGTCCCAATAGGCTTAAATAGTTCATTTTGTACAAATATTATAGTGCGCAGCTCGTATACGAATTTTGTTGCCTCTTCATATGCGATAATATTGTCGTCGTTGTTACCGGATCTCGTAGTTGAGGATTCCGTCGCCACTCCAACGTCAGACTGTTGGAAAGCGAAGCTGTGCTATGGATTTTGTTTTAAGTGAATGAGCCGTTGTACACCAGTAAACTCACCGGCCACACCGCTGTACTGGATCCGATGGCACACCGAGATGAGACGATTGGAGTACACCGGCATAGCAGTAATATTGCCAGCACGTGCAATGGCATTTCAATGGTTCTACGCCCAAAAGATGTTACGAATTCCATAGGCAGCAAGGCAAACTAACGCCCCCATTCTAGAAGAACAGAGAATCACCGACAGATTATCGACAATATGCCTTCACAAGTCCTCCGATTCTTTGAACACGTTGCTCGTGGCCAAGGAGACAGTTCTGAGAAGTTTGTGGTTACTAGAAGCGTGGAAGGAAGACGCATAAGAGGAAAATCCCAATGCGTTGAACTGACCAAGTGAGAGACGCAACTGGACTACCCTTAAAAACTACCCTTCGAGCCGCGGAGTGTAGGGATGGATAGAGAGGAGTCATCAGTGTGCTTTATTTATATTAGAAACATATTTAAGATTGACGTTAAAATAAAACAGACTAAATGCAGTAGCCATGCAATCAGACAACATTGGATATGGACTTCGATAATACCGTAGACGCATTTGCGGAAAAAAAAACCAAGATGTATACTGTAGAGGTTTGTGTGATGTGAAATACAAGAGGATCATCCAAAACGGAAAGGGTAAGCATTTTTTTAATAACGTATTGAGGGGGACGAGGGTGGTAGAACGGAAGTTACAAACTGCCTAGGGGCGCCGTCTATACAAATATGGCACTAGATATACGAGTAGAGTCCGCGCGCCGTAAGGAAAGAATAGTGTAGAAGGGTGACCATGATTTTTTATTTATTATATATTCAGATTATTTATTTATTATATATTCAGATTATTTATTTATTATTCATTGGTAGTACTTTTTGATTTATGTGAAAATCATAAATACATCTAACGACGCACGCATCAAAATTGTCGATCTGTATTGTATTTGGCTGATTCCTTTTCCTTTTTGGTGACTTGGTGGCTTCTTCTTTCCCACTGTTTTTATTATATTGTAATATACAACCAATTTTATGGAACTTTGTGGTATTCCCATGGCCTTTGATACTTCAGCGATAAGAACCAAAATATCGATGTTTTAAAAAAAGTTCAAATAGTATAAAAATATATAAAGAGTATGTAACAATAAGTACGTAGACATACACAAAAATAAAAAAAAACCACAATAAACAAACCTCGCCGTGAGTCTCTCGTGATTTCTTAACGTAGTCGTAAACATTTAATATGGTTTCTTTAGTTTCACTGGACAACGCTTTTCCTTTTCCTAGCTTTGTAATGTCACTAGAGTTGGAATTATTACTAAAAATCATGGTGACACTATTTTTTTGACACGATGGCACACACTAATACTAGAAACTGACCAATCAACACACAGGAGTTAACTATCACAATCACACGCTCTGTATACCTACGCTATAGTACAATACAGTCACAGATTCTTTCCTTACGCCGCATGTACTAGCTGTAATTAATGAAAACACTCAAATGACCGCTATCTGTACATATATCTAAAATTTCTGTTTTGAATTTGTGGAACTCCATGTTAGAGCATTTAACAATAAATTACTTTGTCATTCCGCTAATTACATTAATTTACGCTACACGTATTTCTACCCTGTATCCATCCCGAGACTCTTCAGGCGGATTTCATTTATAGAGAGTCTCGGAATGGGAGGCAGAAATACATGTAGCGGGGATTAGTGGAGTAACAAAGTTATTTATTGTTATACTCGTATATTTTGCTATCTATTATATGATATACAGAGAACAGCAAAGCTTTTGATAAGGTGGTTTATTGTATTTTGATTGTAAAACTGTTTAATTTTTTTGAGGTGGATGGCCGTGTGGTAGCGCACTGTACTTCCGTACGGAAGGTCGTCGGTTAGAATCTCGCGCTGTGCTACTATCTTCGAATGAAACAGACATTTTTTCCACCTAGTGTTTGGGTGTATAAGGATATCTGTCATTGTTTCCTATCACTTCACGCCGTTGTATATTTCTCTTAGCTCTTCCATTAATTAAAAAAATACTATCTAAATAGCAGAATTCCTCATCTTACTCCAATATTTCATTGTTCATCTATATATTGCATTACCTTTCCCTTTCAATGTTTTCTATCACCACAACTTTGAATTTTGTAACATTCAATCTTTGACTTTTCTCTTCGTATCTCTCATACAATTTACTTATCAACTATGCAATTCTGTTGCCCTCTCCGCCAGCACTACCATATTATCTGTTTACTGCTTCTATTCACATACGTTTCCATTCGACATTTGTATGCCACCAATTGACCTCTGCAGTTCCTTCACTCATGAATCTATATAAATATTGAACAACCAGGGTGACATAACCTATCCTTGCTTTACCCTTTACCTAACCTTACCCTAAATACCCTAAATATTAAACCCTTTACCCTAAATATTAACTTACCCTTAATATTAAACCATTCAAGCAAGGTACCATTTATTCTAATACATGCTCTAATTTTATTCATCTTTATTCTTCGCTAATACTACCATATCATCAGCATACAAAAATCCACACACAATTCCATTCGATATATGTATGAAACATATAAACCTCTGCAGTTCCGTCACATATGAATCTACGCAAATTTTTAACAACCAGTGTGACATAATACTTCCTTGTTCTACCTCTTTTGAAATATTAAACCAAACCGTCAAGGTATCGTTTACTGTCATGATTTTTATTGGTTTCAAATTTCTGAATCAGTAAGAAGAAAAATCTTGGGAAGGTCCACTGTGACTTGGGTCATATCTGAAATGACTGATTCAATTCGAGGCTGGACGATTATCGGCCACGACGGGACCGGGAGGAGGAGAAGGAACAAGTCAGAATTGTCTGCATAAATATTACAACTTTCTTCTCGGAATCTTATCATTTCGTAATTAAAATTGGGCCGCGAGGGAAGAAAGGATGAATTAAGAGGAAGGGGCGGGAGCGGGGAGCGAAACGGGGAAGGGAGATTATTATTGGCTTTAATTGAAAGTTACGAAAAATTCAAAAAAAACAAAATTAATGAAATGATGATAAATATTTTGGTTCGGCTATTTAATATTAATTTTTTTTAAATGTATTTAAAAAATAAAAATAGACATTTCTTTTAAATAGGCACTTAATTTTAGTATTTCGCAGTTCATCGTATCATTTGTATGAGATCTTTCGAAGTGTTGTACCGCTTATGTTACCAACGTTGGAGTCAACTTCATTGATTGCAAACAAGCCTTGAAGATAAAAACTGCAAAGGTCGGTATCACAAGCGAAACCACGCGGTTCAACGCTCTGAAAAACATTATACAGCTGATAGTTCTTCTAAATCTACTTTTTATATTATTTATAGTTAAGGCATTAACATTGTGAAGGTTAAAATACATTGTAATTTGTTTTATCAAACACTGTTTATTCCACTTTATATAACGGTATAACCCTACCGGTTTCAAGGCTTTCCCCTCGATCACCAAGTCTTGTTTGTGATCCCCTGATGATGAGGTGAAAGTCTTGAAACCGGTAGGATTATACCGTTACAAAAAGTGGAATAAACAGTGTTTGATAAAACAAATTACAATAAATTATGCTCTTTACAGAGCAGTCATTATTGTTCGCCTTGATTTTGCGAACGTTACTCAATTACACTACTCAATTACACTATGATACTCAATTATATTATATATTTAACTTGAAATGCATAAACTGTTTACCTTATCATAAAATATCTGTCAAAAAAACACTAGGTTAAGGTTGTTTTTTTATTAACCTTATATAGTATAAATGTATTTCTAAATATTACATGCTGTTACCTGTTTTTATTTATAACTACTCAGCATTATTTGATGTTTCATTTTTGGGTGAGGGCTTTTTTTGGAGCGCGCAGTGCCAATGCATGGTTGGGCCACGAAGTGACCTGGGGCGGAGCTCATAGTTTATTTTTAAATATTCGGCGATTATATTATTTTCCCTACACACAACGATAAATGGCTATTAAAATGAATTAACCAAACCAAAAACATCTCGGCATATATCGCTGAACAGTTACAACATCAAAAATACCCCTCACATTTCTATCTACATTCGGTCCTACCACAGCCCTTCTTCTGTTCCTTCCATTGCACAATCTCCCATCAAGTTCTGCCAGACTTCTACACTGCACTCCGACATATTGTCTAGTTTTTTTGACAGCATTGATCCAATAATTCACTGCCGCACTACTACTACAAATCGAGAGACATCCAAAAAATAGACTCGATTGTGATCTTCCACCATTAAAGTAGAAATCCACATGACCAACAGCGTCCATAAGTCCTAGACTACCTCCATTTGTATGAATCACTTGGACAAACTCGGCATCATTTTTAGATGCTCTTTGTTCTGAAGATACGTTTCTGAAACAAGGTCCTGCTGGGTCCAGTTCGACTATCATTGGTAGCTTTTTTCGTGTGGACCTGGTGAAAGATCTTCCAGCAAAACCCACGATATGAGCGCCTAAGTTTTTGCCTATTAAGGTAGTTTTATTCGTATTTAATCCAGATTTGGACATCTGTGTAATGACAAGACCTAATCTGGCTCCGATGTATCTAACAGCACGTGATGATCTAAAAATAAAACATGAAACACTTTATTGGTATCATAGAGTAATAAACACCTAGATCTATTCGACACGATCTGAAGTTCATCCAAAGTAAATCTACAATGTATGATCCAAATAAAACATTGTTGACGATAGTAATTTAAAAAGTTATGATTATTAATAACAGATGTCGCACTATTATCACTTTTGTAAATAAAGGGATGCGCACTGTCATAATCAAACAATTGTTGCCATAGTTACGGTTTAATAGTTATTGTATTATTTGATTGAGTAATATATTGTAGTTATTTTTATTTTTCAGATATAATATATTATTTAAGAAGAGATTACTTAAATGTTGAATTGTAAAATATAAATATTAAAACGAGAAAGCAGTTTATAATAAAGAAGAATGCTTGATTCCTTTAACATTTATAAAACTAACGCTCATTTATTATATTCACAAAGTCTTTAACTTACTTTATACTATTGCTTTGTAAAAAATACAATTATTTAACTGTCAACAAATTATAATACATAATTTTTTCTGTGAATAAAATATACGAGTATACTCTGTTCTAAGTCGTTTCATTTTCCAATTATATTCTGGAAACGGATTTAATTCATCATATTATTAAATCTTAAAATGATTGTTTTTTTTCTGCAGGCAACATTTTTACTTAAAGTATTACGGACATACGTGTATATCTCAAATTACAAACGGTCAAAGGATGACACAATCGCGTCAGTTACAACGAGCAAGCGTGTCGTCGTGTTGCTGGTTCTCTAAAGCAGTATTAAGAAAAGCACGTCATATTGAGAAAAAAAAATTACGTCCATCATTATTGACGGATTATTACTAATTTAATCATAAAAACAAATAATTTCTATTTATCCATGTTTTGATGTAGTTTTGAATAAATAATGCTCGCGACTGCGGCGGCTGGTCCCGAGGTGTGCTGGTGCGCTGAGCACCAACGCACCTCGAGACGCTGAGCGAATATTATGACATATCGCTATCTCACGGTTTACTGTATGTCTCTGCCCTATATGAATTTGCGTTTCCGTCCGGTGCGTATTGGAGATCGCTCCGGTAGTATTGGCAAAATTGGCCGGTCAATATGAAAGGAATATATATATTTTTTAATTTTCACTTAAATAAAAATACTCGTACTATTTATACAAATTTAATCTATACAATATTTAACATTTTTGGAAGTCATGTTTGCGAATACCTATATATAATTTTACTATTGCGAATTATTTCTCCGGTTCAGCGCACCAACGCACCTCCAGATCAACCGCCGCTGTCGCGAGTGAAGATTTTATACTATAGTGTAGACATTCAGCTGTCAGTTGATGTGTCGAGGTGGTATTGTTGTATTTAATGTTATATAGGTAAATTCATATAAAATGTGTTGATATAAGAAGTAAGTAGTTCTCGTGAATATTTTAAATACACGCACCGTTTTAAAACGGTAAAGATGCAAGGCAAAGGTTACTCATCTAGTAAAATGTATTCAGCAAATTAATAGTGCATAATCTTGATTGTAGTCGTTCGAGGTTTCTCTATTTCGCAGCTACCTACTGTTCTTCTGACAATTTCCTTCTTTCAGGCCTTTTGTTACTTAGAATGCTTCAAGGAGCGACAAATAAATATTTGTTTAGCTTTTTTTCAGAACATCGTCTATTTATAAGTGAATATTTGTGGATTATGATAGATCGCTCCTCATGGGATACTCTCGTAAGTCTCAGAATTCAAACGAATAAAGATGACGACCAGACTATTATAATACTAAAAGGACAATTTATATAGTCCGTTTAGATAACAGACTCTCCTCAAATGCGTTGTTACACGAAATTCGAATCCACTGTTTACAAATCAAAAATATTGCACAGCATATTTTGAGGCAGATCAGAGTCTCCTAAAGATCCTACTATTTGCAGACGATATCGTATTAATAAGTGAAAAACATGAAGATCTGCAAAATAGTCTGGAAAGGTGGAGAAGAATCTTGGAGGACAATGGATTGAGATTGAGCAGAAAGAAAACAGAGTATCTGTACCTACCATTCGAGAACACAAATGCTGTCACTCCCGTAATGCAAATAGATGGAGAAACATTACCGAATTGTGACTCATTTAAGTATCTTGGGTCACTCATCATTGGAAAAGTATACCAAACGATTGTCAGACCTGCACTCCCATATGGCTCCGAATGCTGGACGATGTATAACTCTTACTCTAGGCAACTAGAAACTGCTGAAATGCACATGCTAAGATAGTCAGCTGGTGTGTCGTTAAGAGACAAAATAAAAAGCTCACGCATTCGTGGAAGCCTAGGTGTAATAGACATCAACAGTAAGATGGAGGAGAGGCGATTGAGATGGTATGGGCACGTTGGACGCAGAGCACCCGATCACATTGTGAACCAGGCAATCTCCATGGATCTTCCTCGAATAACAACCAGAGGAACACCAAAAAATTCATGGGTGGTGCAAAAAGATAACCTGATGCAGATGCACGGCCTGGGTGATGTAGTCCGGGACAGAAGAGCATACAACCTGAGGACGAGGAGAGCTGACCCCAACAGTCTTCGCAGACAATGAGTTGGGGTGGAGCCAGGGAGAAGAAGAAGATATTTTGAGGCAGATAAAGTTCGATCAAATAGAATTAATTACTTCTCGAGGAACTAATGATATATTGTGCACAGCTTTAGGAATACCCAAATAGTAAAAATCTTACCTAAAATATTCCAACCAGACAACAGATGTAGAATCCAATACTATGATGTTGTATCCACCCAAATTGTAATAAGTGGACACCAAACTGATGGTCGGTCCAGATGTAGGATTATCACCAAACCCATGAGCATAGATAATAGTCTTCAGTCTGGCGTTGAAAATTTGGTCCGAGGTGATGGAAGAGGCTTTGCCTATCTCGTATGTCCTGTATCTACCATCTGCCCCAGTAACTAATAGAAGGCGAAGACTGTCTGTTGTTTCTGAAGTGATGGTTATGTCAAATAGTTCTAGATTACCTATAAAAAAATATTTAAAATCTTGAATCGCGGTGTTCTTACGTGAAATTTATGCATAAAAAGTTATCCCAGTATATCTGAGTAATACCGAACTTTCTCTAATATTAGGGGTACCAGGAAGTAATCCATTATTTTACGAGTATAGAACAGCTAATATTAAAATCCGAAAGGTGTCCTACTTAGGTCATGTACTTAGAGGAGAAAAGTACAAATTACTGCACCTGATCATCCAACGCAAAATAGAGAGTCGAAGAGGTGTTGGCAGGAGGCTAATCTCCTGGCTCCGCAATATACGTGATTGGACTAGTATAAGGAGCGTTGGGGATCTTTTTCGGGCTGCCGGGGACAAAGATGCTTACACTCAGGTGATAGTCAACGTTGGGGGGACCTGACATTAGGAAGAAGAAGAGCAACATTGTTTTTTTTTTAAGAAAGGGATACATATTTATCCAATATATTATATATATTTTTTCATTATTTACAACTGTTTCCCATGTCTGTTGCCATTTTTATTCCCTTTTTTTTTTAAATATCATTAGTTTACAATTAAAATACAAAATTAGATATATTTTTACATCGTTGACATTACTAAATTGTTTATATTTTAATATATGTTCTAAAGACCTGACTAGATAACAATCCGAAAGAGCCAAATCTGGGGAATATGGAGTGTGTTAGAACCTCCTATTTCAACTCTTGTATTTTTTCACGAATCGCAATGTGCGAGCGCGCATTGTCGTGGGGAAGAATTACTCATTTCTGGTTATTTAAACTTGGACGTTTTTCAATCAGCTTCTGGTTAAATCTGTTTGATTGTTGACAGTCAATCTCCGCAGTTATCGTTTCACCTTGTTTCAATTTTCTAAACCACCATTGACATCTATTGACAGTAAACACTTCACCGTATATGTTGTTAATGATTTTTATGGCATTGCTCCCATTTCAGCCTTGATGGTAAAACAGCATCATAAAATGGCTTATGTGTTCTTCTTTAGTCTTGGGGTTTGACATTTTATCCTTAACACTAAAAAAACATGTATTGCATGAAAAATAAAGCTTTCTCCACCGCGTATGGTCAACTAAGTGTCTAAAATTAATGGGTTAATTCCTGGTACCTCTAACGTATACATATAGATCGTTCATCTTAAAGAGTCATTTTGCAATAGTGTGAGTAACAGTGCGTTTGCAAAAACTTGTCACTTTATTTTTTTGTATATTAAAAATGCTGTCAGCTTAAATTGTAATAATTATAAAAATAAAATGAAAGTATGTTTATTTAACATAAAAATTGTTTAGGCATGGCAGATTCTAGGAAACATTAAATAACAATAATAAAAATTTTCAAGATTAAAAATAAATAAAAGTACAAGTATTATAAAGTTAAAATGTTCGTCAGCTTTAATTAAATTATAGCACATAAAAATACAATTATAATTGTATGTAAGATTATTTAACATATTAATATTAATATCATAATTACAATGCCAAATAATAGAGTTTTAAAATAATAGTGGATGGAGGGGAGTAATACTAAATTCTAGGAAACTTTAAGTTATAACAAAGTACATTCTAAACTTTCGAAAAATTTTGAATTATACGTTGCATTAGACAAAAATCGCATTTATAGATTGTAGCACTTTTTCAACCGATCCCTAATTATTATCAATCATTACCAAAATTTAAAACAATCTCGTTTGCTTGGCCCGAAAGCGGTTTTCCCTTTCCTAATTTCGACATGGTAGTGTTTTTCTAATCACCGAGTATTTTAACAACAATACAAACGTGCGCTCTGCGCGAACCAATCGTGTGGCATTCTAAAACCAACACCACTACACAAGTTGTGTAATACACGAAATGTTACTCACACTATTGCAAAATGACTCTTTAGGCTAAACTATCTACACCATCATGTCATTTCCCTTTCAGGGTAGGCAGAGAATGCTAGATTGTCCTATGTCGACACACGTTTTTCGCTTTTTCTACATCCATGCACTGTTTCATACAGCTCTTATGATTTCTCTTCCTACATTTCCTTCTTTCAAAATATAATTTACTTCATCCAATCACACTTACCTTAGTTTTTCTCTACCACGTCTTCCCCTCACATTTTTATTATTTCTTCAATCATTAATTCTAGATGTCCAAACCATCTAAGAATGGTCTTCTTCATCTTACTCAACACATCAGACTTAAGTTCAAAATCATCCCTAATCACTTCATTTCGTATTCTATCATACATTGTCGCCCCATGTATTTTTCTCAGTACATTAATTTATTCGACTCCTTTTAGTCTTTTCACGTCCTTTTTCTATTTTATATGATATACATTTTTACTGGCACTATATGAGGCTTTTTTAATATATTTTTATAACAGACTTTAGTTTTTTTTTATATTTACACACCTGACCCTATATGTTTTTATACTTGTGTAGGGTACCCACGTCCCTAAAATATTGTCAACAAGCAGGGTCAATGACCGATGAATCAACCTCTGGATATCTACAATTGTCACATACCAGAAACGTCAACACTGTTTACACGCAAATAATATTTACATCGCATTCCAAGGTAGAAAGAGAACATATCACGCCGTCTCGCCGTTTCGACAATAAATATCCTACCCACTGTAGTATCCGCAGCGCTTGCGTCTGCCTCAGCACGCGCAGGAGTGAGATCGAGATATACCGCGGACGCAGTCACGCGTCCCGTTCTGAAAGTCTATATATACCTACTTATCGATGAATAAAGGCACTTGTTATTATTCGCTTGACCATTCATTTCTATGTATTATTTACCGACTATTCACTCTCACTTTTATCGCATTCCTGAATTGACGTATTTTATTTTAAATACAAACAAATCAAAATCATCACGACGTATCAAATTAAGCATCCCGCTACACTTGTTTACACCAGATTCTAGTAATATGCTATACTCATATTTAGTTTGTTGTCCTTTTAATAATATATTTGCACCTTGCGTATAAACTGTTGTAAAATTCATACCATTATGACCTTGTAGGTGAGACGTTAGTCTTCCACAGGGTTTCAGGGTCTATTTCTAGAAGAAAGGGTCCCAGCCTGGTTAATGGGTTAGTCTGGTAACAATACTCATTATTAGTGTGCTAGGGTAGTTGTCTATGTATGGTCGATATATACAACACAAGTAATAAGTAATTGCGAGTTCCGTTTCGACTCCAATATTTATAAACCGTAAACTAGATTAATGGGGCCGACGACAATATTGTGTCCCAGCCATGCTCTTCAAAATGTCCGCATCGTCAATTTGGATATATTGAGAGGTAAATATAAAATAAATAAATATACATTAATTAATGTCAACTTAGTACAGTACCCGGCGGTAATTAATACACATCGGGCTTAAGAAAGAGACTGTCGGCCATAATTGGCCAACTTCGGCTTTGTAGAGCGTCGTCTCTGTCGCACCATTGACTGACAAATCGCGACGGAACACGTGTATGAATGACAGAGGCGACGCTCTACAAAGCTGAAGTTAACCGTTTATGGCCGACAATCTCTTTCTTAAGCCCAATGTGTATTACTTACCGCCGAGTACTGTACGTAAAAATACATCTTGAAATTACACACATAAATGTATCTTAAAGCAATCGAAAAAAAATGAGGGAGAAACTATCAAACAGCTAATCTCATAACATCCTCCCTTTCAAGATAAACCCCCACCAATAGAGGACGAGCTTGGCTACAATATAAAGGAATTAATAAATTACTTGTACGAGTATAGGAGGGTTTGCTCTACACTGGGTATGCATATTCCATTGCTGCTTGGTATTATTCAATAATATAAAATGATTCTTACAGTTTTGAAGATAACCATTGTCATATCCAAATGTATCATTTATTGCCAATGTTACATTGGTAATGCTTAATGTTACAACTATTGTGACCCACAACCTGTAACAAATACAATAACTGTATAGTATATAAATAAATATATAAATTAAGGTTTTGTAATTTGTTTAGTCAAACACTATTTATTTCACTTGATATATGTAATGGTATAACCCTACCGGTTTCAAAGTTTTCCCCTCATCATCAGAGAAGCACAAATAAGGAGTATTTTTTGTGCTCCCTTGACGAAGAAGTGAAAACCTTGAAACCGGTAGGGTTATAATATATTATACTGTTGCATAAAGTGGAATAAACAGTGTTTGACTAAACAAATTACAATTTTTTAAACCTCCACAGTGTAAATGCCTTAACTATAAATAATATAATATAATTTATTTACGTACAAGAAATATAGTTCGGAAATTCTAGGATGAGTCCTGTGACAGCTCACAAATTTGCCCCAATACAACCTTGTAACGATGTTCAGTAATTTTAATTGTTTTATCAACTTTAATATAAGCCTCAATTCTAATAAATAGCAAGTTATTTAGGTAAATACATTACAAAAGGTTGTATTGGGTCAAATTTGTGAGCTGTCACAGGACTCATCCTATAATTTCCGAACTATAATACGTAATTTGTAAAAAAAAACAGGTTATTTAATATGGGCATATGATTTAAATGAATCTGGGTTTGTTGCCTTTCATTTGTCGTCTCTCCAGTCAACTAGGACTTTGCCTGTATCTTACTGAGGAAATAAATTAACGACATACCCCACCCCCCCCCCCCCCCCCCCCCCAATACAGGGTGAACTTGGCCACGAAGACAGTAGATGTTTTTCAGCCGTCACCCTTTTTTTCACATATATTATAAAACAAACCAAAATTAAATAAATAAAGTAAATAAGGAGTAACTAAAATGTTATACTCAATAAATATGTAAGAAAAATGTTAATCTGCTAATGAGATAGTCCACTTCAGTGTTTTAGTACAAACTTTGATGTATGGGAATGAAATGCATGGGAATGAAACAGGTTTTCCTTGCAAAGTAACAGGATAAAATCAAAATCTGCTGAGATAGTTCACATCAGTTTTTTAGTACGAACTTTGATGTATAGGAATGAAACTTAGACATGTGTCCCTTGCAAAGTAACAGGATAAAATCAAAATCTGCTAAGGAGATAGTCCACATCAGTATTTTAGTACGAACTTTGATGTACGGGGAATGAAACAGGCATGTTTCCCTTGCGGGATAACATAATAAAATCAAAATTTGCTAAGGAGATAGTCCACATCAGTATTTTAGTACCAACTTTGATCTATGGGAATGAAACAGACATGTTTCCCTTGCGGGATAACAGAATAAAATCAAAATCTGCTAAGGAGATAGTCCACATCAGTATTTTAGTACGAACTTTGATGTATGGGAATGAAACAGATATGTTTCCCTTGCGGGATAACAGAATATAATCAAAATCTGCTAAGCAGACAGTCCACATCAGTATTTTATTACCAACTTTAATGTGTGGGAATGAAACAGACATGTTTCCCTTGCGGGATAACAGAATAAAATCAAAATCTGCTAAGGAGATAGTCCACATCAGTATTTTAGTACGAACTTTGATGTATAGGAATTAAACAGACATGTTTAACTTGTGGGATAACATAATAAAATCAAAATCTGCTAAGGAGATAGTCCACATCAATATTTTAATACATACTTTGATGTATGGGAATGAAATATAGACGTGGAAAAAGACTGAAAGGAGCCGATTAAATGTGTAGAAAAAATAGGATGAGTTTAAACTTGAGGTTGATGTTTTGAGTAAGATGAAGAAGAACACTCTGAAATGATTTGGGCATGTAGAACGACTGAATGAAGAAATAATGACAATATACAGTGCACATATGAGTGTAAGGCGGGGTAGAGGAAGACCAAAGAAAGTATAGTTGGATCAAGTGAATGATACTCGTATTTTGAAATAAGAAATCAAAAAAAGGCAAAGAAATCGTAGAAGTTATATGAGAAAATGAATCGATATATCATAAAAGGGGGGGGGGGGGATGTGTCGTTATAGAAAAGTCTGGCATTCCTGACATCGCCTGATGGTATGTATGTATCATCATCATCAGTCTGAGGCATTTCTCTATCACACTATCTAGTCACCTTAGCTCTAATGTCCCAACTCTCCCGGTAAGAAAATTCATACTTACTTTTTCATTTTATTTCTAATAACAAAAGAAATCTAACTTGTTGTCTATGATTCTTTTGTTTGACAGTTCAGTCGGAGTTTTAATAACATTTTGATTAGTGAAATTTTTTCAAAAATAAAAGCGTCCAAAACACTTTGTGGATGGCGTAATACATTTGTTTTGTATTATTTTTTTTAATTTCATTGGATCAGGAAATTACTCAATGTCACTGCAGAGCCGAACTCGGATGTTCTATGTACACGCCATGAGTTTTTACGACGCATAACATTTATTAATTTCGTGATAAATACTTTTGTTTTACAAATATAAATCAATAAATTTATAAAAATATATCATTTACAATTACGGCGCCAACACTGTGGAGGTTTAGAGATATTGTAATTTGTTTATTAAAGAGGTATTCTCATTTCATGGGCCGAAAAATCGACGATTTTTATGATTTTTTTTTTTCAGTGAACGAATTATTTTTTTAAATTGTTTTTTTAGACATATTTATTTATCTTTTAAGAACATTTTGATGAAACTTCATGATAAAAAAAAAATTGTACATGGAAGAGGTCCATTATGCACGTAATTGCTGTTGTACTCGTTTGAAAAAAGATTTAAACGTATGTTTTACTCAGAAAGCATGTGGCTATGGCCGGTACTAGAATAGTTAAAAAAAATAGAAAAAAATGGCGGCTTGTTGAAATTAAAAATCATTTTTTTTTCTTTTTTTTGTCTTTAGAGAAGTGAAAAAAATAAAAATATTAATCGGTTGAAATATTTCTAGTACCAGCTATAGAGAGAAGTATAACAAAGAGAATAAGTACTTATTCATTAAAATCGGTTAATTAGTTTTGGAGTTATTATGGGGAATAGTTTAAAAAAGTGATTTTTCAGGAAACGCGTTTAAAGTTTCAAGTGCGATTTTTACTCGAATTAAAGTAAATATTTTCAACTTACTGTTAATCAGCAATTCTAGGGTCATATAAACTTGTTTAAAAATCCCCTCTTTACACGACAAATTAAATATCTATTCAATATTCCAAGAAATCCTATTGGACGAGAATTCTTGGAAAATAAGGCTACTGCCATAACAATAGACGACCCGACAGCTGCGAAGCTCAGGTCATTTTTCGACCAGCGCGCGCTCGACTATAAACCCTCATAACTTTTAAGATTTTTGAACATTTCTTACTGAAAATTATTCAGAAAGGATTATAGAAAAATAAAATGAAAAAAAATTCCAAATGAGAATACCCCCTTAAAATACTCTTTTATTTACTTAAGATAATGATATCACCCTACCGGTTTCAAGGTTTTCACATCATCGTCAGGGAAGCACAAAATAGACATTTCTGCTCCCCTGGTATTATCTTAAGTAAAAAATAATAGATTTATTGATAGCAACATGCTATACGAGTTTATGCTGAAATAAAACATATATGTTAAGGCAATGGAAAAAAATACATTTGAGAGAGAAGCTATCAAACGGTCTTAACTCATCTTATAACCCATTCCCAATTGAGATACACCCCCATCAATAGGAGGCTGAGTCCTGCTAAAGTACGTTGGAGGTTTTCAGCCCACACCCTTAAATATGTAAATTACCATATATTGCAAAAAAATAAATGTCAAATAAATAACGAACTCAATAAATAACATATGTATGAAATAGTTAAAAATATAAATGCACACATATAGTACACACAACCCTAGATTCACTGCCAATATCATATAAAGAGAAATTAAAATAATACTCCAAATTTTGACTTAACAGATAATGTTTTTTGTTAAGAATCATCAAATCACACGAGTGGCTGAAGCTTGGATCTGTTGAAATATTTGTGTCTGTATTTGTGAATTTTGTAGGTGAAGTCAGTTCTCTTAGAACAGAAATGAGCCGTGTAAGATGGCTTATATATAAAATTACAATAAATTTAAAAAATCTCTACTTCCCTCAATACCAATACATTGTCCGGAAAGTAGTTTCTCGGATATACGAGTATGTCGTTAAAAAAAAGATTTCGTAAAAAAAGGTGTACACCATTTTTTCAGTCGTTCTTTATCGATTGCAAGAGCTGTTTTTTGTGCAAGATTGTGTTACTGATGCAACTACAATCAAACAACGGAGTAGTTGAAATGATATTGGAACAAATTTTAAGAAGCCATTAGCACCTCTTTGCATATAAAATTCAATTGATACACGTCGATAAATGTATAGATGTTGTTAAAATAAAATGTTTGTAAAAAAGGTTATAGTACATACCATTTTTCAGTCGTTTATCGATTGCAAGAGCTGTTTTTTTTTGTACAAGAGAGTGTTGTTAATAATCAAGCAACTACAGTACTCGGTGGTAAGTAATACACATCGGGCTAATATCGGCTTTGTAGAGCATAGTCTCTGTCATTCATACACGTGTTCCGTCGCGAGACTGTTAGCCCATCGTGCGACAAAGACGACGCTCTACAAAGTCGAAGTTAGTCGATTATGGCCGACAGACTGTCTTAAACCCGACGTGTGTTACTTACCACCGGGTACTGTACAATCAGACAACGTTTAGCCTAGCTTGGAGTAGTTGAAATGATATTGAAACAAATTTTAAGAAGCTATTAGCACCTCTTTCCATATAAAATTCAATTGATACAATAATTGAGTTCATTGAGTTCATAACGACGTGGACTGGTGGTAAGACACTTGTCTGCCGATCCGGAGGTTGCGGGTTCGATCCCCACTGAAACCCAGATTTTTTTAAAGAAGATTCCAGTCTGGTTAACACTTAGGGCCTATAAAAACATCTTTCTGGTTGGTTGGAAGAGATTGCCACATGGTAATAAACTCGCCAGGTTAAAAAAAAACAATGGCTTGAATAAGAGCATTTGAGTACCACTTATGGACCACCGTGAAGATAGATACTTTTCTGTATTAGCTTCAAATCTGTCAAAGAATCAAATTTTAGAGAACTTAGAGGGGACATAAAAATAAACAGTAGTGACAGACTGACGAAGAACACAAAAGTCTGAAACCAGTAGTAAACTCAATTAATAAAACACAATTAATGATGAATACAAAGAAAAATATTGTAATTTGTTTAATCAAACACTGTTTATTCCACTTTTTGTAACGGTATAACCCTACCGGTTTCAAGGCTTCACCTCATCATCAGGGGAGCACAAACAAGACTTGTCTTATTTGTGCTCCTCTGATGACCTCAAACCCAGTCCCAATTAAAAATTCCCATTAAGGATTCCCAATGGTAACCTAAAGAAGAATAAAAGCCTCCCAGTCAAAGATTCCCAATGGTAACCTAAAGAAGAATAAAAACAAGGAGTCCCAGTTAAAAATTCCCATTAAAGATTCCCAATGGTAACCTAAAGAAGAATAAAAGCCTCCCAGTTAAAGATTCCCAATGGTAACCTAAAGAAGAATAAAAACAAGGAGTCTCAGTTAAAAATAGTCTAGTAACAATGCTTGCAAGTGCTATGGCAACACGTGTTATGGCAAACTGCAAGTTACTTGCCTACTCCAATGGTTCTTAGTCTGAAAGTTCAATTACTGAGACCGACGACAATATTCTTTTCTAACCACACTATTCAACATATCCGGACCATGAATTCCGATACGTTGAATTAAATAATTTAATTAATTATATAATCAATAAAATTATTTAATTCAAAATACCTCAACAATAAAAAAAAATTATCTTATTACTGTAGGAAACCCAAATCCAAATCTGTTATTCAGTAATTATTTGATATTTAAATGTTAATAACAATGGTCCCACAATTTTAGAAGAGGAAAGGTCATACATTATTTGAAGGGCAATTATGTTTTTATTGTGTATGATAATTTATACAAATCCTGATATATTAAAATTCAAGAAAAAAACTAAATGTTATATATTAATTTCTTTAGAATTTATATTATTATATTATTTTATTTTATTTACTTTCTCACTTGGATTATTTGAATATATAAAAAATAAAAATATATCATCAGCTTATCAGTTTCGTTTTCGAAATAATATTATCACTATAGATGCCACAAATGATCTCTCATCACTATAGATGCCACAAATGATCTCAGCACTATGGATGCCACAAATGATCTCAGCACTATGGATACCACAAATGATCTTATCACTATGGATGCCACAAATAATAATAAGTAAAAAAACATCAAACAGAACCTTGATGAGTGAAAACAATGTTTGACAGTGTTTATAGATCTTCAAATGGCATTTGATGCAATTGCACGCAATACTTTTAAGATGTTTTAATGCAGAAAGATATTTTAATGGGCTATAAGGGAAAATCAGACTGGAATCCCATTTTCTTCCCAGTTTAGAAGTCTCCAATTTGGTAATCCATTTTATTAACGTATTCCTCGCGGGAAGCACAAACGCCTGTGATCTGATCTGTAGCATTCCTTTGTGTATTTTACGTAATGTTTAGTTTATCTCCTTTATTTAACGAGTCTCCTTAAGAGTAATGACTATTATTTATTATCAGAAAATTACTTGAATGTCATGTTCACTTGGCGGTGTAATCAAATATCAGTGGTTCTAAACAAAATACGCGTTTAAACTTAGAAATTTAAAAAATGCCGAAATTGTGCCGCGCACAACATTCGTGAAATTTGATTTTTAACGTGGCGTACAGGTTAAAAAGGTTTTTCGGGGCCAGTTACTTGGAGACCAAAATTCATTTGGTCTTGCTTACCTCTATTCCGATCTTGAATGACGAGTAGTCACCACGGGATTTCAATTTTGACACTTTGAATTAGCCGGCAGTATCCAATTTTTTTAAGTATTTTATTAAATCCTCTGTCGTTTCACGGTGAAGAGGATAACAATGGTAGAAATTAAAATGATTAATTTAAAGTGTTCTTTTCACTGTGCAATGTGCTGCGAATTAGTCCTTTTTTTTTAACTTCCGTCCAAACATCGTGAGGCATTGCGGCTGTGGGCTCCTCTGGGCCATTTTGCTTCTCCATCTTATTAATATTATCGTCAAATGCTTTTGCTTCTCCATCTTATTAATATTATCGTCAAATGCTTTTGCTTCTCCATCTTATTAATATTATCGTCAAATGCTTTTGCTTCTCCATCTTATTAATATTATCGTCAAATGCTTTTGATTCTCCATCTTATTAATATTATCGTCAAATGACTTAAAAATAATTAACAATAGAAACAATTTGACTACTTTAGCTTAGACAAATGAACTAAATCTGAAAGTGAGATTAAAACTGTTACTATCAAAAATGGATAACGATTCCATCCCCAGCATAGTGTTAGAGTCATACAGTAAACCCTTTCTAGTCCGGATTAATAAGAATGGAGGTGATCCGGATTAATAAAGCATAAGTATACTATTTTACACATAAATAATTCTAGCTTTTTGTACTTGTCATTGTGTTACAGTACAAAATATATGGAAACCAAATTTTTTTTTAAATAATCATGACACCTGTATTGCATATTGGGAAAACAAATAGGGTCTGAAAGATGTTTTGAATATAGTGTTTTTTGCATTTTTGTTTTATTTTTTAATATCATAATTGGTATGGTAGTTTATTCAATTATAAATTGAAATCACTTTTTTTAATCAACATTCTGATATACGAGAACCTATAGTGTTGAATAGTCAGGAGTGAGGTTTTTATTGTTTTAATATTCAGCTGTCAGTTAATGTGTCGGGGTGTTAATGTTGTGTTTAATTTATCAAACTAGGAACAATAGTAGAGGGAATATATTATACTATACTTAGTGTTAAAAGGATAAACACTTCTTGTTTCTTAGACACTTCTAGTGTCATGAGGGAAACAACTAACCTCAGAATAACAATCGACCATGACCTAGGAATGATCTCCCACATTAGATCGTCCATGCTGAGTATGCCTATAGTGTTGAATAGTCAGGAGTGAAGATTTTATTTTTTTGATATTCAGTTGTCAGTTAATGTGTCGGGGTGTTAATGTTGTGTTTCATTTATCAAATTAGGAACAATAGTAGAGGGAATATATTATACTTAGTGTTAAAAGGATAAACACTCATTTTGGTCAAATGCATGATATTTTTGGTGGAAGTCATTTATGGTTTTAAAGCTCTTTCCGTGCTGCACTGTATATTGTGCACCATATTTTGAAGGATATATGTAACCTGAATAGTTTATGTTTTGTTGGAAGATGTATATTTTGTTTTATAATTGTAACTGTGATATGTAAACAATACTTAAGTGTGTAATTTGTTTTTATCAAACACTGTTTATTCCACTTTGTTTGATAAAAACAAATTACAATGTCTTTAAACCCCTTAATGTTAATGCCTTAACTGTAAATAATATATACTAAAGTGTCATTTATTTTGTCAACAAACAAATAAAAAGTAAGAATAAAAAAATATTCTTCTTTATCCGATATACTTCAAATGTGGATCATTACCTTTAAAAATGTCTAATTTCATAATTTATTTTAGTAAATAAACTATTTGTTTAAAAAACCTCTGTTTTGTTCGCAAGCATGGATGTAGCATTAGATTTCACATTTAGTTTTAAATATAAATCCTTACATCATATTCATCTTTTTTTAGATTACCTAAAAACAATTATCATCTATGAGCCTTTTCAATTCGATGATGATTGGAACTCAAAAAAACATAGTTTATTGGCCTTTCCAGTTCACCGCTCTTCTTTTTTTTGTCGTCCCTTACTGTCCATGCAGTGAGACTCTGGAATCAGTTACAAACCAATATTAGACCCGCTCCGTCCTTGGCATGCTTTAAGAAGTGACTGAAAATACTCTTAATTTCTAGACAGTAATATATGATAATGTTTCATTCCTGATTTTTTTTTTCCTCTCCACCATTCCTTCCTTTTCCTTTGCTTGATGATATCTCACTTTATATGAAAAGGAATGTTCGGGAGATTGTCCATCTTTATAGGGTTTATGCTCATGTATACGTTCATGGATTTCGTGGGGATGGATAGTCAGTCATTTGAATGTGTTTTTGCAACCATGTGACTTGCTTCATTTACTTTTGTCTGGTTGGTTGGAAAAGATTACCACCTGGCAATAAACCCGTCAGATTGTATTTGCAA
Source organism: Odontocerum albicorne (assembly GCA_949825065.1). Taxonomy (NCBI): domain Eukaryota; kingdom Metazoa; phylum Arthropoda; class Insecta; order Trichoptera; family Odontoceridae; genus Odontocerum; species Odontocerum albicorne. The sequence continues at coordinate 8,342,354 of OX463862.1, forward strand.
TAAAAGTCTTAAATAAATTAATATATAAAAAAAACTGATAAATCGTTTTAGTGCAACCATGTTTTTTTTTGGATAAGTTGCGATAGGACCACATATGTCACGAACAAGGCTTATCAAAATAGTGATTTATTTACTTTGTTCCAGCCTTCTTTCAAAATATCATTCACTTGATCCAAACATACTTTCCTTGATCTTTCTCTACCACGCTTTCCACTCACATTTGCACTTTATTTGTTTTGTTAGTCTTTCTTCATCTCAGAGTACTCTTGTTCCTCGTGTTTTGTATAATGAGACTAGTGATGGATGGAAAAATAAAATAATGTATAGGAGTACCAAAGATACATGTAAAGGCGCCAGCAAGGTTCGTAACCTACTGTGTCATGTCTCTGGTGGTGGCAATGAAAGGACAGAGAATAGGTGTTTATAAATAAACTTACAGCAATTCTCTTTTTGGTCATTTTGTATTCAGTTGCAGCAGCATCCTAAAACCTCCATAAAAAGGGTGAGGCGCTGAAGGTGGTTAGTTCACGTATTAAGAATGCCGACTGGTAGCTGATTTTACCACCCACAAGAGACTCCATGAATCCAATGCCTATCCTTCACTTTAAACCAGAGGAGTAATCTCACTAAAGATTCTGCAACTGATCGTTACATAGATCTATCAAGATAAAGGAAGTCTATCTATCTTCTTCTTCTCAGTGTCATGTCAGGTCCCCCCAATGTTGAATATCACTTGAGAGTAGACGTCTTTGTCCCCGACAGCCCGAAAAAGATCTACAACGCCCTTTATGCCAGTCCAATCACGTATATTGCGAAGCCAGGAGATTTGCCTCCTGCCAACACCTCTTCGGCCTTCTATTTTGCCTTGGATGATCAGGTGCAGTAATTTGTACTTTACCTTTTGGATTTTAATATTAGTCAGCAACTCTATCAACTTTGGCTCTTTGAAGAACCCTTGTGTCGCTGACCATATCCGTCCAAGGTATCCGTAGCATTCTCCCGTGCACCCACATTTCGAATGCTTCCAGTCAGTTCATACTACTAGTCTATCCATATAAGTGTTATTCCATCAAGAATATTCAAACATGAGAAGAGGATAAAACTAATCTTTTTAAACCTTTTTTCTCACAAATATTTTATTGTAATTTGTTCATTCCACTTTATATAACGGTATTACCTTACCAGTTTCAAAGTTTTCACCTCATCATCCATCAGAGGTGAACCTTGAAACCGGTAGGGTTATACCCAGTGCTGTAATCATAAACTTCACAGAGGGTATACGTTAACGCTCTGTGTGATATTGTATACCTTATATTTACACCCATATTTATACAGTATAAATTAAACCCTCTAGCATAATATTCCTGTATTGTACTTTACCGTACCATAGATTAGAAAAGGGAAAATTAAATTGAATGAAATAAAAAACAATAAAGATTAGAATTATTTTAATAATTTTATAGAATTCGCTCTCTCGTTTGTTTCGTACAAAACAAGAACAAAACTATTGTAGCATCTCGCTGTGCATCGTTGATTCTGACTACCTGCGCTTAAAGGCAAAAGGGTAATTTACAATGTGTTTACAATATTATTTACCGAAAAAGTATTTTATTTTTTGTCTCATGGTAGAATATTTTGATTTAACCAGAGGATACACTATCTGGAAAAACAAGCATATGAACATCCAAAGCAAGGTGAGGATATACAAGACCTGTGTCCGCCCCATAATGACATACAGCATAGAGTCCAGAGCCGACACTGTCAGAACCAAAAATCTCCTTCGAACCAGTGAAATGAAGGTACTCAGGAGTATCGCTGGCAAAACCCTTCGTGATAGAGTACGAAACACAGAAATCCGAAGGACTTGCGAAGTTGAAGATATTTTCAGATGAGGACGACAGAGAAGAAGGTTCTGGAACGAGCACGCATCCAGAATGGCGGAACCAAGAGCCGTAAGAATGGCCAGGGGCAGTATCCCCCAAGCAAGCAGACCTCCAGGACGACCTCCCAAAAGATGGAAAGACAGCTGGCAGTCGACGTCGCAAGAGGCAAATGATGCAGGACCATAACAGGCCTAAAATAAGATGAAGAAGAAGATATATGCTATTTCTGCTAATATACAGAGGGTATACGGTGTATACTTCGTTATACTCTCGACTACAGCACTGGTTATACCGTTATATAAAGTGGAATAAACAGTGTTGGATTAAACAAATTAAATGTCTTTAAACCTCCTCAGTGTTAATGCCTTAAATGCCTATAAATAATATATTGTATTTTATTATACTTTCCTAGCACAACCACGCGGGAATACTGCTTTGTGGCAAACCAGCACTAGGTTATACTCTCCGACTCGAGTGCTACTGAGGCTGGCAGATGTCTGTTTGATATCATAAAGTAAATTGTGATTTATTTGAGTTTTGGCTTTTTGAGCATTCCTAAAGTAGCACACATTATTCCATTATATTAATAGTCTATTCGAGTATTCCTAAAGCAGCACACATTATTCCATTATATTAATAGTCTATTGGAGTATTCCTAAAGGAGTACACATTATTCCATTATATTAAGCACTTGAACGAGACCCTCTCGCACGCCAAATGCGTTCCAATTTCCGCTATCCTGAGTCACGCTCGCTTGTCTCGACTTGCAGTGTTCTTATTTTAGCTAACACGTGTAACACTCATCAGTCGTTCGCGTTTTATTTATTGTAAATTTACCTGCAGTTGTGAGTGGTCGTGTTTTTTGTTCCTTATTTCGTATTTACGATATTGTGTTGGTATTTACGTAGGTCTATGTTTAACACAATGCGCCCAAATCTACCATACCAAATTGATTTTTTATTTTTCTTCATTGTTTTTAAATTAAAATATGTTTAAATTGTTATGTTTCAATTGAAAAGTGTATAAACTTAAAATAAAACACAAAAAAATACTTGATGTTTTTTGAAACCCTCTTTGTAAAAAAAACCCTAGCATTAAGTGGTTAATAGTCTATTTGAGTATTCCTAAAGCAGTACACATTATTCCATTATATGAATAGTATATTTAAGTATTCCTAAAGCAGTACACATTATTCCATTAGGGTGGCCACTGAAAAACTGAAGGGTTTGAAAAATCATACCTTGTTCATTTTCAATCGTTTTTATTTTCTTTTTTTACGGGTTATAGAACATCCCTTGGAGATTAAAATGGTTATATGTGATGTCCAGCAATGAGTAAAACTCATTGGGCTTTTCTATTCCAGTGAAAGATCAATTATTGAAACTCAGAGAAAATACCGGCAACATTTTAATATCAGAGTATCTCCTAGCGATAACATGATTCGGAACCTAATCGCTCGGTTTGAAAGAACTTGATCAGTCGGCGATCTTCCGGGAAGAGGTCCTAAGCGCACTGACGCAGCGGTGGAAGCTGTACGGCAGAGTGTCCTTGAGGATCCATCTGTCTCTACCCATCGTCGCTCTGCTCAACTAGACATCGCCAGAAAATCCCTTCAGAAGATTTGAAAATGTTTCCATACAAGATCCAAACGGTCCAAGCTTGACTACCCCAAGATACTTAGCAGCGATAACAATAACTTTTTGAACAACTTGATAATGAGTGGTGAGGCCCATTTTTATTTTAACGGGTACATCAACAAACAAAACTGCAGATTTTGGAGTACTGAGAATCCCAGGGAATTACATCAGCATCATTTGCATCCCCGAAAATGCATTGTGTGGTGCGGTGTTATGGTTGAAAGAGTTATCAGCCCCTATTTCTTTGAAATTGAGGAAGGTCAGCCAGAAAGAATCAACGGGGGCCCTGTATAGAATGCTTGACAAAAATGTACGCCCAGCGATCGAAGATAATCAAGAGGTATGGTTCCAACAGGATGGAGCGCACATTATCAGGGAGACGATGGACCTCCTGCGAGAAATTTTCGGTGAATGAATAATTTTAAAAAAAATGCAAAATTTGTTTGGCCTCCGTGTTCACCTGATTTGACAGCACCAGACTTATTTTTATGGGGCTACTTGAAAGAACTGGTTTACATAAATAAACCTCGAACAATTCAAGAACTAAAGGAGAACATTCGAGCCGAAATCAGACGTTTACGACCAGAAACCTTGTGTACGATCATTGAAAATGCTGTGGAAAGAGCCTGTATTTGTGAGCAAGAAAATGGTGGTCGTTAGAGAGATGTTGTTTTTCACACATAATACTGAAAAAAATACATTAATTATATTTCCAAATAAAATAATAAAAAATTAAAAAAACATGTGTTTGTAAAAGTTATTTTTATTTAATATAATTCTATCAGTCTTTCAGTGGCCACCCTATATTAATAGTCTATTTGAGTATTCCTAAAGCAGTACAAATTATTCAACTATATTAATAATCTATTTCTTGATTGATTTTAGTGGATAACAGTGTATTTTCCATTATTTATTAATTTTATCATATTATTATTACATAATATTTAATGAAATCAATTTTATTTTTGGTTAATGTTTGTTTTCTCGAATAATATGTCGACTGGATTGATCTTTTGCTACATAAAAATATAATAATCCATGGCCTATTTAGTGAGTGTCTCTTCCAACTTGAAGATTGTGGGTTCGATACGCGTAGCACCATTTGTGGGTTCGATACGCGTAGCACCATTTGTGGGTTCGATACGCGTAGCACCATTTGCGGAAAAGTGAAGAGGTAAAAAAATAGACTTATTTGCTGTCATATTTTAAATAAAAACTTAATTATGTATGATAATTTTTTATTTATTTTAAGTTTTTTTACCTACGCAAATTTTTTCCCTACCACCCCAGATAATCCAAAGTCTACTAAAATTCCATACATTTTTGGATTCCCTATTATCTATAATAAAGACTAAATCGCTTAAAAAAAATATATACTAAATCATTCTTAGATTCATATCTCCTTTAATATGTATAATACAATGGATGAATTCTAGAAACTAAACTATTGTTTCTTCCCATTGATGCTGGCCAGTTTGCTTCGTTGCACCTTGTCAAAGAAGAGGAGCCCAGCTGCTCTCTCGATGGACTCTGGTGGCACCTGTCAAAGAAAATATATTTGTAAACATTATATGAAAAACATCAATTCAGATTTTAGTCGGCATTTGGCCACCTCAACAGCATTTGGGATGACATCATTAAAGCTCTGGTAAAAAGCATTTAGCTGAGCATCTGAAACTAATTGATTTAAATGTTCCGTCTAACTCTCTTAGAAGACCTGCTTTATTCAACGTAGTTACAATAAATTTAGGAGAAACATAAGCTTCTACAACCCAGTAGTGAGAATGTATCGAGAGAACAATATGATAGCTAATGTCCACGACATATTTGGTTCAATGTTTTTAGAGTTTAGGAAGATAACGGCTGAATTGATAAAAGAATTAATGTTTTTTTCTGAAATGTGCATGAGATGAACACTGGGATTTTAATACAGAGTCTTACACTAAATTAAAGAGATTTTTCATGAAGGAGCTGAGCGACACATGAAACACGTCTATATGAGGACACACGGTTAAAAAGTGTGATTTCTGTACCTACCGGCATTTCCAAAGGCAGGTTGATTCGACTTATAGGTTGATAGAACAGCTGATGAGCACTAAAATATAGACAAAAGTAGAAAATCACCTGAAAAGAAGTGAGTGATGTGTCATCAGGAATGGGCTGGTTGGGCATGCAGAAAGCCTGCAGGTGCAATGCTCCATGGGGGTCTTCCGCTACCACCACCTTATAGAAGTGGGTGGGAACAGCGACATTGTTAGCTCCAAGCACCTGATACTTCACGTACTGCTTGCCATCTGCTTCCTTTCTGAAAGATAAAGATATATTCGGTAAGAACGGGGGATCGCACCTAATGAAATTTACAAAGAGTGACATACCACCAGTATTCCTCTAGATCAGTGGTTCTTAACTAGTGCTCCGCGAGGATGTTACAAGTGCTCCGTCAAATATGAAACATTTGATCGAATCTTGGCAAATTGCTGTTGGCAACGAAGCCGAGGCGCGACGCAATCCCTTACATTTCCATTATTTTGCAATCTGTAATTTTTATTTGTAAATAAAAGTAATGTTCATGCATTTTTTATTGTTAGTTTTATGAACTTGATGATTTTGATGCTCCGCAAATTTTTCTTACAATCAAAAGTGCTCCGTGACTTTGAAAAGGTTAAGAACCACTGCTCTAGACCCTTTCTCAACCCCGTGCCCCTTCATAAGCAAATTTTCATTATATTTGTACCTTTGCCTATCCTCCTTACTCACGTTGTAATAAATATACCTTAGAATTTGAGCTTAAAAAATCTATGCATACAACAAAAATTAACAAATATATATAGAAAATAATATCTCTTATAGGTTCAAAAGATTTTATCCTTAAATTTGCATAATTTAAGGATAAAATCTGAAAAAACTTTATATGGGAACTCACCAAATGCATTTTATCCTTTTATGCTTTTAACTGGCAACCCTAGGTTACCCCGATTAACATCGTTGGTGCAATCAGACCTTAATATTTTATTAAAGCACTTGCTTGGACTACCTAATTTCTCTCTGGCCATGGGAGCTTTAATGGCAAACTTTTTAGCTTCAATCTTGTCCCTTCGCCCTGTTGCAATTTTATGGCCATCTGGATCTATCTGCAGAGCGCATTCTATGGTACTGCAATGAAAATTGAATCAGTAATTTCCAAAGGCAGCTCCAGTTAGCCTTACATCGGTTCATCTTTGGACCGATTGATTGGCTACTCCGATCTAGTAGTGCCAAAAGATAGTTTTGTTGCATTTAAAATTTTCTATGAATACTGACATAAGCCGTTTGAACTCCAGGTATTTAGCCACTTTATAAGAGAAAAAAAATTGTGCTGCGAGTCATTTTCCTTTTCTCGAGATGTCAGACCATAAGTCCGTCGTCACCACTATTCTTTTCACACTCAGGGGAGTCGACACCGAAGAAGGAGTCCCTTCAGACAGTTCCTTCTTCATCACTGCTACATCGCGCTCATAAAAAAAATAAAGAAGATTTAGATCTTCTAGTGTAGATTGCGCCGGAAGGGGACTTATTTTGTCCCCCATTACAGCGTGGGTGGAGGTGGGATCAAACTGAACTGAACTGAACTGAGGCCTTAATACGTTGTTGTAAATTATGTTGAAGTTTCATGGAGCTTCAGTATTTTGAGCCTTGCTTGCTCGAATACCACTAGACTGGAGTTTACGTACCACTTGTGGTATGCATTCCATAGTTTACAGACCATTGCGTTAGAACAAAAGTTCATTTTAACACCTAGTGATAGCGAAGTTATCATCATTGCTAAACTTGGTTGTCAATGATCCCACAACAATCATGTAAGAGAATGATCCAATCCTAAATATGCAATCCTTTTCTACTGAGCCACCTTGTCACGCTGATGCATGTTCACAATATGCTGACTGTTTTTCATACATCCAGTTTATAAGATGCCATCAGCATGAGAACGATAGCTCTAACGACATCCCATGATTTTGAACGCCTGCTTCCGGTGTTCAGGCACCTCGCACAAAGTCAATAACTCCCGCACACCATCCTTATAGCGTTTCCTCTACCCACTGATACCTGATGACATTTTGGAAGTATGTGATCGTCCTTGCGTGTCACATATCCAGTCCACCTCAAAAACCATATCTTCTATAGCAGTGCTATTCAAATGGTGGTCCGCGGACTGGTGCTGGTTCGTGATCCAGTGGTAACTGTAGATGGTAATCTTAGAAAAATATTTACTTATTATATTTCTTTGAATTCAATAAAACTGTCTTCACAAAACCTTTTATAAAACCTACATAGCTTAAAAAATTAAGCCAGTCCCTAGGTGACACTGAAAGAACCCCACCCCACGAAAAAGTTTGAGTAGCATGCTCTTTAGCAGTGTTTCCCAACGTGGGGCCCATTTGATTTTTAAGGGGGGCAATTCGGGGGGCATAAGAATTTTAGAAAGACTGGTGGGGCATAGCACAAAAAACATTGGGAAACACTACTCTATAGTGATGTTCCTCCATGGATGAAATGTTTTTTTAGCTATTAATGCATGTATTGGTGTTTTATTTTATGTATAGATAATGAAAATTTAAAATATCTATTAGTAAATTTTTTTTAAATATCGGCCATGCGTTATGAATTTTATTGGTGATGATCAACACACTATGCACTCCTTTCAGTCAAAACATTAAAAATGGACAAAAAAAGTAAAAAAAAATTGCAGAGAATGTGAGTTTATATGTTCAAAATCAAATGTGGTTATGTGAAACAATACAGCTATCGATTTTCTTCAGAAGTTACGTCACAAGATATAGTCACTTTTTTTTATTATATCTATACATTGATAATAATCTTTCATATTATATAATTTGCCTAATACCATGACCCCGAAAATTAAACAAGTGTGACCGTGAAGTGATGCTGTGACCGTGAAGTGAAAATGAAATAAAACAAATATGTACAGCTACTGCCTGACGCAATTTTGAAATGCGTGCTATTGCAATAAAACGAGTCAGCAATTAAATGAAGTTGTTTATTTTTTAAACTTAACATTTATTAAAACAAATGAAAATGTTTATTATCAAACTATTAATGCTTAAAAAAGGCAATCTCTCAATGAAGATTGAAGATCGCGGATCTCCAATGAAGATTGGCCAAACCAAAATGATAGATGCCCCACAGTTTAAGGCAAATAACATGATGATACACAGCAACCCCTCTAAGGGGCATGGCGTGATAGAATAGAATGTAAGTAGGTGTAACATTTAACAAGTATTAAGTTATTGTTTTCGCACTTCCTTGGATGGGTTTTTCAGCTAATAATCATGATAAATACTACTGATAGTGAACTGTGCGTGAAATGTGAAGAAAAACGCCTGAAAATGAATGTTGCAAAATCATGATAATTGAAAAGTCATCTTGAAAACTATAACTCTAACCTTATGTTGAACTCAATTTTCCACCATCCAAGCCTTTTAAGTAGTGGAGTTATGTGACGCTTCTCGATACCACCTAAGATGAATAGTAAAATTATGAAGTCTCCTCACCTGGGCAGATAGAGGGGACCAGTACAGCAATACACATTTATGTGCGTGTTGGTCAGCTTCCTCACGTACCTCTCTAAATCGTTCCACTTATGTCGGTTGAAGCCTTTCCCTACCTGCAACCATCCACAACACACATCAAAACAAATGAGATTGTGTTGAAACTATTTTAGAATACAACTCAACTGTTTGGTCTCCTGTTACACTATCCCTAACTTCTGCTGCCCCTACATATTAAGCACCTCTCTGATCATGGAATTGCAGTCCATTCAAACAGAGATTGCCTCTTGGCATTTCCAGTTCATTGCTCTCCATTCGTCACATCGTCCTTTACTGTCTGTGCTTTAAGACTCTGGAATCATCGGTGATAATCATTGTATCTCTCTTTAATGACATATTTCCATATTGTGTATTCTATTTTTCTTTCCATGATAGTGTTAGCGAATAATGAGGATGAATTACAGAGTCTGATAAGTAAATTGTATGAGAGATGCAAAGAGAAAAATCTGAGAATGAATGTCGCGAAATTCAAAGTTATGGGAATAGAAAAGTGTGAAAAAAATTATTATGTTATTAAGGTAGTATCGTCTCAGGTGATGAAAGAGTTACAAGTGATATTGAATGACGTGTAGCGATAGGAAACAAAGTTAATGTGACACTAAAACATATATACTTTAATAAGAGATTCCCCTTATTTATTTATTTAATAAAAACCCTTGTGTTACACTGCATGCTCTTCAGATTTTTCAAAGTGAAAATAAAACTGATTCTTTAATTATTATTTTTTCCAAGCGACGCCCTATCGCTGGTAGGAATTATGTCAAGCCACTTCAACCGTCCCTGGCCCCAGAGTATCGTATTACCTCCCAGCTGGACGGCTCCAGTCACCTCAGAAGATATTAACTTTATTGCTAATTCATGACCTAAGTCACTTTGAACGAATGTCACACAAATAATTTTTGTTTATAAATTTTCATTAATTCAGATATACCTGTAACACACTCGGGTTTTCTTTACTTTCTTATTTATTTTGACTTAGCTCAGTGCAGGTACTGATAAGCAATGCACTATATGATCTCAAGGTTCATGCGATGGCCAGCAATCGTCAGTACTTAGGATAAGGAATAATACAAAAATGAAACACATATTTGGTCAGTCATTAAGGAATATATTTGTTCTTGACAAACTAAATGCCAGTCCGACGGACTTGGAATGGGAAGGCTATTACTTTGATACCCAGCTATCCTTTCAGATGGACAGACAGGTTAATTATTTCTTTACAAAAAGGGGCAATTCCACAACGATTCGTTGCGGACCTGTGTAAAATCTAACACATCCTCAGGGTGCGTAATAAAAGTCACAAATTTACTTAGGTCACTTAAATCACCAAGGAGACAAGAATAATTAATTTAAATAAATCTACCTTACAACTGGGGACAATGTATGATGTCAATGTTCAGCAGTAGGTGTATAACCTTAGGTTGACTCCGGCATTAGCTCTGACATATAAAACATATCCTAACAACTTGAACCAGACAGTATCAAAATCTGCTAAGGAGATAGTCCACAAGAGTATTTTAGTACCACTTTTGATGAACAAGAGTAAAATATGAACGTGGAACAAGACTAAAAAGAACCTAATAAATGCTATAGAAATGCACGCACTGAGAAGAATACATAGAGTGACAATGTATAGCAGAATACGGATTTAAGTTAATAGGGATAAATGTGAACTTAATGGCTGGAGTATTAACAAAGATCAAGAAAAGTACTCAGAGATGGTTTAGACATGTACAAAGAATAAATTAAGAAAGACTAAAAAAACTAATGTACATTGCAAATGTGAGTAAAAGGCGTGGTTGAGGAAGACCAAGAAAAGTATGGTTGGGCCAAGCGAACAATATTTTGAAAAAAGGAAATGTAAAAAGTTAGTGAAATCATAGGAGCAACGGTGTATGGTTGTAGAAGATACCAACAAGAAAACAATGTACGTAGATTATTGAATTTATCAATTGATTGTATTATTTTGTAACAGCATTTTAGAACTAACTTTGATGTATTGGAACGAATAAACAAAGAGTGGGAGTTGGAATACCTGTGGGGCCATGTTGCTGAGCAGAAAGGTTTGCTCCACGTGCTTTTGACTGATGCGGTGGTTTCCTGCGGCTGCCATGTGTCCACGGTCAAATCCAGACCCTTTGTAGTCTGTGTTGTCAGATCTATAGCAAAATACGCAAAATATCATTATCTGATGTAATGTGTATATAATTTTATAAATGATTTTTTCCTTAATTTTAATTTATTTTTTTATTATACAATAGGGTGTTTCTTGGTTCTCTCAATTTACCATCTTATCTCCTACTGCTGATGAAGTCGTAGCATTTGTTATGTTTAAATTGTCAAATGATTCCTGTATTTCAAAATATAGAAATTTTGAAATACAGGAAAAGATCATGTTGGGATCAGTCAGGAGTCTCAGGTATTTACGAGAATAAGTATAATTTAATTACAATATGAATTGATAGCGAAGAATTTCCATTATTATATTTTGTATAAAGAAACACTACCTAAAGAAGGAATGTATGCTTTCATCAGGCTTGAAATCGCATAATGATCTGTTGATGGAGTCATTCTTTTTGAGAGATTCCTTGGTCATGTGTTCGAACACCCAATGGGCCACTCGGTTTCTGCGGTCATACGACAGAACATAATTGTCTAATGACCTGATGCTGTCAAGACTTGGGAAGCCATATTTCATTATCTGGGACACCTGCAAACAAAACATCCAATGAAAAAAAGCTATAATAAATCTTTAAAATATTTACAATCTTTTACAAATTATATCACAAGCAAAGACTAGGGAGTGAGAACATGAAGTAAAGAGATCAGCCTGAAACTAACAATTAAAGTGCTAATCTCAACTACGTCTAGATAGTTTTTTTATGTTATTTTCAGTGATGAAAGCATTTAATTGACATGTCATAAGCTAGTTGACTTAAAACAGGAATTCCTAGTTAGTCAACCATAACAGTAATTGAGCATGATGGAGGATGGGGAATATTTTTTTTATAATTATTGAAATTGGTGTATTTTAACTCGTGTTTTTTATTATTGTATATTTCTTTGTAATGTAAAATAAATAAATAAAAAATAAAAAAAAACAATGCTCCCATCCTACCTAATTTTTAAGCGCCTTTTTTTAATTCGATATTTCATTGCATGTCATGAGAGCCAAATAGGCATATTGCCCTTAAAGCAAAATATTGTCTATGCATGGATATACTATAAAAAATCTCACCCTTCCAGGGCCAGTGACGAGTTCTCCAGCGGGGATCGGGGTGGCGGCAGAGACTGTGGCGAACAGCGGTAATCCCGGGGCACTTTTCAACACCCCGTCCTCACCTCGCTCCAGCACTTCACACAACACTTCTCTATCAATGTGGAGGCTTTCTTGTAACTTCGTTATCACATTCTTTCTTTCTAAGTAGGATCCCGCAAAGAAACTTCCAATACTTAAGGAACCCGCAGTGACAACTTTGAATAAGAATTTGCGAGGCATTGCGCAATAATAATTTAATAAAATAAATTATAACCTAACTAACTTAACCTAAATTTGACGTTTATATTTACATTTATACACTGTGCACGTTAATACATATTGTGCAAATAAATACGTATATTTTAGTATTTATCCATTAATAGTTTGCATGTGCATCAATTAAATTCCCAGAGATATTTTTTTGTCAATTTTTTGTTACAATAATTATGCAAAAATATATTTTATCCAAATTCAATTACTTTGAAACAGTAATAAAGATTTTCTTTTGTGTTTCAAAACAGGTGTATAGTACAAATGTGACTCTCTGCCTATTGTAAGTGTGAATTATCTGCCTATCCCGACAGGGAAATGATATTCATGTATAATATGTGTACATGTTTTATTTGTTAAATTACTTTATTTGAAAATTTTATTTAACAGATGGATTGAAATGCAATAAAGAAGAATATCAGTAAGCTATTGATATAAGGAATAGAATAAACAAAATTTATGAATGATTTTTTTTCATTTAAAAATTAATTTCCCTATTTTTTTATTCATTTGGTAACTTTTTGTGTTGCGTTATGGAGTGCACTTGATGTAAAATCAATTAAGTAGTGTAGCGGGAGGGGAAATGTTTTTTTAAACTTTTGCCCGGAGATATATTTAAAAATACGTACCTATAATTATTAACCAACTTCACAATTATAAAAATCAATTGAACAGGTAATAAAGACAGTAGATTATGTCATGAATATTCATTTAAAATATATAAAATGCAATATTGTTTGAATTAACCTCACTTTTTATTGTCAGATTCGCGACGATGGGTTACAATAAAATCTTCCGAAGAAACGGGATATTTGTCGAATTGGCAAAACGCTGGTACGGCTCAATCCCAAAACAAAGGGGCAACATACAGATAAACGGACGAGAATATATCCGAGATGATTTTACCAACGTTACCCCAAAAATGTTGAGTTATTTAAATAAAAATCTTCACCTGCAAAAACGACACCCTTTAAGTTTAGTCAGACAAAGTATCGTAGATTATTTCTATAAGTCTTATGTGAACGTGAAAGGAAGTCCTGTATTTAGCGTGTACGATAGACTAAGTCCTGTAGTGAGCGTGAAGCAAAACTTTGACGATTTGTTGATCCCCGCCGAACATCCGAGCCGTGCCAAGAGTGATTGCTACTACGTGAACAAAGACACTCTGCTGCGGGCACATACCACGGCGCACCAGGGCGAACTGATCCGCTCGGGGCTGGATAACTTCATCATTATCGGAGACGTGTATCGGCGAGACGAGATTGACTCCACACATTTCCCAGTCTTCCATCAGGTGAGATCTATTATAACATTATATGATTGTAAAGGCGAAATTGCGGGGGACCGGACATGTGAGGTGCATGGTCGCGCGGTAACGCACCGGACTTCCTTGTGGGGGAGGTCGTCGGTTTGAACCCCATGCTATACTATTCCCCGGTATTTTTTACACACAGGTATTTTTTCCTCCTAATATAGACGGATACCTATGACTTCGGTCATATCTATTCTAGAAAAACAAAAACGTGGCGGTGTGCTCCGACTGTCTCACTTCAGTGTGACATCAGACCCAGTACAACGGTGTGGCCGGTGATGCTGGACTGCAACAACTCACCCACTTGAAAAAAAAACTCCACAACTTCGGTTTCTAACTGAATTGACGTTGGAATGGCGAGGGGATCCTCGACTACAAGGTCAAGTAACAACAACAATGCATGGATGATCATAGGCTTCCAAAATGCGATGAGAAGTATATATGAGGAAGTAGTGGGCAAGGTAAGTATTGGTGGGCAGACAAAGCGCTATAAGGACATACTGTTTTAGTATATCTTGTTTTTTGTGTACTACGTATTCAATTTATAAATACTTATGGCTTCGAAAGGATCGTTGTGTGTCTTCTAGGCTCATTGAGGAGCTCACTGAATTCCTAAATCCACTGTTCTTATTTTAACAAAAATTTGGGAAAATGAAAGGTCTGTGCTGACTGACGATCAAAAAGTTTGCAGAGTGGAGCACTGCAGAGACATGAAAAGAGCGGCTGATATATGGATCCAGACTTCATGTCAAGCATTGTAACAGGTGATGAAACATGATGCTTACAGTACGAGCCACTTACAAAGTGCCAGAGCTCAGAATGGAAGGGTCCAAAATCGAAAAAAGTGCTCATGCAGAAGAGCCGAATCAAGACTCTGTTTACTGTTTTCTTTGATTCCAAAGGAATTATCCATAAGGGATTCACGCCTGAAGGTCAAATGGTCAACGTCGATGTATACTCGGTTGTTTTGAATCGTTTGTGGGTCAGGATTCTTCGAGTTCGACCCGAATACCAGGAACAAGGAGCATGGTTTTTATTGCACGACAATTGACCGACGCACGAAAGAAAGATTGTACGCAATCGATCACCCCGTGTATTTGGCTCCAAGTGACTTCTGGCTTTTCCTGAAACTGAAATTGGTGATGAAAGGAAAGCATTTCGACATGATTTTAGACATCCAGAAGGCTTCAACCGTGATTTTGGAAAAATTTCGAAGAATGAGTTTCAGGAGGGCTTCAGAAAGTTTTACAATCGCTTCCAGTATATTGACTCACAAGGAGTGTATTTTGAATAAAAGGTAATGTAAACTAAAAATAAACAATGTCTTGTATTTCATTTCCCGTCAGTCACCTTTCGCATTGGACAGATAGTGTATGAATAAAATAAAAATGAGTGAATATTGATATTACAGATTGACGGAGTACGATCGCAGACCAGGGACCAATTATTCCCGGATCAACCATTTCTAGGAGTATTTGAAGACAGCTACAAACCAAACAATTACAAAGCTAAAGAATACAGTCCTATTGATGAAAAAATCTCTGAAGACACTCCTCTGGAGAAGCTGAAACAGCCGTGCCACTCCTTAGAAGCTATCATTGTGATGGAGCACCAGTTAAAGCATTGTCTAATCGGAATGGTCAAACACCTTTTCGGCGAAAACATTGACTTTAAATGGGTTCCAGCATATTTTCCATTCACCCAGCCCTCCTGGGAACTGGAAATATTCTTCGATGACAGGTGGATTGAGGTACTTGGCTGTGGAATAGTCAGACATGAAATACTCCTTCAATCTGGGTCTAAGAATTGCATAGCGTATGCTTTCGGCTTGGGTCTTGAACGGATAGCCATGGCTCTTTACGGCATTCCGGACATTCGGCTCTTTTGGAGCTCTGATTCGGGTTTCCTCAGTCAGTTCCATGAGAAAGAACCGGGCAGGATCATCAAGTACCGCCCTGTTTCTCTTTATCCACAATGCAATAATGACCTGTCCTTTTGGCTGCCTGAAGATAAAACTCTGGAGACATTCTCCAATAACGATTTTTATGATTTAGTTCGAGAAATCGGCGGAGAGATTATAGAACAGGTGAGATAATAAACACTTTGTTAGTATAAACACAGTTACTTTATAGTTGAGGATTCTATCAGGATTTTTTTTATAGAAAATACATATTTATTGTATGAAAATGGTAAAAAATATTTTATTCAAAGTATTGCCCATCGCTAGCTACACATTTTTCCCATCTATCTAGCAATTTGTGGATGCCACGCCAGAAAACCTCTTGCTCTTTTGAGGCAAACCAATCATCGAGCCATTTTCGTAAGAAGTGAAGCGCTGCTCAGCAAGTGCGTGTCTCATAGATGCAAATAAGTAGTAATCGGATGGAGCCAATTCTGGTGAGTAAGCCGCATGCGAAAATATTTGCCAACTAAACGCCTCAATCGTTTCCTTGACCGGTTTTGCTGTTTGCGATGGTGCATTATCATGAAGCAAAATCACTTTGTGTTGCCTCTTTTGATATTATGGTCGTTTTTCATGCAATGCTTGGTTGAAATTCATCATTTGTTGTCGGTAGCGTTCAGTATTAACGGTTTCGCCAGGTTTTAGTAGCTCATAATAGATAACACCCTTCTGATTCCGCCAAACACAGAGCATTGTCTTCCGTCCATAGCGATTTGATCTTGCAGTCAATGTAGCTGGTTTGCTTGGAGTTACCCATGATCTTTTACGCTTGGGATTCTCGAAATATATCCATTTTTCATCGCCAGTCACAATTCGATGGAGAAATGATTTTCTTTTGTACCTGGCGAGCAGCATTTCGCAAGTGGTTTTTCGGTTTTCCTGCTGTCTTTCATTCAGTTCATGCGGAACCCATTTTCTCACCTTCTGGATCTTTCCCATGGCTTTCAAACGTATGGAGACGGCTTCTCGTGTCACATTTAATTGATCCACGAGTTGTTGCGTTTGAGCGTCATCCTCATACAATGTAGTTGTATTAACCTTGTATTGTTGTGAGTTAAAAGTCTTTGACAAATGCAAACACAAGAAAAAGGCGCCAATGACGCGGTTTGACAGTCACTACATTGACAACTAGAGCCATCTATGAGCAAATTCCGGTTTCATATTTACAGACCTGGTAATGTCAATTTTGAGCTGTTCTTCCGGTGAAAAACTTCAACAGTAAAAAAATTGCCCAATGCTAGATACGCACTCACTCCCGCAGATTTCACAGGCACGTGGATCCTGCTGAGTGGCCCAGTAATGTTGACGCATGTTCGCAGCATACTGTTTCTCAAATGTCTAACTGTCTAGGCGCCATCAACCTGAGAACAGACAGTTCCATTTTTCACAACTTTGAGTCACCTGCTCCCAGTTCTCAGGCACTCCGCGCAAAGTTAGCGACTCTTGCAGACTGTCCTAATAGTGCTATTTTTTCTCACCAACACTTTGCTTGCCCAATACTTCCCTGTATAAGATAAGTTTTGGAAGCCTGTTATTGTCCATGTGTATCACATCCAGTCCACCTCAATTTTGCCTCTACAAACATATCTTTAACAGATTTGCAATTGGAATGTCGCAGGACTGAGACATTTATGATATAATAACTCTAGTGGATCTGAGGGATGCTGTGAAGGAGGTGTTGGTGGAACATTTTCAGGCTCAGAATGTGCATCCTATAAAAACTCAAGTCTCAGACCAAAAATAAAGTGTAAAGATTTGTAAACAGATGTCTAGTAGACTGGGAGATGTCCCTGCTGTAGAATACTCTGTCATTTAGTTTTGCAATACCTGCTAACGTGCTGCTGACGCAATTCTTCAGTTCATCATTGCTTTTGTGTGCAAAGTAGGCATGTTTTTTTCTCATTAAACTTTTGAGGGTTGAGTCGACTGCTAATCTTTACTTGAAGGGCAGTTATGAGTCTACATTGAGTACTTAGAGTAGCGAGAAGATCCTTGACTACGAAGCCCAGCAACAATGATACCAAGAGTACGGGACATTTAGTCACCCTTTCTCCAGCAAATATCACATCAACCTATACACTGCTTTAGAGAAATTTATTTGTAAGAAATTATAATATTCATTTGTGTGTATTTATATATTTCAGGTGAAAGAAATTGACCGGTTTATACACCCCAAGACTGGTCGCACCAGCCTGTGCTACACTCTGGTTTACCGGCACATGGAGCGTACCCTCACCAAGGAGGAAGTTAATGTGCTGCATAAGCAAATTGAAGAGGCTGCCACGGAGCGCTTCGGCATCACCATTAGATAGACCTCTCTCTCTCGTTCTTATAGTTATGCCTTGATTCCACATGCCGATCACTTGGCCAAGTACTACATATGCCTGTATACGCACATACGACCAAGCTATTTTCCTGTTAATGTAGGCAGAGAGGACAGAACATCTGACTTATATTGGTTGTTCTCTACCTCACCTTCCACTTGTATTTGTACTGTATATACATTTTGTTAGTCTTTCTTCATTCATTCGTTCCATATGCTCAATCTCATAATGCTCTTCTCCATCTTACTCAACACATCAGCCTTAATTTCATATTCATCTCTAATCACTTCATTCTGTCATACATTGCACTCTGTGCTTCTCAGTGCACACATTTCTACAGTATTTATTGGACTCCTTTTAGATGGTTTCTACATCCATGTCACTCTCATACTGCAAAATGTAAATTAATTAAAAATCAATATACTCGAATCATATATACTCGAATCGAACAGTATCAAAATCTGCTAAAATAATAGTTCACAACAGTATTTTGGTGTCAATTTTGATGTATGGTAGTGAAACGTGTGTATGAAAAAAGAATGATAGGCGCCGAATAAAGGCTCATACTGAGAAAAGTACAATGTATGAGAGAATACAAAACAAATTAATTAGGGATGACTGTGAATTTTAGGCTAATGTGTTGACTAAGAAGAATACTTTGAGATGGTTTGGGCATGTAAAACGAATGAATAAAGAAAGACTAACAAAACAGATACATTGCGCAAATGTGAGTGGAAGGCCAAAAAAAATATGGTTGAATCAAGTGAATGATATTTTGAAAGAATGAAACAGAAAGTCAGATAAAGTGGGAGTTATATGAGAAGGTGTATGGATATAGAAGAGGATAAGGATGTGTGTTGCAACAGAAAGTTCTGGTACTCTGTCCTTTCTACCCAGCCCAACAGGAAAATTGTATGTCGGTATGTATTTATGTAAATTTTCAAAGTGAGGTACACCTCTATAATGATTTTTTTAAATCTGCAGGTCTTACGATAGCTAATAGCTGATTCGAGAGTCTGATGGTATTTCCTAATTTAATTTATTTAAGAATCCTAAAAATGTAACTTTGAATTTATTTTATATATTTAGTCGAAATTATAACTTTTTGAGTTGCGGCACTGATTTTTTTAAGTGTTTTATAAAATAAGTATTTTATTAATTTTTGACTTGACTATAAGTTATATTGTACTATCCACCAAATTACTCAGTGTTTGTTCGTATTAGGTATTAAGACAGTCGATTTTATTATGGGCCAATTATCAGAAAGCATATATCACAGAGTATGTAGCATTAATAGTAGCGATTGTATTGTATTACACTTTCCTTGTATACAATACAACTTGACAGGCTTATTGTCATATGGCAATATCTTCCAAACAACCAAAAAGATGTTAAAGGGGCCTATATGCAGACTCTTTTAAGACTTTTGAAGAACTTACGAAAAATAAGAAGAACTTGATCAGTTTTCAACAAAATAATAGGAACTTCTTAATCTTTCAACAAAATAATAGGAACTTCTTAATCTTTCAACAAAATAATAAGGACTTCATCAGCTTTGAGCAAAAATTCAACAAAATTATAAGAATTTCTTAAACTTTCAGCAAAATTATAAGAACTTCATCATCAGATTTGAGCAAAAAAATGAGAACTTCATCAGTTTTCAACAAAATAAGAACTCCTTAAGCTTTCAGCAAAAAAATAAGAATTTTGCAACTGGATGCAATTATTACAAATCAGCGAGGACAAATACCCTAATTCTCCACTTTTTACTGTGCCTTCTATTATAATGGGCATTCATTCAATTCATTGGTCCAAAATACATAATATGAACCGATACTGAACTTTTTATGAATATTGTAAAAGAACAAATTTTATAAATTGTGATCTTTCTTGAGCTTCAAAAGGTTAATTTTCCTTAGAAAAAAACAATAATGTTCAAAACTGTATAGAAATTACTCATTTCAAATATTTATTTCATTAGTTTTAATAAATACTCGTAAATGCAAAAAATTACAATTTCTTATTTTATTTTCAATCCAATAAAAATTACCTTTATAATATTTATTATTAGAGTATTAATATTTGTAACACATGTGGATGTGAAAAAAAGACTGAAAGAAGCGGAAAATGAAATTAGTGATTAAGAAATGAGACTACTTCATTACATTATCGATAATATAACATCAAAAATTCTAGAAATTCGTGGTCTGAGAAGAATACATGGGATGGCAATGTGGAAAGTAGTGATAAGGGATTAATGTGAACTTAAGGACTGATGTATTAGGTGTTAACATAAGTTGTGTCCGTTTTTTTCCAATTTAAAAATGAGCACCAAAAGTAAAACAAAATGGTAAATGTTATACGTCATTCGAAAGAAAATTTTCTACTCTACAAGATATTGTATTTGCTTTTAGGTTACATATATTATTTTATTTGATTACAAGCCTTCAAAATTTAATGTCAAGTAAACGAAAGTGAGCATTTTCGACACCTCCTTCTGTTCGCGTTCAATCGAGGGAATAAGGCTGCCAAAGCTGCTCGCGATATTTGCGAAGTGTACGGTGAAGATGCTATGAATGAAAGGACAGCTCGTTGATGGTTTTTGCGTTTCAAAGACGGTAATTTCGACCTGAAAGACATAGAGCGTTCCGGATGACCAGTGGACTTCGATGAGGACCGCTTAAACCATATTATTCATGAAGATCCCCTTCAAACCACCGTCGAATAGAGCAGAAAATTTTCTTTCGAATGACGTATAACCTTTACCATTTTGTTTTACTTTTGGTGCTCATTTTTAAATTGGAAAAATACGGACACAACTTATGTTAACACCCAATATTAAACACTCGGAGATTGTTTAGGCATGAAGAATGAATTAATGAAGAAAGTTTAACAAAATGGAGTGCAAATGTGAGAGGAAGATTATTGTTGGATCAAATTAATGATATTTTTAATGTAGAAAATCTGAGAAATCTTAAGAGCTGTATGAGAAGTTGCATGAATGTAAAGGAGGCGAAACATAATGATGTGACACAATGGAGTCTGGCACTCTATCTTCACTGACTACTCTATAAGGATACAGCATGATGGTATGTATAAGAAACTATTGCACCATGTGATGCATGGTCGCGCGGTAATGCACTGGAGTTCCATGCGGAAGGTCATCGGATTGAACGTATTTATGTATAGTTGTTATTTATTGTGTCTCTATGACAACTGTGTGGTTACTTGGTAACCACAAACTGTTAAGTAAGTAACTTGGTAAGTCAATGTCACATTAAATAGGAACAAACAGAAAGAAAAAATTAAAACAAGGTTTGAAAAGTGTGAATATGAAAAAATAGAAGGGTTTTTTAAAAACCGTTACCAGAACAAGTTTGATAACAGTCAATATAAGATATCTAAAACCATTCAATTGGACAGGTTTAAAAAAGTCACTTTACAGAAAGGGTTTGAACATGTCAATGTAAAATATTTGAAAGAAATTAACAATCAATCAAAGACGTATTTAAAAAGGCCCAGCAGAAAAGTTTTGAAGAAAATGAATAAGCCACTAAGCATGAATGACTTCAAGAAGCTGGAAGACAACTTGAAGGAGTCCATCGAGGCTGATAAGCAGTACTGGAGGGTAAATAATGTGAAGTGCGACGCCATCCACACGGCCAAAACGTATGAAGAATTCAGGTAGAATATATTGTTATATTTGTTCACTCCTTACCACATTCAATGCTGAAAAGAAAAAATAATGTGATATAATGAGTGAGTTATGAAAGATTAGAGTAAGCTGAACAATTTAGGTAGTATTTTCTCAGATGATGGAATAATTATGAGAGATATCGAACATCATGTAGCGATAAGAAACTGTTCTTGCCGGAATGAATTAATTGAATTGTATGTATGGAATCTCCAAAGACCCACTAGAGTGCAGAATTTCAGTACGTGACGAGCCAATTGAACAAGCAACCCAGTTCAGATATCTCGGCAGTGAACTGTTCAGCTCTCATGACCTCCCCAGAGAAGTAAGGTCTCAGGTAGATAAAGCTGCAGTTGTGGCGGGCTGCCTGAGAGATGTCATATGGAGGAATAAAGATATGAGAACGGATAGCAAGGTACGCATTTATAAGACCTGTGTGCGACCTATCCTCACATATGGCATCGAAGCGAGGGTGGACACTGTCAGGACAAAAAGTATGCTAAGGACAACGGAAATGAGAACTCTGCGCGCTATTGCTGGGAAGACTTTGCGTGATCGTGTAAGGAACACCACAATCCGAGAGGTCTGTGAGGTCCAAGATGGGGACGACAGCGTTGACGATACTGGTACCAACATGTACAGAGAATGAATTCCACAAGAATTCCATACATAGCTCTGCATGGGGTGCCGGATGGACGGCGTCCGCCAGGGAGACCCCCAAAACGATGGAGAGATAGCTGGAGCTCAGCATCACAGGACAATCCTGCAGTAACAGACTCTTGAGAGTCTACAGAAAGTTTAAGAAGAAGAAGAAGTATGTATGGATTTGTTTTGTTGTGTTGTTCGACTTGTATTGTTTTCCTATTGTATAACATTGTTTACATGTCAATGTTAAATTCTTTATGCTGTTGTTTTTTTTAATATTTGTATCAAAAAGGTCATATGACTGTTGAAATAAATGTTTAAAGATGCTGTTAATATCTATATCAGGTTTATCTGTCATATTTTCATGAAGAAAAGCAAAGGATTAGTAAAGCAAAATAGTAAAAAGGTTCAACAAAACACTACTACGGTTTTTTTTTCTGTAGGAACTCGTCCAGATGGATTTTAAAGTGACTCAAAGTCACTGAACTCACTTCACTTTTGAGAAATTTATTCCACAACTCGGTTAGTAAAACAGAATTAATTTTGATTTTAGTTTTAGAACGTTTTAACTGATGCCCTCTCAAACGTGTTTTTTTTTTAAATTATTCAAAATATTTTAAACATTCAATCGAGTTTCGACGATTTCGTCTTAATGCAACTGTTTGATGAGATTCATTATCCAGATTAATCGTACCTTGCTGTACTAAATGTAAGTATTACACAATAGAATAAATTGTTTTGTTTTCAGTGACCGAGTAGCAGCAGCGCACCTGCGACCGTTGGACAAGACAGACAAGGTGAAGACCGTGAACTTGAGGACGACGTGGAACACGGTGGCTCGAGACAAGCACAGACAGAAAGAGAACTAAATGTTTCTCAATTCCAACTACACTAATATTTACACATTAACTTTCAAACCTATGTGATTTTTATCCACCAGTAACTGATCTTTAAAATAAAATTAAACACGATACTTGACACCGATGAGTGTTGTATTGGGATATAGTTGGTTTAAATAAGGGCTCTAGAAATAATCCATCCAGCAATCTATTCCTTCGAAACTGAGGTTTAATGTTATAAGTAAGTGTCAATCATGTATTGCTTACAGATGAGTCTTGAAATGTTCCACCAGCACTTCCATCGCCGAATTCTCGGATCCACTAGAGTGATCATGTCGCAAATGTTTCAATCCTACAGCGCTCCAACTGTAAACCTATAGAAGATATGGTTGTAAAGGCGAAATTGTGGTGGACCGGGCATGTGATACGCATGGGCGATCATAGACTCTTAAAACGTGTCTTGTACGGAGAAGTGGTGGGCAAGCGAAGAGTTGGAGGGCAGAGGAATCGCTATAAGGAGAGTCCCTTACTTAGTGTGGGGTGTCTGAGGACTAGGAGCAGGTGGCTCGGGACTGTGAGGGGTGGAGAGCCGTATGCTCTCGGGCTGATGGCGTCTCAGCGGCTAGACGTGTGAGAAGACATTTGCGGGAGGGAGTGCGCATCTAGGATTGCATTGTTTTCTCACAGAAGATCACATGATCGACGTGGAAGAACAGTTTAAGATTGACATTGGAGTGGTGAGGGGATCCTCGACTACGAGGCCCGGCAACGACGACGCAGATGAATCACTGTGTGATGGCTTTAGACTGAGTCACCTTTACAGAATAGGTATTGCGGAAGATCCCGGCTGTGATTGTAGGCTGGATACAGAGACTTAAGATCATCTGTTTTTCAGTTGCTCTTTACGTAACAGATTTAATTTACTAAGTGCCATATCTTTGGTGTGTCCAATGAATACTTTGATTCTTATTTTGTCTTTCTTGCTCACTCCTGAAATCCATTGCAGCATGAGTATTTCGATAACATGACATCCTTCTTCTTGGGATTTAGTTGTTGCCCAGCGCTCAGCTCCATACAAGAGTACTGGTCTTATGACATATATATTTTTCCTTTCAGTTTCATGGGCATTATTTTATCACATGACTGCAGATACCTGTCACCTTATCCTACTTATCACATCTTACTCACTTTCACCCTCACTGTCTACGTTTTTAAGGGTAACTATTAGTCATCTAACATCAAGGCTGAGTCATCGCAGTTATTAGTTTGTTCCGAAAATAATGACTGATTTTAGTATTATATAATTTCGAATGTTCTTTGCTAGAAAATATTTGTTCATTTGTTGTTGTTGGACAGTGAGGAATTTGCTTTATTTATTTATTGAGTTATGCATTTAATTTGAATTGCTTGAATCCTGAAATTTGATTGAAAAAATTAAAATTTGTGTATTTTTTGCATGAATTTAAAATTGGGCATCGTACATCTCAAACAGCACACCATGTTAACCGAAAATTGGATAATGGAATCATTTCTGAACAAACAGTGTGGTGTTGGTTTGATAGAATGGAGATGTGAAGTCTTAAAGATAAAGAGAGTTCAGGACATTCTGCTACTGTTGAAAACGACAAATTGAAAACTTTATTGGAAGAAAACATGTAACGAATGGTACAGGAAATAAATAGCACAATAATAGAGTGTAGATACTGCTACAATTTCTGTATATTTAAAACAAATTGGAAAGGTGAAAAAGCTTGATAAGTGAGTTCCAAATAAACTTAACGATAACCGTAAAAAATTGTCACTATGAGTGTGTTCTTCATTGCTGTTGCATAACCGTAATGATCTATTAAAAAAATAACGAGTTTGGCTATGAAACATTACCTCATCCGCCTTAGTCACCCAATCTATCGCCAACCGATTATCACCTTTTCAAGCACCTCAATAACTATTTACAACAGAAAAAAATCAATACCGGAGAAGTAGCAGAAAAGGCCTTTAAATAATTCTTGGATTCTGATCCACCTGAGGTTTATTCTATAAGCATCAATAAGCTTGTATTACATTGCCAATAATGAATACAATGGCTCTTACTTTATTTAATAAGTTTATTTTTCACATAAGGTTTTAATCGGCCATTATTTTCGGAACAACTTAATATTCGAAAAGAAGTATTTCAACTTATTAAATATGAAAAGGTAAACGGATAGATAAAAAAATAAAAATGTAATTTATTTAATAACAAAAAATATATTTCATCAATAAACTTAAAAAATCATTATAAAAAATAAGATATTTAGAATTTATTATACATTAAAAAATATATATTTATAAATCGAGCCACAGTTTTCTTAAAATTGTTTACATAAGACACGGTAGGTCTCAAAGTATATTGAAAATCATTCTATCCATAGAGAAGTGATTAATCTTCGCCAGAGATATCCCTTCGAGAAGATTATTGGAATACGTAACAAAAGGTACGAGAAATGACAAAAGAATTGTGTTGGTGCTGTTACAATTTCTATTATACATTTAAAGCAAATTGGAAAGGTGAAGAAGCTTGATAAAAGGGTTTCACACAAACTTAATGATAACCAAAAAAATTGTCACTTCGAAGTGTGTTCTTCATTGCTGTAACGTAACTGTAATGATCCATTTCTCATCGTATTGATCAAAATTGAAAAAATAAATAATGCTACGAAACATTACCTCACCCGCCTTACTCACTCAATCTAGTGCCAACCGAGTTTTACCTTTTCAAGCACCTCGATAACTATTTACTGCAGAAAAAATTCAATATCAGAGAAGTATCAGAAAATGGCTTTAAAGGTTTTTTTTTAATTATAATCCACCCGAGTTTTATTATATAAGCATAAGTAAGCTTTTAATTTATTAGTCAAAATGCGCAAAATTAAATGACTTTAATAAATAAAATTTATTTGATTGAGTTTAACCTGTTCACCGCGTTAAAAATCAAATTCCACGAATCCTGTGCGCGGCACAATTTCAGCGTTTTTTAATTTCTAAGTTTAAACACATATTTTGTTTAGAACCACTGATATTTGATTACAACACCAAGTAAACATGACACTTAAGTAATTTTCTGATAATAAATAATAGTCATTACTCTTAAGGAGACTCATTAAATAAAGGAGATAAACTTAACATTATGTAAAATAAACAAAGGAATGCTACGACCAAAGCAATGATTCATTACACTCACCCAATCAAATGCATATAGCACTAGTAATGTTTATTTACGTAAGAGAGACTTAGTAATGTTTATTTACGTAAGAGAGACTCATCGCAGGACTCGATCCGCGAGACAGGTCGTTAATGCTGGAAATATTGAGAAACCAAAAAAATTCAGCGCTCTGTTTATTCAACATTTATTCTCATAAACTAATATATTATTTGACAAGGTTTTCAGAGATGTCGCTAGAATAAAGATTATTTTAAATTTTAATTCAATTTTTATTCCGGTTTTGTGTAATTTTTTTTAAGTATTTGTGATTTGAAACTTGGATTGTCGTCAGATCACAGGCGTTTGTGCTCCCCGCGGGGAACACGTTAATAGTTAAAATTGGATAATTAAAGTTTGATAGTTAAAATTAAAATCACCAGAATTACAAAGTTATTTATTGTTGAATATTCACATAAGTTTGAGTTGGATCGAATACAATAGTTTGAGTTGGGCTGAACACATAAGTTTGATTTATCAAATGTTTCCCTTTATAGATCTCCATATTATAGAATATATAACAATAAATTACTTATTCCACTATTTACATTAATCCCCGCAACATGTGTTTCTATCTCCTATCCCATCTAAAGGTAGTCTCAAGACAAGAGGTAAAAACACATTCACACGGATAAATGTAACTAAAAAGTCATTTTGAATTGGGCTGAACTCAAATATTTGAATTGGACTGAATAAATAAGTTTGAGTTGAGACAACCTTTGTGACCTAATTATTGTATTCCTTAAAGGACCGAAAAAGCACACTAAATTATGATACTATAAAGGAGAGTACTAGCTAGAGAACAGTTACCAAGTCAGCTTTAGATCTGTGTGGTCGAAAATATTGGATAATGAAATAATAATTTGCTGCCTGCATCACTGTTAAACAATAATCGACACTGTTACAGCAATAAATATACACGTAAATAAAATTGTGACATTGTTACGAAATAATTATGGACTGTTAATATATTATTTTGTATGGAAATAAAATTACATTTAACAACAAGTTATTTATTTTACACTTATGTATAAAAAGCTATTGAAAGATATAAAATATATAACTACATAACATACATATAGTATTGCTTAGTATTTTTATTTTACAAAATTAATTTTAAAACAACAATAAAGGAATCTTAATAATATTAGAACCAGTACATTAAAATTAATTAAAACAGCATGATTAATAATATTGACTTAATAAAATAAAGTTAACATTATTTTTCTTTGCATTCGCTACTGTTTTTTTTTTTTTTTTTTTATAAGAGGTAGTTCGAAAAGTAATTTTGTATTTCTCGGATAGATGTCATTAGGAAAAAAAATCATTACTAACTTCCTTCCAAACATGCTGAATGTATATTATTATGAAAGGTTCAACACATTTTTTCAGCTATTGTTTATCCCAATTGCGCAGCATTTTGGCACCAGTTTAAAGATGGAACAAATGTATCTTTACAAGGATGGGTGGGTCTAAATGTGTCTTTACAATTCACCCCTTCTACCTACCCTACCATTTTCCATATTCCTCTTAGATCAACTATTTCGATAGTTTAAAATTATTATACAAATATATACATACAAGTGTTTTCAAGATAAGCCAAAAAATTTACACATTTAGCAGAAAAAGATAATTATATTTTTTTTATTCCACTTTTGTCGTATAATGTACAGGCTGCCAGATTTCCAGGTGATAGGCAAACTCTCGTGATCAAGTATAATTGTCACCATCCTGTGAATGGAAGACATCTGTATTAGTGTATTCAGTGCAAGCTGTTCAGCAAGCACATAGTCTTGACAGATCAAAGTTCCATGAAGATCAGCAAATTTTATCTGCTAGAGCCTTACATAAGGCAGAGATTTTACATAGTGCAATTTTTACGTTGTTTCATAGAGCTATAAGAATTTATGATAAACATCACATAAGCTACAGAAATACATAAATTCTAATATAAAAATGGTCTAAGAGTAAAACCAGTTCAGAAGTGGATGCGTCATGGGGTGCCTGCTTGTTTAACGTTAACGCTAACCACAGTTGCCGACATCACCCATCGAGATCGCCCTATCATTCGCAACAATCAGGTCTTGCCCTGAACATTTAGTTCCAATTGCCCTTGCCTTGCCCTAAGCATGTAGTAAACTAGCATGCGTTATGAGTACTGTATAAGCTCACGATCGCATTCAAGGAATGATCGGCAATGAAGAGTAATAAAGTACGGTATTAAAAAAATATATGATCGATACAACAAGAAATTAAAACAATTTACATCAGTCGAGTGCTCCCTGGAACCATGAGAAATTCACTGCCGAAAAACTGTGACAGATTTAACGACATTTTGCAGCAGAAACGTGCTGCTGGAGAAGAATGTTGTGAATTCAATAGATGGCGAACTAATGCCTGTATTTTCGAAGAACGGAGTCACCAACAGGTTGTCAACAATATGCATACGAGTCCTCCGATTCCGAGACATTGCTCGTCGTCAAGGAGACAGTTTGGAGAGGCTTGTGGTAGTCACTGGAAGCATGAAAGGACGACAATGCATCAGACTGACCAAGTGAAGAGGCAACAGGACTACCCTTAACAACTGCTCTTTGAACTGCAGAGTGCAGGTTTGGATGGAGAGGAATCCTCAAGGGCTATCATGGGAGTCACAATGCTCAGTCATGACTTCAGTCATACGACAGAATGGATGGCAATATCCACCAATCAACAACTAACAATTGGTTTTGCAATATCAGGAATTAGACTGAAATACTAAGTGCGCTGTAAAGCTGATTCATTTCCCTCAAGATAGAAAAGCTTTCGTTCTAGTTACCAGAGGACCTGATATGACACTAGAAGTTGTTTTTTCTGTTTTATAACAAATTTGATTAGTTAAATTATTTGCCTTAATTACTTAAATGCTTTTGTTCAGATTATGTTAAACATAGGAGGTGAAAGAAGACTCCCCTATTTAAGTCAAGTTTTAATATTAAAAGCATCAGACTTCCATTACTAGACTAAAGAGACCAAAATGTGATGTAATAGCTCAACTATATAAGGGCGTCTCTGATTATGAGAACACTTCCATTTTCTTTAAATTTCCTCTTTTTCTTTTTCATATTAATTCAAAATGTCCTCTCTTAGGTTATCGGAATGTTTTTCTTGTAGAATATGCATTTGTTAGGTTTTGTATCTGCAATCGCCAACATCTAACATTGTTTTCAATAATACCATTTTTTACTGGCAGCCGCACAGTTATTTGTAGCTTCTGCAGCATGCACTCCCAAAACCATGAAACTGGAATCATAGGTCCTACAAATTTATTCGATCTTTTCGAGCTACTCAGGTCTTCAATAAAATTGCTCATATACGAGGATGTTGTAAGAATATGAAAACCACAGTAAAAAAAATACAATAAAAAAACAACTGTCAGAAACAAGCAGCGGTCTCAGTCATCGCACAGTACTGAATTTATCAACCATTTGTTTGAGACTTGAATATAAGGCGAACCACACATTTTCATACTGTTTTTTTTTAAATAAACCTCATTTTATTGTCGAACTAATATGATAAGATTTTAGAAGTATTATTTTACAGTCGGACATTGCTTAGTTTACCTTCACCTTGGTCGAAAAATATACAATGACGCAAATGCTATTCTTAAATTGTTGGCCTTTACATTCATTACCCTAACAGTAAAATAAAAATTAACGATAAATGTACAGCCTTCACTTCAAAATAATAACAAAACTTACATGTTTACTAGACTTTTCACAAACTGTCCGTAAAAGAATACTTCTAAAAATTTTCATTACTTTTTGATCCCTCTAACACTATAGTATACTGCCCTCATAAGCAAAAACGCAGCTAATTGCAAAAGTTAAGTTTTGAGAAAACTGTACTTTTATGTTTTTCATTACTGCTTAAAAATTTCGTAATTCATAAACAAAAAAGCTTTAAAATGTGATTCATAAGCAAAAACGCATAGGCACTTGCTGTCTTTTTGCTTATGAATCACATTTACTGCTTTTTTGGTTAGAAAAACTTAGAATTTTGTAAAATTAAAAAAGACATTGTGTCGATTTTTGTATTGAAATAACATAAATGGTTTTCGGTATTTTTTTTATGGATTATGGTTCAGAATTTGATATGGGATATTACCTCATAGTTAGTTAAATTTCTGATATTTTCCCGTTAGCTGCGTTTTTGCTTATGACGGCAGTATTAATCAATGAATAATAGTTACAAATCAATAAGATAAGGACTGTCGAGGGCTCCCAATCCTGCAGCCACACCACCTTCGTTGGTGTCGCTGAGCTTAGTACGTAGCATATGCCCTACCTGCTTGTTAACCAGGATATTATCAGCACTGCCCAAGATGACTCCAAAGATACCCAGCTCTGAAACCAGTTCTCCAAGCAACGGCGGATGTCCAGGCCTTACGAGGTATCCACGAACTGTTGGCGGACTAATACGTTCCATCAATATATAACCAGAACGCGATGGTGAACGACCTAACTTGGTCAACTCTTCTCGGATGTCAGCACCATAAACGTTGTTCCCTCCTCCTTCGCGCTGCGGTTTCATCACAAATCTCTCGGCATCCTTCATAGCCATGGTGACTGCCTCGTCTCCGAAGCTGTCCAGGTCTAGGGAGTAGAGGCCGGTGAAGATCTCTCGTACGCTGGATGCCCGCTCAGGGGAGAGGAAGCGCTCGAGGGCACCAGGACGAGCTAGGCACTGTTGTACCTTCTTGGTGCCGGCCAAGTGATACTGAATGGATGGGCACTTGATAGCACTAAAATAATACATACAAATTATATTAATTTAAAAAAAAATCTATTGCTATATATGCATCATCACCATCACGCCATAACCCTATAAGGGTAGGCAGAAAGAACAGATCTCCATTTCATTCTATCCCGGTACACGTCTTTCGGATCTATCACGTCCACCATACACCATGTTATAAATAACCCCTCATTGGAAAAAAGGCTTTTCACTCCTTTCTTTTCAGATTTTGATTCATCTGATCAGGTCATGTTTTTCTAAATCTTCTCAAACTTCTTATACTTTAAAGCAAACGGATTGATTTCAATATTTATCTCTTTGTATTCAAGTCCCTTAATGGGATATCCCCATTGTATTTTTCGAATCTGTGTCTGAGAGATGTTCCTTCGGAGAGGATTAGGACTTTGAGGTAGATTTTTTCATGTTACAAATCAATCTGATTATGATAGAGCTTTTACCATTGCTGATCTTGTAGCATATAATGGTCAACCCCTTAGTGTTAGAGATATGAGTGACGTGTGCAGCTTTAGGAAGCACTTAAAGACAACCCTTTTTGGGAGGTCTTATCAAAATTTATGATTGTATAAGAACACTACACTGCGCCTAAATTCGAATGTGTTTCTATCACACATCGGAAGATCTACAAAGGTTTTTTTGTAGTTCATCTTCCCTTGGTAAGTTTGCTTGACAAATATGTTTTTCTGAACATAAGCAGATGGGAGGAAGGACCTTGTGGCGGTCGCCCACTCGGAATACTGTGGGCATTCATACACACGGTCAATGACCAAGGAAGTGACCCTTGCATTCCTCAATAAATTTAAATAAACAAGTCCAAAGTTCACACGCCGGCCATTCAAGTCCAGAGTTCACACGCCGGCCATTCAACCCATAGTCGAGCGGACCGCATTCCATACTAGAGAGAGAACGCACCACGCTTGTCTCGCCAGTTCCGTATTTGAATGATACCTACATACAACATTAATCGTTTCGCTAATGCAGAAACGAGACGAAGGATATCGTGCTCGCATTCCCGCACACACGCAGAAATAGTATAAATACCTACGTTTACTAATAAAAACTCTTCTTCCGCATTGCGATCCAAAACGTGTTTTATTTATCAACAAATCATCATCATCTCTTCCCTTAAGGACTAGCTCCTAAAACCTTATCTAATGACCACAGCCACTACCTTCCTGTCCTTATCATCATCCTGTCGTGTAGCTCATGACTGAGCATGGCGACTCCCATGATAGCCTCTGACGACTCCTCTCAATCTACTAAAGAATTGGAGAACTTGTCAAAGGTATATTGTCGACAATCTGTCAGTGATTCTCAGTTCTTCTAGAATGGAGGCATTAGTTCGCGCCTGTCTATCCATGGAATTCCTAATATCCTTCTCCAGCATCACATTTCAAATGCATCTATTCTACGTCTCTCGCTTGCTCTTAGAATCCAAGTCTCCGCGCCATACATGAATATTTCAAATACGAGAGACTTAATTAGGCGCATTTTCGTTGTAATGATGAATGTTCTGTTCTTTCATATCGTTTCCAGTTTCAACATCGCATTTTTTGACATCCTAAAATTTCTTATACTCAACTTTTATGTATATTTATTTTGTCATATTTTTAATCTGTCAATAATAGTGGGTTCGAGTCCCGAATTGGAGCACCCTTGAGGAGAGTTAACTCTCCAAATTGCACTATATAAATAGTTCTTTAATTACTATTATAGACAGTAAAGTTTAATACAAACCTGGATCTCTCGATGAGCAGGCGAGCATCCCACTCGGCCTCGCTGTGGTAGTGACCGGGTTCATAGCCTGCACGGAAGTACACCACGGCAACAGGAGCTCCATCACTGAAAATATCCCCATTAAGCTCCTATTATTTTCTACTATTGCAATTTATTTTATCCAAAATGACAGTAACCACTTGTCTCCAAATTAACTATAACCACTTGTCTCCAAATTGACTATAACCACTTGTCTCCAAATTGACTATAACCACTTGTCTCCGAATTGACCGTAATCACTTGTTTCCAAATTGATTGAACCTTTATTAACTATTCCTTGTTAGTGTAGAATAAGAAACAGATCTTTCCTATTCACTTTCTCCACATTCAGACAGTTTCTCATACAGTCCCTTGCACTTCTCTTACTCATTACCTTTCCATATTTCAAAAGTTTACTCACTTGGTTTAATGATACTATCTCAATGTTTCTCTACCTCAATGAACAATACACACATACATTACATAACACCTCAAGCCGAATGAATGTGTTACTATCACATATCGAAAGATCTACAAATATTTTTTGCATTTCATCATCCCTTGGTTAGTTTTCTGCATTTTTCTGAATCAAACATAGCCACGGACTACGAGCCACCAGGGTATTTTGTGCGGCCCGTGAGTTATTTTTAAATTTAAAAATAACAATAAGGCATAGTTATTTAATAAAAAAAACGAACTAAGAAATCATCCTCTATTCTATGTACCAACTTACAGAACCAATGTGATGGCTAAACACTCAGTGATGGGTGGCTTAGATATATTGGGAGTACAAATTAGTTCGGTCCGTTTACAAAAGATGGCTCTGGATGTTATGAATGGTTCATAGTGACAGCCGATTTTGGCGGTTTCAGAGAGGTTAGACATCTGCCAATAATATTCAGTTTATATCGCTTTGAGTTTCATGCAAAAATCTTGTTTTGTACAGTGTTGAAAATGTCGAATTTTGTGTTAACCAAGCAGCATTTGCGGGAGGTTTTAATTTTCTGCTTTAATTGGAAGAAAAGTGCAGCTGAAGCCCATCGAATGCTTGTCGAAGTTTATAAGTTTATGGTGACGCTGCTCCAACTGATAAATCATGTAGGGAATGGTTTCGACGTTTCAAGGATGGAGATACAAATATATTCTCGGCACCGCCTAGCACTATGAGAAGAATCCTCCCTAGTTTTATTCATATAAATACAAGCTGACCCACATTACGTGACAGAAAAAATCCGTATGATGTGGAGAATAAAACGAAAATGTATCTGTGTAAATAAAGTCAACTTACATGACCATTTTCTTGTTCTCGTCGAGTTTACTCTCCGCAGCCACTTGCGTGAGAGTCCGTCGGACAACCCGGATATCGGCACGCGTCTCCGCGATGTGGAACTCATGGAATCGCTGGTCACAGATGTTGTACGTCACGTCCTCCACAATAAACAGCACCACCGCCTGCTTTACACCGAACTGCTCCCATGCAGATATCAGACCGGAGCATAGTCCGGCCAGGGCGTCATTGTCCGGCAGCTGAAATTTATTTTTGGCTTCTATTTTCTATTTCATGGGTCCCCTATACTAAACTTAACTATAGTCTGCAGACAGGATCCATCCTGCCTGAGGACACTTCTCGTATAGATACATGCATACTGTCATGCTATTTTCCTATTAGGGTAGGCAGAGATGATAAAGTGCCAAACTTACTTGTCATGATATACATTCTCAAACTCTTCCTTAAACAAACCTTAGCACTCTTTATTTCAAAATTTAATTCAATTAGTCCAAGAGTTTCCAAAGTGATCGATATCGACCCCCTGGGGTCGATTTGATTTTTCTAAGGGTTGATAGTTTGAATAAAAAAATTTGAGGGTCGACAACAGCAAAAATAGACCCCCTTACTACTGCTATTTGTTTGTTACTTCAAAACATCTATGATTCCAATAGGTACCTAATTAAGAATATTTGTACTTATTTTGAATTTACATATTTATTTCATATATGTCAAAAATTAAAAAAAACTGCTCGTATTTTTTTGCTTTAATTTTCGTCAGCGCAGATTTCAATATTAAATGTTGCACAAGATAATGCAATGCATAAGTCATAGGCCTTTTATCTTTTTCAATCCTTAATTAAAAGTGATAAAAATTTAATATCTAGTGAAATATTTAATATTGAGTACTGTACAAACTTATTAATTTGAGTAAATAAAGTAAATGACAAGGGGGTCGCGGGATTTAAAAGTTTTTGGTAAAGGGGTCTGCAGCCGAAAAAAGTTTGGGAACTCTTGAATTAGTCCAACCATTTTTTCCTCGTACTTCCTAAAATTCTTCTATCTCAGTTTCCAGCCAACTATCCGTTCCACGTATTCTAATCACCTCAACGTACTCTTTTTACATACATATATACCATCACACCACTTCCTTGATGGAGTAGGCAGAGAGAACAAAGGGTCAGACATTCCTATAGTGACACACATCCTTCGCCTCTTCCATATCTACACACCTTTTCATACAAG
Source organism: Odontocerum albicorne (assembly GCA_949825065.1). Taxonomy (NCBI): domain Eukaryota; kingdom Metazoa; phylum Arthropoda; class Insecta; order Trichoptera; family Odontoceridae; genus Odontocerum; species Odontocerum albicorne. The sequence continues at coordinate 8,378,082 of OX463862.1, forward strand.
TCCTACGATTTCTCTGACTATGTTTCCTTCTTTCAAAATATAATTTACTTGATCCAACCATACTTTCTTAATGAATGAAGAAAGACTAACAAAACATATGTAGTGCAAATGTGTGTGGAAGACGGGGTAGAGGAAGACCAAAGAAAGTGTGGTTGGATCAAGTAAATTACATTTTGAAAGAAAGAAACATAGTCAGAGCAATCGTAAGAGTTGTATGACAAGGTTTATGAATATAGAAGAGACTAAGGATGTGTGTCAAGATAGGAAAGTCTGATGTCTATTCTCTCTGACTAACCCGACAGGGAAATGGCATGATGGTACTTGTGCATGTATTATTACCAGTGTTTTTTTTGCGGTGGAGCGGCGCTCCACCACCTTTATGGTATACAAAAAGCTTGACAAGAAGTGAACTGCAGCACTTTTTTTTTTAAAAAAAAGCACTGTCAGTGCTTTTTTGCGGTGGAGTGGCGCTCCATCACCTTTTTTACAGTATACAAAAAGATTGACAAGAAATGAGCTCTGGCACCTTTTATTTTTAAAAAAAAAGCACTGATTATTACTATATTGAAATTTAAACTTATTTTTTTCTTGAAATCTGGTATAAGGTGCCACCAAAATGCTTCAAGTACGAGCATTGAGGTTCTGGGGAATCATCCCCATATTTTATTAATCGTTAAATATAATGCGAGTCTGAAAATATCGGATTAATATGGTAATTAAATAATTACTATTGGTAATACAGATTATACTCACATCTTTAATCTTGTCTCCGTGTCCCAGCTGCTGAAGAATAAAGCTAGAAAATATCACACAAACATTTCATTTACTTAATCTTTTAAAACACGTGTCAAAAACTTTTTCAGCATAGAGGAAAGAAAAATAAGGATTCATGAAGAAATTATTATGAATAAAAATTACGAAAACCTTTTTGATATTTCGTAAATCTATTATTCGAAGAAAGAAAATTTAGGAATTGAAATATTTCACCAGTTATTAACACTATTGTAATGTTTTAAATTTTGTAAGTTTGGCAATAATTAGAATATTATCTCCTGAATAAACGGTTCGAAAAAGTCCATAAAATAGACAAATAAAAGTTTATTTTATACACTTTCGAAATGTGTGTAGTTTTAATCCCCTGGAAGGCGTCAGAAGGGAATTATGGTCATTTGAGATAATAAGTGTGTAGTTTTAATCTCCTGGAAGGTGTCAGAAGGGAATTATGGTAATTTGAGATAATAAGTGTGTAGTTTTAATCCCCTGGAAGGCGTCAGAAGGGAATTATGGTCATTTGAGATAATAAGTGTGTAGTTTTAATCCCCTGGAAGGTGTCAGAAGGGAATTATGGTCATTTGAGATAATAAAAATTATTTTTTCGAATCTTTTTCATTGTTTTATTTTTATTCAAATGCTTGGCACGTTCGAAACCTCTTCACGATGGATCATTGTGTACAGTGATCCAATTTAGGGTGGTTTTACGAATATGAGGATCAAAAGTCACTTACTGATCTACCAATATCTGATTCAGATCACCTTTTATAGTTTAGGGACTTGTGTTTCACATAGAAGGATGAGGTTGTTTGAATAAAAGTCGTCGAGATCGAAATAAGTAAAGAGAAAGTTTATTGTAAGCGTCTGTATTTATAATGTATAGAACGGCGCAGAACATGTCGCTGTCTCGCTTCCGCGGGACACATGTTTATTGTTGCACGTTCTATATACATTTCATACTACGGTCTGCAGGAGAGGCAAGAGATATATCGGTGTCTCGCTCTTCGCTACTAGTGAGTTCAATGACCGCGCGGGCGACCTTCGCCCGGCGCCGTCTCGCACTGGCCACAGACGAGTTCAATGACCGCGTGGACAAGGGTCGCCTTGGTGGGTTCAGTGACCGCACGCACGGTCGCTACAATAGCACCAGAACTCTTATTTGAGTTGACGAAAAATTTGGTATCATCAGTAAAGAATTTAATATGGTTTATTTTATTTTTATTGTACTTTTGATACAGGTTTAATCCAACTACATCAAATAACAAGAAGAAAAAAAATTATAAGTCTAAATATAGCATAATGACAACAGGAACAATATTACTCTTAACTCCCTGTCAAGTGACTCAGTTATACCTACAATGTTTATTAAGGAGTTGAATCCTCAATTTATTCACTGAAATGTGAAAGATATTGATATCAGAAAATTCATTCAACAAGGTTATTATTCTGAGTGCACGAGATGATGCTTTTAACAGCTCAGTTTGTGGACTTCTCCTCTGACAGTAACATACTTGAATGTGAAAAGAATAATATTGGCGACGAGACGGGGAGAAAGAAAATGACTTGCGTTGGAGTAAGTAAATATACTTCTAAATCGGCTTAAGGCCTGGAGTTCTAACAAACCAGTAAATTGTCAATAGCAGACAGTAACTACTAATCACATGTAATAGATTTCGTGCTGAATTTATTTTGACTTCACCCAGATTAAGGTTTTTTTTTTCGAACAACTATTATTTTCTGTCAACTCCTCCCAAGGGTTTAGAACCACATATTACTTTTTGAACCGTTTGCTCAAGAGATAGCCGACATTAAAAACAGGGGCTAATTTTTCTGGTCCTCTCTGTATACGGTGTTATTTGATAATTGAAATTTAAATTTTAAAAAACATATAACTTAGTGAATAAATATTTTTAGTTGTTACTCAGACTTATATAATATACACAAAAAGGATCCAACCCATTAAACACATATTTTTTTATATTAGTTTAAATAACTTCGGCGTCACTTTGTGAAACTTCATAATTAATAATAAATTGCAACACCGTCACTTTGTTTTATACAATTTTATTTTTTTATAACGCAATGCATTTCAATACTTGCTACAAATACTCTAATCCTAAAATAAAACCTTAAACAGCACATATAATGATGTAATTAATATAATCATATATGATATATACCTCAGTTCTTGTCAACTCACCTGATGATGACACACAAGTGTTTAACACGTTCCGTGCCGCAGTACATTTTGAGAAAATAAGTACCTGCGCCACTAAACAAATTATAGTTTATATTATGTATACATATATAGGCTTCATAAATAATGATTTATTTTTAAAAATAAACTGATTTTAGGTGATATTTTGAGCGTAGGTCACCGGTGAGCTACGCGGCGTCGTACGGTAATACATGTATATACAACATAAACTTTTGTAGTCCAAACAAATTGTAGCATGCCTAATTTATTACTTATTATATTTTTTATTTATTTATGTAATATGCTATAGTGTTACGCCATAACATAATAATCTCTTATGATTACTGAGACAATAGCTCCAAAAAAAGGGTCACAATGTTGCATAGACAATGCACCCTCATAAATTTCCAGAGTGTGACAAATGGATGGCAAAGATGACAAAAAGAAAAGATTATATTGTACCCTCTTAATTCATATTCCTTACATAGTTTATTAATTAAACTTAATTTTTAATTATATAGCTTGCTCATGTACACCTGGAGGTTTATTAAATATAATTGTATTTTCAAACAAAATTTTGGAAGTTTTTATGTGCATTATATTCAGGGGCGCCGTATAGGTCACATTCAATGTTCAAATTCGTAGTAAATGTGACCGCTGGCGCACTGGGACTGTTTATAAAAAAAAAACACGTAGGTCACCGGTGACCTATGTGGCGTCCTGGTCAAAAACATGGTAGGTCACCGGTGACCTACGCGGCGCGGAACGTGTTAAATGCATTGGGATATGCAAAAAATAAAATGACGGTATTTTAATTGTATTCATTTTTTTTTACTTATTTGAAATATCTAATAAGCATACCTCAATCTACTGTTTCATTTTAAAGCCTTTTTTCATACAAGCCAATACAAAGTGGCATAATGTTTCTTTAATAATCTCAGAACAGATAAATGTGGATTGGATCCATTATGGATATAAACATAATTTATTTTCCTACAGGGTTATGCCAGAAGTAGTTAAAATTATGTGAAAATGCATATATTATATTTTATGTGAAAAAAAAAGTATATTGTGTGAAAGGCATAAAAAATTATGAGTATTATAAAATATTTAGTGTGTGGAGCTAATTAAAAGTGATAAGTGACAGTATTAACCCTTATCATGGCATTGTTACACTAATTTAGTTTTATTTTTTTTAAATCCAGAAACTAACGTATTTTCAAATATGGCAACATATTCAAATACTATACATGCACTATTGTGTGCAGTGGTATCATCTGGTGATAAAATATTGACAACGCTACATCCTTTCAAACGACATCGGGTCAGTATGTCTGGACAGCGTGGGTGCGTTTTGAAAATTGGGGTAAATAATCTAAATATCTTATTAATCACTACGTGTAGAGAAAAATTATTCAAACCATTTTATTTGTTGATAATTCAGCTATGTAAATGTTGTTCATGTTTTAGATTATAGAATCATTGTATAGCCCTTTTTGTGTTTTATAAAAATTGATATTTTGGCAATGTAACGTGGGTGTTACATATTAAAAAACTATAAGGAAAAGTTGTGATTTTTTTTCCTCAATTTTCCTTCATAACTTACCATATAACAAGGAATCACCAAAGAAAAACGTTAATTTTTGGATAAATTTAACTTTGCCAAGATAAGGGTTGGTAAGAGAAAGGTATGAAAAATGATATGTGACACACAAGAGTAAATTTCGTGAAGACCAATGTGTGACATGCTAATACAATGTAATAGTCATGAAAAATAATGTGTGTCATGTTAGTGAATTTTATGTGAAATTGTAAAACATAATGCCAAGAACAATACATATGTCTATTACTGACTAATACGAGTGGCATACTAGTATAATGAATGCTAGTAATGAAAAATTGTATATGACATGTTAGTAAAGTGTAAATGTCATGAAGACCGATGTGTAACATGCATGAAGAATGATGTGCGATATTCTATTATCATGTGAAAGTTATGAAACATATAATGTAACAGTCATGAAGAATGATGTGCGATATTCTAGTATCATGTGAAAGTTATGAAACATAATGCGAGAAACAATCCAAATGTCTCCTACTGACATTAGTGATATGCTAGTATAATGTAAAAGTCATGAAAAATTACGTGCGATACACTAGTATAATTTAAATCGTCAAATTTATAAGGAAACTAAATTTTTTATACTAATATTTACATATACTATATACATACATTAATGTTTCCATATATATTTTTTTAATTTTTATTAATAGAATAAAATATCTATACAAATTATTAGATTTACAAGTCCTTTAAAAAGTGAATTATTTCATTTGATGCCAAGGAATGGAACTTTTCAATCAGTTCCATTCCTTGGCATCAATAATAATAATAAAAATAAAAGAGCGATTTTTGTAGTTCCGATTAGAAAGCAAAGTACTCAAGGACGATTTATATGTTATAAGTATATTAGAACCTTACTTTTAATAAGAAAAAAAACCATTACGTTTCCCATTCTAAACCCTGTTTAAATTGAGATTTGTCTTTTACATTCATTTTTGTTACTTTTTCTTAAATATTACTTTAATTTACTAAGTTTAAGACACAGTCATGGATATAGTGAACTTGTTGAAGGAATTTTTCAATATTGATCGTAATCTTCCGCATATCTGTGGATAAATTAAGATTGAGGTCCTCAGTAAACATTGTAGGCCACTTCATGAACTTATTCTTTAAAATAGCTTATGCTTCCCTGTGAAATGTCTGAGCAACATACCAGGGAAGCATTAGTTATTATTGCTCCTGTTGTTATCAATTTGATATAATGGGGTTAAATTCGTATCAAATTTAAAGTAAATAAATAAATAAAATCTCCTGAAATGTCATTTCAATTAAGTGGTCTTCTAATATCTGCTGAAACTGAAAACACTGACTCTTCAAAGCAGGGGGCGACAACTAGCAGCCCACAAGTGCATTTTTTGCGACCCACATTTTACAATATGCACGTAAATAATAAAAATGTTAATTTTCAACAAGATTTATGGTTTTTCATAAAAAAGTGGAAAAATACGAACACTTTGAATAATTTCAGTGTTGATGTCGTACCAGATGATGGATTTTTGAAATTACAAAACAGTGAAACATTGAAAAATGCATTCATTCTCATTGGAAAATATTAAACAATTTTATTGATGTTTTTAAATTAAATATTTTTGTAATATTTAGGATTCAAATGATAAAAACTGAAAAGTAAAGATTTTTACACTCCCTACTTTAAATAGACTGCGGCCATATTATTAAAACTAAAAGGCAATGTGATACGTAAGCCTGGAAAGGTTGCCGATTCCTATTTTATTATAATTACATATATCCAATTAAGACAACGACACAACACTTAACACAAGACTAGAATACAACAAACATTTGCACCAAGACATAAATACAAACACAGAGCAAGTGTTGCCACATACAAACATACCATATTGGTCAGATTATAAAGCACGGTTTTCATTTAAAAAAACAAATACGGAAATGTAAAGAATACTTTATATTCAAGTCTCAAAAAAATGAATAATGAATTCACTACCGTGCGATGACCGAGACTCCACATTATTGCCTATATTTTTTCTTCAATTACAAATAATGTCTGTTAAATGAACGTTTTTCACAGTTGAATTTTATCATATTTTTCGTATTACGTTTTTCATATTCTTACATTATTGAAAAAAACACGAGTGACCATATCGAAACATTAGAAGTTCGAAAAAAATCAAATCAATCGAGAAATTCGTATGGGCTACGATGTCAGTTTCAAGATAATGGTAGTGCATGACGTAAAAGCTACAAAAACTATGCAGCTGCCAGTAAATTTGGTATTATAGTAAAAGTCCGTTAATTCAAAATTCGAGGGATTAAATTTCACAAAAAAGACCAAATTTCTAAATTCCATTCTGACTTCAAATTTTTTAAAACTTATTGGCTACATAAATTATATTATGAAATTATGAACTATGTACCATTTAATATAAATAGCGTGTAGTATGGTAAGGAATCCACGTAGATATTATTTCCGCAAAACCTACATTTAAGTAGTTACGCCACGTAATTAAGTACAACATAGGGTTACCAATATATGGACAAAGTGGAAGCCGGAGTCAAACATTTCAAATTTGAGCCGGAATTTTTAGTGCCGTCCCAATAACCTTGGATTTTCTGAGCTTTCATTTAAAATGTGTATACTTCTCTGTTAAGAATGATTTAGGATTGCAATTTGTATACTTCTCTGTTAAGAACGATTTAGGATTGCAAGTTGTATACTTCTCTGTTAAGAACGATTTAGGATTGCAATTTGGTAACACGATATCTATGTCGAAAAAATTTAACCCATACACTTGTTTTTGCATTTTAAAAATTTCCACTTGCATACCCCAAAAACTGAATTGGACTATGGTCTATTGTTGGGAGTAGCGTCTTACAACTTTGTCAGATAGAAGGAAATTCTACAAATGTTAATACAAATAATAAATTGGAAAATGTATTTCCAATATAGTATGTAAATATATAAAGGGTCTTTCAAATTGAGCGGTTTTTTAAATTCTTGGATAAAACACAGATGGCGTCGCGAACTTGCCTGGGTCTTGTAATATTTAAGAAGTGTAATGTATGATATTTATAAAAATGGAGTAGTATACAGTACAACAACGCATTCAAATTGTTGAATTATTTTATGTATTGTAATCTCCGGAGACGGTGATTTTAACTACCCACCAAGATCATGTGATCTGACACCATTGGACTATTTTCTCTGGGATTACGTGAAAAGCCAGGTCTATAAGAATGACCCCCGATCAATTCCTGAGCTGAAGGACGAAATTATTCACGTTATTGGTGAGTTAGAACCGCAATTATGTCAAAATGTCATCGAAAATTTTGACAAAAGAGTGGACATCTGTGGAGCTGCAAGAGGTGGACATTTGGCGAATATTGTTTTTTTGTGTTTAAATGTCATACATTATACTTCAATGACCAATAAAAAGATTTTTTAAATCAAAGAAAATTGTGTCTTTTATTCAAGAATTTTAAAAATTTGAATTATAAAAACCGCTCAATTTGCAAGACCCTTTATATCCTGTTTTTACAAATATACACATATGTTCAAGGAATACATTTGAGAGAAATAAGTTACCAAAAAGTCTGGGCTTATCTTGTATCATCCTCACAATCAAGATACACCACCACCGGAGGACGAACCCGGCAGAAAGGATGCCAATGCTTTTCGCCCACACCCCTATATTCATTAAATATTTATAGATTTCATTTTTTTAGGTACAATAATGCCTCCATTTATGCGCCTTTTTTTGGAATCAATTACTCGCCAATTCATCAAGACTTGTTTGTGAGAGAAGAGTCTTGTTTGTGATTCTCTGGTGATAAGGTGAAAACTTTGAAACCGGTAGGGTTATATCGCTATATAAAGTGGAATAAACAGTCTTTGATGAAACAAATTACAATGTATTTGAACCTCCACAGTGGTAATGCCTTAACTATAAATAATATAACAATTTAATACATTTGTCGCTGAAAAAAATATTAAAAAGAAATAAAACAAAATCTAGATGTGAAGAAATTTGCACTTTTATAGTTTAAAGAACAAGAATTCAATAAACAACGATAGTAAGATACCACAAACAATAATAACCACACTCGAATAGATATATGATGTATAGTACCTGGCGGTAATTAATACACATCGGGCTTAAGAGACTGTCACTTTGTAGAGCGTCATCTCTGTCGCACGATGCGCTAACAGTCCGTGCGACAGAGACGACGCTGATAGCGCATCGTACTGTAAGTGCATCGTGCTGGTCATCGTGACAGACTGTTAGCGCATCGTGCGACAGAGACGACGATCTACAAAGCGACAGTCTCTTTCTTAAGCCCGATGTGTATTACTTACTGCCGGGTACTGTACCAACACAAAGAATTCTGCATTTCAATGCCACAACCTGTCGGTAATAAGATCCCACTATTATTTTTCAACCTACAATATTCTCTCATTTCTCAGATTCTGTAATTCCCTGAGAAAGGAGCCATTCCTTCAGCTTTAAAGCTCACATTTGAGCTCTAAAATAAATAGATATTAACAGAATTTGTGCAACTAGTCTATAATGATAATACAAGTAATGAATGCCATTCTAATCATACAAAGGATAATCGTCGTAAATTTTAAGTTGGTCAATTTTTTAACACCCAAATGAAAACTGCAATGATTTTCATATTGAAACATTAACAATATGCGATGAAAAGTATGCAAAATGTAAAAAATATGTCATCACAGGTTTAAGCCATGGTTATGAGTATATATGTTATGCCATATTTACACGAGCTTAGTACTTGTCATTAGTACTTGTCACTCGCACTTATATCCACGTGTAAATAAGCATATTAGTACTAAGCATTAATAAATCTTAGTACTAATATGCTTTTTGTCAGTAAGCAGCTTAGTACAAACAATAAATACTAATGATAAGTACTAAGCTCGTGTAAACATGGCATTACAGTGGAAGTGAATGGTCAGTGAACGTAAACTATTGCTAGTGAATATATATCTCCACTAAAGTAATCGGTGAATGTGTACTTATAATGCTTGTCGTAAGTGAATATTCTGAATATGAACATTCATGTGCAGTTATTAAAAGTTGCAGCTGTCCAATCTTTTGTGGTACAGGACAAAGCTTTTTTTAAGTTTTGTCGCACTTCGAAATTCGAAAATTTGAAGTGTAAATTGAAGAAGAATGGCACTTGATTCACATGGAATTTTTTTACTTGTTGCAATAAGTAAAAATGCTAATATTTTTTTTTTGTTTTATTTTAAATTAGCTTTCCTCTGTCCCATTAAGTAAATGTTAACAAACGCTAGGGAAGATGTACGATCTTAGTGAGTGTGGATTTATTATTTACAACGATTTCTTCGACATTCACTGATTATTTTAGTGAAGGTGTACATTCCCTGTACTTCTACTGTGACATAAAATAATCGTAGGTTGCAACTGTCAGTGTGTGTTGACAATTAATTATAATTACTTTTTAAACAACGTTACAATCTGTAATCATTTATAGTTCTAAGGAATATGTTGTAAATATAACGATATCCGACTATACATCCTATATCTATTGTACTTCAATTCTTAACCCTTATCTTGGCGAAGTTCAATTTATCCAAATATTAACATTTTGCTTTGGTGATTCCTTGTTTTATGGTAAGTTATGAAGGAAAATTGAGGAAAAAAATTCACAACTTTTCCTTATTGTTTTTTTATATGTAACACTCACATTACATTGCCAAAATATCAATTTTTATAAAACACAAAAAGGGCTATAAAATGATTCTATAATTTAAAACATGAACAACATTTAGATAGCTGAATTGTCAACATATAAAATGGTTTGAATAATTTTTCTCTACATTTAGTGATTAATAAGATATTTAGCTTATTTACCCCAATTTTCAAAACACACCCACGCTGTCCAGACATGTTGACCCGCCATCGTTTGCAAGCTTGTAGCGTTGTATCACCAGATGATACCTCTGTACACAATAGTGCGTGTATAGTATTTGAATGTGTTGCCATATTTGAAATTACGTTACAGTTTCTGTTTTTTTTTTTAAATCCCTAAATTAGTGTAACACCTGTGTTACATTGCCATGATAAGGGTTAAATAACAAAAGTGATAACAATATTAAGTATTCACAAAGCTGATCTTAACCTACGACAATGGCGTCTTTTCATTTCCTCCAATTCAATGTGTAAATGCAAAAAATTGTCTCTTATTTCTGGCAGGGCATCTTAAAATGATAGGTGGTACATACACACTCATATGAGTTTTATGAATTTACAAAATATAACAAGACATTACATTTATTGAATATAACTTTAACAATTACTTATGACAAATAACCTTAAAAAATTAATTACATGACACAGCCTCAAAAAAAAATTATGACATATAACCTCAAAAGATGAATTAAATGACACGATCTCAAAAATAATATTTATGACATATAACTTAAAAAAATGAATTACATGACACAGCTTCAAAAAAAATTATATGACGTATAACCTCAAAAGATGAATTACATGACATACAACCTCAAAAAATGAAATATGACATATAACCTCAAAAAATGAAATGTGACACATAACCTCAAAAAATGAATTATATAAAATATAACATCAAAAGATAAATTACATGATACATAGTCTCAAAAATGAATTACATGACACATAACCTAAACAGTGAATTATGACACACAATTTAAAAAGTGAATTTGACGATAACCTCAAAAATAAGTCTAATTACATAACTTCAAAAAAGTGCCTAAAAGTGTATCTCATACAACAATAACTGTTCAGTTTCTGACAGTGGATATAGGTGGGGTGCTTAGCGAAAGTGAGATAGCGGAACAGAATTGTACCTATGAAGGGGCGTGATGACTGTTGCGATGCCCCCAAAGCTGGATGCCACAGTATTGATCTCCACCTGCTTGATGGTGTTGCCAGCGTCTCCGTGCAGAAGGTAGTCTGAGCGAAGCAGTCCGCAGCTTAGTCGCTGCAACACAACACTAACTTCAGCCCCCACTTTCGACAGCCGCTCACGATAATAAACATAACACTTCTGTTGTGGTCACCACACCCTAACGATAATAAACATAACACTTTTGCTGTGGTCAACACACCCTTACAATATTACATTTACAAAAATAGCTAAATGAACTCAAAATTTGTTTTATACAGTCGAACTTGGTTATTTTGAGGACTGCAAAACTATATAATGATTTTGATTTACGCGTATTCCCATATAACTGATCACTGTTATAATGAGCATACTTCACGGATAGACGGAGCAAATTTTAGAAACTATACAAACGTTCTTAATTGCTTGAGTAGTAGAAAAAACCTGTATTAGAATAGACAATAATGACAGTATTCCCTTAGCTTTTATGACGACCTGCATCAAATTACGTGTCACTTTATAACTATTTAGAGATGCAACGGCATTAAACAAAAGTGCATTTGGTATTTCTAATGTAATTTCTATTAAAATTTATAAATAAAAGTGATTAGCTGGTAAAAATTAAATGTTTTTATTATCAAGTATATTATTTATTCGTTTTAAACACAGAGATGTCATCTTGTCCAACCCCTCTTTAGAGACATGGTGTGAAGATATGTTTTATTTATTATTTGTTTATAATTTAATTAATAGATTTTGTATAATATCATAACCAATATGTATGATTAATTAAATATTTTACAGTGTTTTTATTTTGTAACGAATATTTAGTCCAAATATATACTTTACAATATAATAATATGGTGATTATATACATTATAAAAAAATAAGTATCTACTCACAATATACTTAACTCGGATATAACGAGTAATGACTATAACGAACAAATTTAGTTGGTACCCTCTCGCTCGTTATAACCAAGTTCGACTGTAGTTATTCGATTTTAGATAATTAATTTTATATCTGAATAAGTACTTACAGTACCCGGCGGTAAGTAATACACATCCGGCTTAAGAAAGAGACTGCTAACTTCAGCTTTGTAGAGTGTCGTCTCTGTCCCTAGAACACTTGACAATGACTGACAAATCACGTGTATGAATGACAGAGACGACGCTCTACAAAGCCGAAGTTAGCCGATTATGGCCGACAGTCTCTTTCTTAAGCCCGAAGTGTATTACTTACCGCCGGGTACTTTGATTTTTTTGCTTTAACATATAAATTTGAAATCAGTCAATGGCTTAGTTGATAAGACGCCTATTTTCAAATTAGGGGTGGAGGGTTTTGCACTAAAAGGTTCTTTACTATCTTTCTGTTGTTACATAGTCAAGTAACAATAAATCCGCAAAGTTGCATTGTATATGACAAAAGTATAAAAAAAAATTATTATGTGTTGCCAAGCGAATACCTGAGCAACTTGCAGATGATATGCAGATGATATCGTATTTCTCACTAGCAATGATAATGACCTTACTGAAATGCTTATAGAAATACCGAATTTTACAGACTATAAGACGCATTTTTTTCTTCAAAAAATTGCCTCCAAAATTCAGGTGCGTCTTATACTCGAAATTAATATAAAAATGTCCAGTGTTTGATTTTAAATTCCCGCCAGTCTTAAAAATGACCATATATTCGATGCCGCGGGAAACCTATCTCTTCTATCTGGCCAAAGCTAGAAGATGACGTATTGAAATGGATTCGAGGATACCGTCAAAATGGCATTGGAATTAATACAAAAATGATTCAAATACACACTCAGTGTAGCTAGCGCTACAGTGGAATTTAACAGACTTTAAGGGTGGAGTTGGTTGGTGCTACAGGTTTATGAAGCGTCATGGACTTAGCATGCGAACCAAAACCAAAATATCTCAGAAAATTCCACAAGAGTATGAAGAGAAGATATTATCTTTCCATCACTTTATTATTCAACATGGAAAGAAAACCAGTGTGGAACTAAGCCAAATAGCGAATAATGACGATTTTCAGGGATTTTAAAGGTCAGTTCGGTTTTATAAACTAAGAATTTTTTTTAGTCTGGCTTTGCAATCTAATAATAAAAATGGTAAAAATGTAATTTTTTTTTAAATTGCCTAATGATTAAGGTGCGTCTTATAGTCCATAGCGTCTTATAGTCCGTAGCGTCTTATAGTCCGTAGCGTTTTATAGTCCATAAAATACGGTAAGTAGAGCATCACAGCGTGTATACCTTAAGATGAACTACAGTAAAACCAAAGCAACACTGACCAAACAATAGCTTTGATAGTCAAGGGGAATACGATCAAGGAAATTTAGTCCCATATATATCATTGACATACTGTTATGCTTATGAAGGAGGACTAAGATAGAAATTGAGAGAAGACACGCTCAAGTCTGGACTGCATTTGGTAAACTATCCTTCATTCTTAAGTCTCCGAAGTACCAGAGATATTTAAAGAAAGGTCTATTTGATTTGTGTCCTCCCGGTCAGTACTCACATATGGACTTGAGATGGCAACATTACAAAGCAAATAATGTACAAGCTCAGGGTAACACAAAAGGTCATGGAATAAAGAATACTGAATATTTCATTCTGGAACCGGAATACAAATGAATAGTTAAGGCAGTAGAACGAAATTTTAGATGTCGTTAAGATTGTTACCATTCAAAGGTGGAACTGTGAAAAACAATCGCCCAAACATTCCTTTTCATATAAAGTGAGATATCATCAATCAAAAGGAAAAGGATCTCCCAAGAAGGAAAAGTCAGGAATTAAACATGTTAACACATCGATCAATAAGCCCCGGGACTAATCAACAGATGGCACCTCTAATAACAAATTCATACCATTCTCAGTTAGTACCAACCTTTAGAAGTTACGTGTCAAACTTTCATGACATTCCGACATTGTGTCATTGAGTTACAGTGGTTTTAGTGACGCTACTTTTGCTATTTTCAAAACAATGGAAAAAAACGAATTTCGTGTGTTGATAAAACATTTCTTTTTAATGGGAAAAAATACCGTTCAAACTCTGTTTGGCACTGTTTACGCGAAATAAACAGGAGTTTTTGCGTCGGTATGTGACAATGGATGAAACTTGGATCCACCATTATATTCTGGAATCAAATCGGCAGTCAGCTGAGTGGAGAGCAGCCGGTGAAAGTCGTCCGAAGCGACCAAAAACTCGACAGTTGGCCGGGAAGGTTATGGCCTCTGTATTTTGTGATGCGTATGGTATAATATTCATCTATCACCTTGAAAAGGGAAAAACCATCAATAGCTAATCTTACATAGCGTTATTGGAGCGTTTGAAGGCAGAAATTGCAAAAAAACGGCCCCATATGAAGAAGAAAAAAGTTCTCTTTCATCAGGACAATGTACAGTGTCACAAGTTGATGGTAACGATGGCCAAATTGCATGAGTTGAACTTTGAATTGCTTCCGCACCCACCGTATTCTCCAGATTTGGACCCCAGCGACTATTGTTCACAGACCTCAAAAAGATGCTCCAGGGAAAGAGATTTGGCTCCAAGAAGAAGTAATTGCCGAAACTAACGCCTATTTTGAAACCAAAGATAAATCGTTCTACACAGCTGGCATAGAAAAGTTAGGAAAGTGTTAGAATGAATGTATCACTCTTGAAGGAAACTATGTTGATGAATAAAGAAGAATTTTGGCAAACAAATGTTGTTTTAGTAGTTAGTCCCGGGACTTATTGATCGATGTGTTATATTACTGACTAGAAATTAAGAATTTTTTCAATTGCTTCTTAAAGCATGCCAAGTTCACATTCACCCCTTATCAATTCATTCTGTACTCTGTCATAAATGGTCTATTATTCTCAGTGCACACAGTTTATAATAAATATTAAATTATTATACCTGATTATAATTTTGTATTTTGTTCAGCATTTATTCAGCTCTTTTCAATCTTTTTTCACATCCAAGTTCTGATGAATAAATATTTATTTTTTTTGTAATTTATTTTTATCAAACACTGTTTATTCCACTTTTTTGTGACGGTATAACCCTACTGGTTTCAAAGCTTTCACCTCATCTTCAGGGGAGCGCAAACAAGACTCTTGTTTGCGCTCCCCTGAAGATGAGGTGAAAGTCTTGAAACCGGTAGGGTTATACCACCACAAAAAAGTGGAATAAACAGTGTTTGATAAAAATAAATTACAATGTCTTTAAACCTCCACAATGTTAATGCCTTAACTATAAACAACATATTTATTTTTATATTGATCAGTACCTTTCAATACCAAAATTCGTCTTATGAGTACTCAATAGCAGTCTATGAAATAAAAACATAAACACTGTGGATAAAGAAAAGAGATAGGCTGAATGTTATCAAATGCCGAATGGTTTGCGTGGCATGAACTTCAAGACTGGGTTTATGTGTCCATCTTACAGAATCACAGGTCTAAGAAGGCTGTCAACGACATGTAGAAAGAGAATGCTTTCATATTTAGGAACGGTTGTTCCTTAAAGGAGAGATGATGAGGATGATTGTTGATAAATAAAAACTCGTCGAAATCGGAATGTGTAAAGAGGAATTTTATTGAGAGACGTCGGTATTTATAATGTTTATTGAATGTGTGCGGGAATGCGCAAGCGATATATCGCTGTCTCGCCTCTGCGTTTACAATACGTTTGTTGTCGCGTGTAGGTATTCTTTCTGTTTTGGGAGACAGCGCGAAAGATGTGTTGCTTTCTCGTTTCCTTATGGAATGCGCTCTCAGTTGGTAGCGAGTTGAATGACCGACGCGTGGACTTTTTCCATTGATTGTCTCGGATTGTGGAGGTGTGCAAAGGTTGTCTCGTGGGTTCAGTGACCGCGCAAACGGTCGCCACACATACTTCGAATATATTGTTAGAGGATATGAAGACAATTTAGATAAGTTGGTAGTAACTAAAAGTATTGAGCGGCGCGATCAAATTTTATATTGTTTAGTCAAACATTGTTTATTCCACTTTATATAAAGTGGAATAAACAGTGTTTGATGAAACAAATTACAATGTCTTTAAACCTTCACAGTGTACTAAGTATAGAAATATATAAATAATATATTTCTATACTTAGTAAAATTCGAGTGAAAGGCGTGGTAGAAGAAGACCAAGAAAAGTATGGTTGGATCAAGTTAATATTTTTGAAAGAAAAAGTTATAAGACAAATTGTAGCAGCTTTATGAAAAGGTGTATTAATGTGAAAGAAATTAAATGAGTATTGCAATAAGAAAGTCTAGTGCTCTGTCCTCTTTGCCTAGTCAGAGATAGTATGCATCAGTTCTTAGAATGAGCCGTCTGAGTGCATCACAGTCACTGCACATGTCGAAGTGCCGGCCCTGCAGGAATTTTGCATAGATCGTTCAGCCAGAAATCATTTTGCATTAGTGTGAGTGCGTTTACAAAAACTTGTCACTTTATTTTTTTTAATGAAGTGAAAAAACAAAAAAATTATATTTTATATTCAAACATTGAAATGAACACACACGTTTTGTAAATTAAAAATGCCGTCAGCTTAAATTGTAATAATCATAAAAATAAAATAAAAGTAAGTTTATTTAACATATTAATTGTTTAAGCATGGCAGATTCTAGGAAACATTAAATAACAATAGTGGAATTTTTCAAGAATAAAAATAAATATAAGTACTAGTATTATAAAGTTAAAATGTCCATCAGCTTTAATTAGATTGCACATAAAAATAAAATGAATGTAAGATTATTTAACATATTTATGTATCATAATTACAATGCCAAATAATAAAGTTTAAAAATAATAGTGGATGGAGTGATACTAAATTCTAGGAAACTTTAAGTTATAAAAAAGTACATTCTGAGCTTTCGAAAAATTTTGAATTATACGAATACATTACATTAGACGAAAATCGCACTGACATGGTAGTGTTTTTCTAATCACCGAGTATTTTAACAACAATACAAATGTGCGCTCCGCGTGAACCAATCGTGTGGCATTCTAAAACCAATACCACTAAATAAGTTGTGTAATACAGAGAGTGTTACTCACACTATTACAAAATGACTCTTCTGGCTGAATGATCTATACTCTCTCACAGCTAGGAGTGCGGCACCAGTCATTAACACATTCACTGCATATAAAATGTCATACAGAGATGCTGAAAATTCGCAAATTTTTGAAAATCCATAACATTGTTAAACATCAAATTATACTTTCTATTGAAACATCATATATAAGTGTATTCCTTCGTGTCTTCAAAACACATGAAACCGGCGACGAATCCTTATCGGGAGACGTTTATGAGTGCACTAAACATTCAAGGCTCCCGTGTCCATACAAAATATTTGTATGGACACGGGAGCCGTGTTCGACGCAGTGAACGTGTTAAGATACAAAAGTTAGAAATATTTGGTCTTTAGGCAACTATTTCTTAAGTCAATAGGGAAGTAAATTTACAAATAAATATAAAACGTTAATAATGTTTATACCAGGGTAACCCAACCAGTTGATCGTGGCATGTCTTTAATTAGATCTTTACCTTTTCTTTCATTACATATACTTAAAAATATTATTAGGAAATAAAATACTGTATGATTTTTTATTCATAATAAATATAAATCATTATACATGATGATCGCAATGTATCCTGTCAAAAAAAGTAGCTCGCGTGTAGAAAAAGGTTGGGCAGCCCTGGTTTATACAATAGTTGATAAACTTATATATTATTTTAATAACTGAACAACACAAGTTGTGGTAGAAATGTGTCCCTTATATCTGGTGTTACAATGTATGAGAGAGAATGGAATGATCGGGTAAACGATAACTCTTTGGTTAAAAAGGAATGTTGTAATTGATCCTGAGATGGTTTGGCCACATTAAGACAAAGATTTACGATAGACTTATAGATATATACACGTATGTCTGAAATGAATGGAGAGAAAAGAAAAGGTTAATCCGAGGAAAGTGTGGAAGGAGACGTGTTTTGAGGCTTTCACAGTCCTTCGTATCAGTTGTAAAGGTATTTCGGAGTGTTGTACCATGTGGTTTGGCTTATGATGCAGATGCAGCATTAAGAAAATGTTAGTTTTTTTCTTCAGGGCTTGCTCGTAATCAACTTTATCATAAGGGAATGAGAAGTGAATACCGCTTGGCATATAGCCAAGCGGTATTCGCTTCTTATTCCCTTATGGCGTAATATTCCCTTATAAAGTCTCAACCGTGAATGCATGGGTCTATTCGGTTTGCGACCATAAAGTAAGTGCATGGATCCATTCCACCACAAAAGAACAAGTTCGCGGTTTCCAAAAAACTTAAGTTATTATTTACTTTAATTTTACTGTCGTTTCAATTTGATTATGGATTACCGTGCTGCTTTGAGGTGGTATCCGTTATTATCATTCTTATTGATATTGATTAGATATTTATAAATTTCAATTGCCTCTTCAAGTAATCGTGTATGATAACTCTTAAATAAAAAAAATAAGGTGTGATTACTTTTCAATTACGTCTAACACGCCACTTTAGACCAAGTGGTATCTGGCACACATCCACTTATGGCAAAGTTGATCACAAACAATCCCTGAAGATGAAAACTCTAACATTTTCGCCAAATGAAATACCTTATACAACTCTGGAATAAGACAGAGAAATTTTAACTGAGAGAAAATGGTAAATAGTATGAGAAACAGAGAGATGTATGGATGTGGACGAGGCGACAAATGTGTTCATGGAAAGAAAGGCATAGAGATCCGTCCTCCTCTGCCTACCCCAAATGGAATATATGTAACAATATAAAAGTTTATTAACTATTGTAGCACAGCACACAACTTACATATAAAATTTACACTAAAATGTACAAGAGACATAAAGTTTTATATTCAATTTTGGTGTTGGATGTGATTTTTCATTTAAGGTTCATTGTTTTATTTGTCCCTTTCTAATAAACTATGCCCACTTGACTGGGTAGACCTTCATTAAAGTGGGTATTTACGTGAATAGTAACATAAAAACACAATTTAGAGATTACCATATCATCTTATATTAGGCTTATCATAATTTTAATTGAAGTAACTTTACGGGAGAGTATTTATACGTACAGAGAACAAGTGACTTTTCAAGTCTACCAAAAACTTCCTCAATTAGAAGATTTGCCTCAGGAAGGACGGAAGACTGTTCCATAGAAGAGATCGCTCTATCTGAAGTTTTCTATCGAAATATGTCGGTTTGTCAATTATTATAGGAATCAGAAAAGTCAAAGTATTCGCAGCGCTCGACTTTAAACTGAGACGAGAATCGGACGTCTCCTCCAGTATAAAACAATCCTGGAAATATCGAGGAACCTGATTGTTGATCACCTTGAAAGCCATAACTCCAACCTTATGTTGTACCATCTCCTCTAACCTCGACCTTTTATGTTTATAATATAGGTATAATCACACAGACGGGACAGATCTTCATGCCTTTCACATCTGTCACCTTGCCCACACCCAAATATCTCATCATACAAACACTTTTGGTTTGATTACTCCTTACTTTTCGCTCAATTAAAATTTTCCTCAACTATCTTCTACCATTCTGAACATTTGAAATGCTAGATAAATTTTACTAAGCAAGATGAGTACACATACAAGCTTCCTCAATGTTTGACAGATACGACCTAAAGCTAAATGTCGGTATCATACCGTGGTAATTACATTTGGAAGCCCCAGATCCACATATTTTCCCATCAATGTGCACATGGGGAAACATCGCCAACTTATTAGTCAATTGGTATAATATAAAAACCATACATTTAATTTGTAACAGTTTTGATCTTCGTTTTGTAATTTTCAAATCGTAGACGCTCGTGGAAATTTTCCAGGATTACAAAATAAAATTGATACTACAGGGGACCATAGTCAGTTCAACTCACGGATAATAAAACCCCGGATAATTGGCGTTTTGCTCTATTAAAAATTTGTAAAACTCGTAAATCTCATTTCAATGAAAATATTGAAATATTCCTTTCGCTGCACTCCTGTAACCGGCGGACACTTTGGAAAACAATAATCCGTGAAAAACTAATGTACAATGCTTAAAAAATAACGAGTTTATACATTTACAGTACTAAAAAAAATTACAGGTGACAAATATATGTAAGTACAATGATTTTTCCACAACATTACACTTATAGTATATAGTTTTTATATTACATGAAATAAAAATAAATAAAAAACACATGAAAACTAAATTTGAGCTAGAATTGAAACTGTTTCAAAAAATAAGGGAGAAAAGTGTATTTGACATACGTATCATAGTTTACTGACAAAAAGGTTTATTGTTATAAAGACAATTACAGTAATCAAAAGTATTTTCATGCCTTCAAGGTTGTGTGTTTTAAATACAATATATTTACATCTAAAACTTATTACAATAATACTATAAACTATAGAAATATAAAGATCGGAAAAATTCCAATGCCATAAAAAGTCAAAAAATTAACTAACACCAAGTAGCAAGACATAATCAGATGTCAATTACTATATGTTTAAGGGTTTCGTGGTTTTTCATATCAGTTGAATTAGGTCTTTCGAAGTATTTTACCATGTGGTTTGACTTATGATGCTAATGTTTCGAAAGCTTGGGGATGCCAATGTTTCGAAAACTATTTTAAAACATACACATAGCAATAATTAGAGGGCGTGTATTTGAGGACCAAATAAATTAGCTAAACTCAATTTTTTTTTCTGTCATGAGCGCGGGGCTAGGTTTGATTGCATATTTTGCACCTACCTCAGGCTGGCCCTGTGCGAGTAAATACAGAAATACAAGATGATATGCTATAAAATACATAAATATTAAAACACTAACATGATTTATCGGATAGGGGGATCGCTATTTTCCGCAGAGTTTAGTACCTATCCCGTGCATATAACAGAGGACTACTGCAATTGGAATACATAACATATGTTATGATGTATGCAAAGTAAGGATTCTCCGAAAAAATATGCTGAATTCGCATTTAATTTTGAAGTTTGCATAAGAGAGAAGGAATAGAACTAACATAGACAGAAACATCTAGTACAATTTACTATCCAACCTTTGATTATTCGACATTCCAGATTATAGGGCCATAATCAAAAGTTGTAATGCTGATTTTAAGAACACGTTTCATTGCTAAAAGTAACAACAGTTACAGCCTGCATTAATTCACAGTACTGTGTGTATTTAAATTCAAACAAAAAATGTATAACATATGTACAGTACCCTGCGGTAAGTAATACACATCGGGCTTAAGAAAGAGACTGTCGGCCATAATCGGCTAACTTCGGCTTTGTAGAGCAACGTCTCTGTCATTCATACACGTGTTCCATCGCGATTTGTCAGTCGTTTAGCTCTTTCTAGATACCGGACTGTTAGCGCATCGTTGTCAAGGGAAAACAAAAGTAACACTGCACAGTTTATAAATTTTAAGATCATGACATACATATGTGTATGTAAATTTATGTAATAAATAATTTGAAATGAAGTACATTAATAATTTTGCACCTTTTTTTCTTTTTTATACATAGCACTGTTCTTTATCTATTATTGTATAATATACATAAAAAATAAGCTAAATATCATTCTTTTAAGTATTTTATTAATTTTTATGTAGGGTACATACTGCGTGAAAATATATTTCTGTTAGAATGCACTCGTTTTAAAACTATAAAACACGTTTTCTATTGTTTTCGGCAGTTCCGGATTATCCAACTCTCATGCAATCCTATTTACATAGTTGATCTCTAATATAAAGATCTTTCAATTATCCACTGGTTCACATTTAAAAATTACTTTACTAATATGAACTGAGCTGTATTTTAGTTTAAATACATATGATATAAAACATTGTGATTATGTGTTCAAATTTTATTAGATTGTTTTCGGTTCCGTATTAATGAACTGAGCTATTAAGAGTGTCACCAATTGCACACGGCATGACCTTGTTGAATGAATTTTCCGATATCGATATCTATCATATCTCAGTAGATAAATTGAGGATTGAACTCCTTAATAAACTTTGTAGATATAACTGAGCCACTTCACAGTGAAGCATAAATAACATTGTTAATATAAAATATTTAGATTTTATTCATATAGCGTTTTTTTTTTCTTATTTTAATCATTTTATTTGATGTAATCGGAATAAACAAGTATCAAATTTAAAATAAAATCAGGTTGATGCGAAAGTAATTAGCATTATTTTTTTAAATAAAAAATAAAAAAGGATTTTACAATAAAATAAACAAAGTTTATTTAACCAATTACAGAATTTCAATTTAATAACCTTCTTCCATACTTCCGTAAATTTGTATTCCCTATCCTTAAAAAATCTTCAGTTTTAAAGCAAAAAACTGATTGAGAGTAGATTTAACTTCTTCAACAGAACTAAAATTATTACCCTTAGGCCTCTGCCACACAGGTAGGAGCCTCGCTTGGTGCTTAGAGCTACGCTGCGAGCTAGGTGACATATCTTAGCGAACCAACCCACCACATACTATCGCAATGGCCACACTGCACGATTCGCGCCACACTACATGACGATTAGTCACTGAGTGAATATCCTAGCGAACAGACATGTTGGTTAATTTTATTGAGTCACCAAGTGATTTTACAAGATGGCGGAAGTTTTAATAACAGCTGTGTATAAAAGGGAACCTTTGTGGAACCCATCGAGCAAATTCTAGAACAATGTACCTGTAATTAAATCACTTTGGAATGATGTTGCACAGGAAGTAAATAAAGATGGTTAGTTGTAATGAAATTGGTTAGTTTTGAGAGTAGCATCGTTTGTTGACTCAACCACTTCCAAATGTCAAATGAGTTTGTGCGAAGCACTTTGGTGTAGCCAAGCATGAAGTCACCTAGTCTATTAGTCACGTAGCACCTAGCTAAGCACTTTGGTGTAGCCTTAGCCTTAAGGTAAATTATATAGGAATCAAAATACATAGTAATTGCTAGGTGTCAAGTCGGGGTAGTATAGGAAATGTGGTAAACTTTTCCATTGTAGATTAATAATTTTGTTTTAATATGTGAACAATGCCACAAATAGCCCCATAGTCAAATTTAACGCCACTTTCCTTCAACAAAGTCCGTATTTGCATTTGCATCTACACTCAAGAAAATGTAGGATGGTCCCTATGATGTTTGAAATGTCATGTCTCAAAGGGATGGGGTAAAATCGTTTTTTTTTACAAATCGAATCGTTTTTTTATAAATTGAAAAATTGTTTTTCTCTAAACTGACGTTTTAATTCCTAATTTTCATTATACTGACTTTCTAATGTATTGTATGATTTTTATCTATATTTAAATAGGTCAGGAACCACTATTAATTAATACTAATTACAAACATTTAATTTTAGGTATAAAAAAATCGAAAATCCAATTATGGTATACCCCATCCCTAGCCAATGCAGACTAACGTAGTGACTTTTGACAAACATCACCAAATATTATTTGATTTTAACAAACTGCCACATTTTTGCTAATTTGTAACAAGATGTATAAATTTGTCATTATTGTTACTTTTACGTAATGTATTTACCTAAATAACTTGCTATTTATTAAAATCGAGGCTTATATTAAAGTTGATAAAATATATAAAATTACTGAACGTCGTTACAAGGTTGTATTGGGGCAAATTTGTGAACTGTCACAGGCACCATGTTACATTTTCTTTAGTCACCAAATAGTTACACACTCGTATAGTATTCGCTAATAACTTGTTTTAGATCAACCTATTTCTATACTTAAAAAAAATATGTTCCTGGAATTTAAACTGTCGAGTTGGGATAAAATATAATTTTTTCACATTTTATTACATAAATAACTTGAACGATATACATATATGTGGCAAAATACTACAATATGTAAACATTAACAAAGTTCAAAGATCTGTAACAATTATGTATTGTATATGATAAGAAATGTTAAAAACCAAAGAAAAAGCATTCAATAATATTAAATAAACAAGTGTTTTCAACTTTAGTTGCATGACTGAAAATTTTAGAAACCAAAATCAAAGCTCTATTGTATATTTTGAGTTTTATAATACAGTATTTTTTCAAAGTTTAAATGTTTTTTAGGAAAAAATGTGGTGTTTTCAACTACCATTTTAAAATTAACAGAAACTAAAAGTAAGATCTCAAAAATAATCATCAGACAACTAAGGGTTAAAATGTTCAAGTATTTATTATAGACCATTTTTTAAAGAGTTATAAAATGGTTGATATTCTAATAACACATGTAACACTTGATAATACATACATTTGGGCAAAATACAAGCAAGCTCTATGTAGTAGAAATTATTCTAAAATAAAAAAGCTTAAGTTGAATAAGCTAATACAAAAGTCTTAGATATAAACAAAGATTATCACAGCTACAGTCGACAAGGGTGAATTTTGATAATTATTTCTGTGTTTGTTTGACTTAGAATATGGCTGACGTTTAAAATGAAATCTTCAATACCTCTGGTTTTAGTCAAGTACTGAAGAACTAGTGAATTTAACAATTAAAGAGAAGAGGGCGCGCACAGTGCATTCACCAAGGGTTGCATCAGCCACAGTGTGCATTTGAAAGTGCAGGTAGCTGCGGCAGCCGTACATTTGTATTTAGGGTTGCCAGATTAAAAAAATGTATTCTTCCTCAAATTTCTACAGTATTTATTCGGCTCCTCTCAATCTTTTTCCACGTCCACGTTTCACTCTCGTAAATCAAGGTTGGCATCAAAATACTACAGTGGAATATCATCTTAGCAGATTTTAACATCGTCCGGTTCGAGTATATATACTTTAGTGCCCATTACCTTTAAAATTACATTTTGTTCAGCTAAATATACGAGCCGATTGGTCGTCCTGACTAATACTTTACGGGGCATCATTTAAAATAAAATACAGGACAATCCTGTATATACAGGATGTCTGGCAACCCTAACTTGAATTACACTTCGTTGTACAGGGCAGTTCTTTTTTCGTCACTACCTGATGTCACACAGATAAAAAATAAAAACAAAATTTGATCTTCAATTGTAGATCGCACTGAATGGGGACTTATTTTGTTCCCCATAACAGTGTGGGTGGTCGTAGTATCAAACTAAATTGTACACAGTACAACCTGGTAGGTTTATTGCTATAATCCCATTCAACCAACTATAAAGGTGTTAAACAAGCACAAGTGGAAACTTTTTTTTTTTAAATCTGGGTACCAAATGAAATCAAAGTCGTAATCCACAGGTTGGAAGACAGGTGTCTTACCAATTAAACTACAGAGGTTATTTACTCGCACTTGGGACCGTAACACTTGTTAATGTTACGGTCGCAAATATGACAAAAAAAATGTGAACTCACTATATAGGTAATTGACAATTTATTTATTTATTTATTATTACACATGACAAGAAATATAAACAATTTGCGAAAAAACAACAGGTAATTTGATTTGGACATACAATTTTAATGTATCTGGGTTTGTTGCCTTTCATTTGTCGTATCCCCAGTAAACTAGGCTTTTGCCTGTATCTCACTGAGGATATTTAGCATGAAAAAATAAATAACAATGTTTTCTCAACATAGTCTGAAGGATGAAGACTGCAATATCTTTGAAAAGCCATCCATTTTTTAAATCATAAACACAGTAATAATTTGAAAGTTCTTTACTAATCAATAAAAAACTAACATTAATGTTATTTTGGTAATAGTTATAACATTAATGTTATTTTGGTAATCTATGTAGAATTTTATATTTAAACAGATGATTTTACACTTAAATGTGAAAAATTCTACACAATAAACGTAAATGAAAGTGACACACCTGTTTCACTTTAAAAAAGCATTGTCAAACTGTACTCAATGCGTAAGTACAGTTGGACAATGATTTCGTAAAGTAAAACACACCTGTGACTTAAATGTAAGTTTATTGTGTAGAATTTTTTCACATTTAAGTGTTAAATCATTCTGTTTAAAAATGGAGTGCTACAATATAAATAACAAATCAATTAATATAATTACGCTATTCTGAATAGAATATTTATAATATGAAACAAAAAAAAAATCAGGCACCTTTTATTTATTGCTTTGGTATATTTTTTATGATTGAAGCAGATATTTAATTTTTTAAGCAGTGCTAAATTTTGTTATCTGTAGAGGAAGATGCACAATTTTTTTTTAAATCAATTATAAATAAAGTCAAACCCGTCAATAAAAAAAAGGGTAAAATAAAAACATTGTTTTAATTTATAATGTATTAGGTGTTAACATAAGTTGTGTCCATTTTTTCCAAATTTTAAAATGAGCACCAAAAGTAAAACAAAATGGTAAAGGTTATACGTCATTCGAAAGAAAATTTTCTACTCTACAAGATGTTGTGTTTGCTTTTACGTTACATATATTATTTTATTGGATTACAAGCCTTCAAAATGCAATGTCAAGTAGACGAAAGTGAGCATTTTCGACACCTCCTTCTGTTCACGTTCAATCGAGGGAATAAAACTGTCAAAGCTGCTCGCGATATTTGCGAAGTGTACGGTGAAGATGCTACGAATGAAAGGACAGCTCGTCGATGGTTTTGCGTTTCAAAGACGGTAATTTCAACCTGAAATACATGGAGCGTTTCGGACGACCAGTGAACTTCGATGATGACCGCTTAAACCATATTTGAGCAGATGAATTGTAGTCACATGGCTGTATACCACCATCTTAAATCAATGGGAAAAGTCCAGAAGTTCGGCGCTTGGGTTCCACATGTTTCGAATGAAAACAACAAAAATCAACATTCGACAATTGAAGACTTGTAATCAAATAAAATAATATATGTAACGTAAAAGCAAACACGATATCTTGTAACGCAGAAGATTTTCTTTCAAATGACGTATAAGCTTTACCATTTTGTTTTACTTTTAGCGCTCATTTTTAAAATTGAAAAAAATCGGACACAACTTATGTTAATACCTAATACATTTTATAGCTGGTTTGTTATGTTTCCCTATTTAAATTAAGTAAATTATATGAGTTTACTTTGTTATTGTGTTGGGTTCGACTTTTGTTCGATATTTGTTTTTCTTTTCTGTTGTATCATGCATTGTGATTGTTATACACTGTCTACATATGTTGCCAACTTGAACACTGGTATCATCAAAAGCCTCATTATTTACGACATACAATATAGGTGCTTTAAACAGTCAATAGAGTGGGGGGGCGCCTATTGATGAGACAGGGTGACGTTTTCCTTTTATTCGTGTTGGAGGTTAATTTTTGTATTTACAGAAGCACCGTCTGTGTCTCCTCACTTGATGGTGTTTTTGTTAAAGCAGGAAAAAGTTATCTGGTGCGATGGGCAAGGATTTTTTAAAGTTATCGTGGAGTTGTTTTTCCTACCTAGCAGACTCGTCGCCATTCTACAGAAAGAAGTAAATTCTCAGTAATGAGAGAAAAGTACGAACCTGGCAAAGATAAATTATTTAAAATAACAGTTGATATTTAAACTAGTACTATTTATTAATTACAATCGGTAACTGTGGTCCATTAGTTAGAGTTCATGCTAAGCGCTCGTAAGCGGACACCCCAGATTCAATTCCTGACAGATTCACTTCCAGAATAGTTTTATTCTTCGACCGTTTTATATCCGAATTTATGTTTTTCTGGTGCTTTTATACCATGCGATTAAGTGTTAAAAACAACACGTAAATAGTCGCCGTTGCTGGGCCTCACAGTCGAGGGTCCCCTCGCCACTTCACTGTCAATCTTGAACTGCTCTTCCACGTTGATCGTGTGATCTTCTGTGAGAAAACAGTCCGATCCTAAATGTGCACTTCTTCCCGCAGATGTAGTGCTATATAAAAATCTGCCTAATAAAAGTCTGCAGCAAATTAATCACCTTGCCATCGTAGCTTTGAATTCTGATCTGTCAAGACTGTGTGCCTACTGAAGTCGTCTTTCTCCCATAAGATGGCTAACAATTATATTCGATAACAAGGGATAGCTTATCATATTGTACTATTTAATTTTATTATTATTTATGATATTAATAATGACATATTAACACCATACACTACACCTAAAGGCGAATGTGCTGATATTACATATCGGAATCACAAAGGTTATTTGTGGTACGTCTTCCTTTAGTAAGTTGTTATTTATAGTTAAGGCACTAACACTGTGAAGGTTTTAAGACATTGTAATTTATTTAGTTGAACACTGTTTATTCCACTTTATATAATTGTATAACCCTACTGGTTTCAAGGTTTTCACCTTATCATCAGGGGAGCACAAACAAGGCTCTTTGTGCTCCCCTGATGAGGTGAAAACCTTGAAACCGGTAGGGTTATACCGTTATATAAAGTGGAATAAACAGTGTTGGCTAAAAGAAATTACCAATTCCTTAAGTAAGTGTTCTGCGATTTTCTTACCAAATACGTTTATCTGAATATATGCAGATATGGGGAAGTACCTAATCTACTGGTCGCAGTCACCACTTTTCTATCTTTATACTCAACATATATAATTTATTTTCT
This sequence comes from Odontocerum albicorne, assembly GCA_949825065.1. Classification (NCBI taxonomy): domain Eukaryota; kingdom Metazoa; phylum Arthropoda; class Insecta; order Trichoptera; family Odontoceridae; genus Odontocerum; species Odontocerum albicorne. Next base: position 8,407,114 of record OX463862.1, read on the forward strand.
TATATTTTTGCATACATTTATTATGTAATATTTTTATGTCAATAAGATTGAGTTCGTGTTCTGAATTGGAGCACCCTTGAGGAGAGTTTGCTCTCTAAAGAGCATTATATAAATTAGTATTTTGTTATTATTACTATGCCTGTAAATGTTAGAATTAAAACTTCGTACAATTTCAATAGAATCATCGAATTAAGCAATGGGATTATTTACAGTGTAAACATAATGTGTACTACAGTGGACACTATAAACTACAATATATTAATCTTCAACATTCCAAGCGGCAGGGATACTGCTGTGTATAGTTAATAAGCAACAGAAGCATAATCAAGCCTGACCAAGATACGGAGCACCATGCTGACGGAGCATCATTTAAAGGGTGAGTGGTGAGAAAGAATGGAACAAGGGTGGGGAATTGGTAAGTACAGAGAAAACAGAAAGGTGAGGGTAATGAGAATAGGAAATGTGAATAGGTGAGAAATGACGAATTGGTTTATAAATTCTTCATTTAGGAAGTAATGATAAAAATAATTTGTATGAGGTGAGAAGAGGAAGAATGTTTCAAGGGTGAGATATTTAATAGAATGATATATTAGAAGAGGGAATATGAGTAGGTGAGAAATGAATAATGTGTAAAGGATGAGATGAATAACATAATGACATAAGGTGAGAATAAGTGAGAAATGAAGAATGGATAAATGTGGAGATGACTAATATAATGATAAGGTAAGAATAAGGAATATGAGTAGGTAAGAAAAGAAGAATAGATAAATAGGGAGACGACTAATAGAATGATGTAACGTAGGAATAGGGAATATGAGGTGAGAAATTATGAATGGGAAAAGGATATGATGAATAATAGTGATATGAAGTGAGAATAGCGAATATGGGTAGGTGAAAAATGAAGAACAAGTCAAGGATGTGATGATGAAGATAATTTATATGAGGTAAGAATAGGAAAAATGGATATGTAAGAATGGTCAAGAATTGGACTAGGGAGTATGGATTCAGGAGAATGAGTAAGGGATTGGGAGAATAGATAAAGGGGGAGGCAAGAAAAATTAGGGAGGGAAGGATGGGAAAGGTGAATAATACTAGACTGAATTAACAAAGGATCAAAATAGGAAACATGGGGAGAAAATTGCAGATCAATAATAATGAATGTAGAGAATAGAATGAAATGATCAAGTAACATTAGAGATGATTGTGGGGTACGAAAGAAAGTATAGGTAAAAGGGGAAGTAATAGATAATGATCAGGAGGGAACACAGAGATGATGATAGAGGAGATAGGAAGAGGTTATGGGATGTGGACTACCTCTGCAGGTGGCGCGATATAGGCCCCAGGTGTCCGAAGCCTGAGGCGATGCTGTTGATCTCGACCTGCTTCCAGCAGCAGTAGGGCTGGTGCTGCTGGCACTTGGCCCCCGCACGGGGGCAGCTGCTCTCCAGCATCACGTCCGAGCGGAGCATGCCCAGCGATACAGGCTACGCACACATACGTACACACTTATTCACTCTCACTAACTGGGTGCACAAAAGCCACTAACTATTAAGTTATCTCATTGCATACGAATATTATTAAAAAATGCAAGGAGACAAATCATATGAAGACATCACGGAAAAAAGAGGATTGTCACTAAAAGTTAATATTGAAAAACTGCATTTCAAAGGATATAATTTAACATTTTTAAAATCAAGTAAAATTCATCCCTCCTTTTACACAAATTCATTTTAACATGATTTATTCTGTATAGGAACTGAAAAATACACCGAAATAGCACACTCGAGATAGATTCTTTATGCTATCAACAAAAACGATTAAAAAAGCTTAACTACTCGTATAAGACCAATAAACTTCGTTGTACAACCTTGTGAGATTAGTGCTATGTGGTAATTTCTTCCAACCAACCAGAAAGATGTTTATGAGGTCTCAAATTAAAAGCAGACTAAAAACATTTTATTTAAAAAAAAAAACTGGGTTCCAACGGGAATCAAACCCGCAACTTCCGTGTAAGAAGACAGGAACCTTATCAACTAGGCCATTAAAATCGTTTAATTGGTAAAAAAAATAATTTCGAATAATAAAGGGAATCGACCGCGCAACCTCCCTTTAAATTTTATTATAATTGTAACACATTCAATTTTTGATAATGGCTATATTGACGCAAAACGAATTAGGGTGGCCGCCACGATTCATAATGATTCCACAATTTCAACCGGTAATTGGCGTTGGATGTTGGCATTATTGCCTGGTTGAAATTGAACTCTGCGACTTCAATTCAAAATACATTTGAATCACCCTGATAAGTTATGAGTCTAAATATCTCTCCATTATTAAAATTTTTATGTACTTATTATAATTATACTGAAAGAAAAGTTATTTAATTTAAATTTTGTAGCAAAGATTCTTGCTACGGGTGGAAGTCAGCCCTAATGTTACCATTAGGTTACGGTAATCGTTGATGTTCTCTATAAGCACACAACTTTCCTTCATATTGTATTGCATTAAACTTTTGTTATATACAGTACTACCTTAGGAGAGCTTATTGCGCTCACGGCAAAATGTAAAGTTAGCAAAACATAGTAGGGTGAGATGTACAGATATGATGCATGGATAGAAAGGCGTGGTACTTTATCATCTCTACTTAACCCAAAAGGAACATGGTGTGATGGTATACATGCATTAATTTTTAAATGAGCTATAATGTTCGAAATGAATGCAGTAATTTGGCATTTCCGATAGTGACATTCCCTTTTTTCCGTGGATTATTCCCCAATCAAAGGAGCTCGTAACTGCCCATTGTTTGGTTTATCATAAACAAAATATAATTTTTTTATTAAGCAATACTTTTTAATAAGAAGTGCTAGTCAACTTTTATTATAAACTCGAACCAACTGGCACCAATTGCAATATATTGGTGCCAATTGGTTGACGTATCATTTTGGTCAAAAAACTGTAATACTATCTTATTTCATTTAACACTAGTTTAACGCTTTTAAATTGTTTTTCATGAAACAGCATTTTTCGAGGTTATCCTCGAGATATCTCAGGAACAAATGAAAAAATTCAATTCAAATTTTAAGAGCAAATAAAAATAATTAGAGTTTATGGTTGGAACTAGGATTTTTTCAATATACACTAAAGCGTTTTTTTTTTTAATATGGTACAAACACTTTTTATAACACATGAAATAAAAAATAAGAATAAATAAAAAGTCACATAAAAACTGAATTTCAAGTGGAATTGAAACTGTTTAAAAAAAACCATAAACAGTGAGAAAAGTACATTTTAAGTGCATAGTTTATGGTCCTAAAGGTTTATGTACCTGTGATAGACAATTTTATAACAGTTGCAATTAATATTAGGTTATTCGGAAAAAAATGTCATTATTAATACTTATTCAATCTATAAAATAAATACCCTCGCTAGATATGACTTTTAGCTATCTTTTCGCAAAATTTGTAATTCCCCTTTTATAAAAAATACCATCTTCTGAATTAAAAAAGTCCAACAGTCTTTTTTCCACATCATAATACATGATCCGGATACAATCTTATCATATATATAAAATAACATAGTCAGTCAGCCGGGTGTTGTCGTTGGTTTTTGTACCTGCTCCTTTGATCAGTATTGTTTTTTACATTGATGATTGTCATAAAGCACCCGCTCTTCGTTTCCAGTCACCAGATTGTACATGTCTTCCACTTCTAGAACTATTTTCAATATTGAAATCTCCCATTCGAAATGTTTTAAACCCCTTTTGGCAATTACAAACTTCCAACACATCCTCCAAAATGTCACAAATGTTTTTTTTTGTTGCTAGAATTAGTTTTTTTTTTTTAAGAAACTCAAATAATATGTAATTTCGTATGTATTCTTTGTTTGGTATAAATTCTGCCATCGTGAATGAGTGATTTTTATTTATATTTTTTATGTTGAAATGCACAATTTTAATTATGATAAACTGAGAATTAACAAAATAGTTGATAACATAATGATAGGCAGAGCAAAGCTTAGTGTCAAAACTCATTAAAATGACGTTATTTTCCGAATAATCTAGTACCAATGGATCGGCACCAAAACTCTTTAAATATAGCAAAGATATGCCGATAGATTAGCATATCGGGGTATAAAGGTTACATGACTTTCATTTCGCAATTAATTAAGATTTTCAAAATATCCAAGTTCCGACCATAGTAATATTCATTTAGATGAATCATTTTTAGCCAACCCTTTTCAACACGTACAAAAGACATTGTTCGAATCATTTTTGTGAAACAGTGAAGTATAATACATTACTCGGCTATTTACGATAATTTTCGAAAATAATAATATTCTGTAAGTTTATGTGATATAAATTATGTGATTATGTATGTCGAATTCGATAAAACTAATAAAAAAAATTTATCACTCCAACATAGAATAATCTCAATAATAATTACACCCATTCCTCGATTTACGTGATAAATACGTTCCAATAAAATGTGCGTAAATCGAAATCACACAATTCGAGGCAAGAAACTTGGAACGTACATTTCACAATATCGAAAGCCACTTAAATTGAAATAAAGAACTCATAAATGTTGAATAAAGGTATTGATTAAGACGAGTGCACAGTCGTCCAGATGTATAATTTAATACAAAAATTCAAATAATGTGGAACGATTGCCTTTTTAAAAGTATATTTCATAACCATGTTAAAATGAAACCGCTTAAAAAGAAAATGCGTAAATCGAGGGATCGGTGTATTTATCGTATCAGTGAAAAATTGTTACTTTACTTTGTTATATTTTATGTTAAAAAGCCCAACATATGATAAATCTATTTATTTTTTCTATTTTTTTGAATATACAGTACAGCGCCGATTATCGAGCGTTCACGTTTTGAAAATTACAAAATACGGCTCTTAACTGTTATAAAATCTATGGTTTACATTATACCAATTCACTAATATTAGTAAGTTGGCGGTGTTTCTTTGCGTCCACAAAAAAAAAACAAACAAAAATCACGGACTTTCTATGTAAGTTATTATTAATATGTTAAGTTTTATAATTGAATGCTACCAGAATATACATATTTTTGCATGTTCATCTCAATTAAAACTTTATTTACCTTGTTTTTCAACTATCCGGGCTCTAGTGCCACTCAATTACCACGGATAATTGGCACTCTACTGTACACATTTTATTTTTCAAAAACAGTTCATGTAATGTATTATATAGTATTTAGTGCCTTTGACAAGATTAGAATTATAAATAGTAAAATATATCGCATTTATTGCCATGTAGCAATCCCTTTCAATCAACCAGAAAAGTTTTTCCTAATCCCTCCATTATCCTTCTTCCCAATATCCCCTTCTATCTCCTAAACAAAAATGAAATTGTTATATTTAAATTGATGTCTTCTGTTTATCTTATTATATTTACTGTACAAATCTCAAATGTAAATCTATCAGCCAACACTGGAAACAAAAACAATTCTGGTTGGTTGAAAGAAATTACTATTTGCCAATAAATCTGTTCATAAATAGCATTTTAATGAATTAATAAAGGTGTTCAACAAACCTTAAATGAACACTAGACTGAAACCCTTTATATCAACAAAAATTTGGTTACCAATGGAAACTGAATCCACAACTCAGGTTGGAAGATAGATGTCTTATTAACTAGGCCACAATATACATATAATATTGCATTCAATAGATAAATTTATTATTACTACCGGAATTATAGACCTGTTAGAGATGTAACCACAACTGTCTACAACTCAATTCACAGCTTGATTAAACAGTCTAGCTCAATTTACAGCTTGATTAAACAGTCTAACTCAATTCACAGCTTGATTAAACAGTTTAACTCAATTCACAGCTTGATTAAACAGTTTAACTCAATTCACAGCTTGATTGATAAAAAATATGCAAATACATTAAGACCCGAATTTCATAGTCCGACATTAACACTAAATACTAAATCTTAAAGTATTTGACAAGTTTCATACTGATTTCACATGGTTCCATTAGGTCACTGTGAAGTTTAGTGTGTATGAGTTTCGACTCTGATACAAATTAAAAAAAAAAAAAAATTGTATTTAGTTCAGACTGTGAATTCAGGTCTTGATCTTTGAAATAGTCACAGGAATAGCGTTAATTTAAATAAGTTATTTCATATTATCAAGTCAAAAAAGCATTATGAAAAATAAGTCTAGTCTGTGAGCATGGATTAGGTGTTTTTCAGGTAGACCCTGAAGCATTTTAAGGCTATATTCACATCTGAGTTGAAACTTATAGGCTAACTTAAAACTAATTAATAGTAGATTAATCGCAATATTAGTCAGCATTATTGGCTATATTAATCATTTGTATTAAGTATACAATAAAGTTTATTCAAAGATATTGAAAAGCGTGTTGCTGCAGCGTAAAAGCGTGTTGCTGCAGAGTAACAAGGTCAATGGAGCAATTAGCATTGTTTTTGCCAGTAAAACAATTACACAATCTTCAAAAATGGTGTGCAAGTGCCAACCTTGATGTATTGAAGCAAAGCCTGGGCATTGAAAGAAAGTGATAAGAGCAAAATAAATATGTGTCTTGCATAGAATATCTGGTATTACAATGTATGATAGTTATAAATTATGGTGAAATGATAACTGTTTGTTAGAGATGGATGTTATAAGTAAAATTAAAAAATAAATCTCGAAACAGTTTGGCCACATTAAAAGAATGAAAAGCGAAAGGCTTTTAAACCAAATATAAATGTCTGTAATGAAAAGCTTGGAACAGGTAAACCGAGGAAAGAAAGCAAAGAAGTAATTTGAGAAATTTTAACCGAGGAAATGATAATAAGTATGATTAACAGAAGAACATATATGAATATGGATGAGGTGAAAGCTGTGTGCATAGATAGAAAGACATTAAAATCTGTCTTCTCTGCTTACTCCTAAAAGGGGCATGGCATGATGGTATGTAAGCAGGTAACAAAATTTATTTAATAAAAAAATTTGTGTCATAATAGTATATACCTGACTGTGACTAACTTCATTTTGATTTTAAATTAGCAAAGTGCAAAATTGGCTTTGATAAAGCTGAATAAAGTAAGCAATAGAAAAAAAGCTATTTTTGTTCCATAAATTTTAAAATATAATGATAGATATGATGTTTTTAATGTGGCCACTATACAGCGACAAATTTTGAATATCTGTCAAAATAAACCTAATTATTAACATCCGTCACTTTAGTTCACTTATAGAATGACTTAACCATAACTTATTTCATCGAAAGAGACTTAGAAATTACCGAAATCGTCTTAAGCCATGTACTGATAACAACATGCTCACGTACATGAGCCGCTCATTCATGTCAATGATATACAAAATTTTGGCCAAGCGAGTGCTCAACGGAGCGAGTCGCTATGACAACTAATATTCGGTCAAAGCTCGGTGTCTCCTCATAATATACGTATAACTACGGCATCTATTATTTTAATTAATGCTTTCACTACGCGTTAAAGGATGTAAAGGAGTAAGCAATGTTAGATTAGAGAAATATATCTTCAGCGAGAAAAGAATTACGTGAATTTAATACTAGAACTAATATTCGAAGGTGACGAATCACCATTTCAGATTTTTCGTATAAGTCTAGAATAGACTTTAAAATGCTTTTTTTCTCTAGTCGAGCAGAAAATAAGGAAAGGAGATTCGACTTTTCATAAATCAGCGGCAGACAGACAAATTGTTACTTTAAGATTCGAAGATTTTTGCTTCATGAAATTTAATACTATCAACATTCATTCAACAATATCAATATATAGAAATTGTGAAAACTGATTTTATGGGGAGCAGTCTCGGCTAGATAATCACAATGACTTATATAATGAAATAACAGGACAGATGAAAAAGCTTCTGCAATATTTCAAAGATAGTAATGAAAAAATAAGTTCATGACAGCAAGAATTAGTGTGAGGATCTGTAAAACATGTGATATGTCTGTTATGACATTCGCTATTGAAAATAAAGTTAGGATACCACACGAATGAAGGCACTGCAATGTATTACTGATAAAACACTCAAGAAAAAGAATAAGAAATGCAGAAATAAGAAGAATGTGTGAAACCGAAGATATCGTAAAATAAGGAAGACAGAGAATACTTTAATGGCAGGATCACGTTCATAATAAACAGAGAATACTTTATTGGCAGGATCACGTTCATAATAAACAGAGAGTACTTTATTGGCAGGATCACGTTCATAATAAACAGAGAATACTTTATTGGCAGGATCACGTTCATAATAAACAGAGAATACTTTATTGGCAGGATCATGTTCATAATAAACAAAGAATACTTTATTGGCAGGATCACGTTCATAATAAATAAAGAATACTTTATTGGCAGGATCACGTTCATAATAAACAGAGAATACTTTATTGGCAGGATCACGTTCATAAAAAAACAGAGAATACTTTATTGGCAAGATCACGTTCATAATAAACAGAGAATACTTTATTGGCAGGAGATCACCTTCATACTAAACAGAGAATATTTTATTGGCAGGATCACATTACATAATAAACAGCACTCGAATTCTCATAGCTTCTCTATAGGAAGCCAGCCTCCATGCAGTTTCCCAAAGAAATGGAGGAATAGCAAGCAGTCAACACCTCAAGAATAATGCAAAAAACAAACCACAAATCTACAATACGAAGAAATTATATGTAATCCGAGAATGGTGTCGTAATCCAAACTTTGTAGTCTATATTTGGCAAATGCTAATTAATTACATGAAATGCATGACGAATTTGTATGGGCAGCCAATTATCATTTTTGTTTTTTAAATAAGGGATTAAATTGAGACGAACATGCGACTGGCGCAGAAAGTAATGTATAACGAGGCTCTGGAAAGAGTTCTTAATAGAAAACATCACCAATACACCCTAAACTGTAATGACTTGATAATGAAGACATGCAGAGTGGTGAATTTGCTAATTAGAAGAAAGCATAGATAGATGGCTGACCTACAAATAATGCAGAAAAAACAGATCAAGAATTTACTGCTAGAAGAAACAAGAGTATTCATTCGACTTTTTTAAATTTAATCTGAACATAAAAATCATACTCAAGATGCCAAAATACAGAGCAAACGTATAAACCATAAAACTATTGATGCAAACTAAATAATTGTACACTACATGTTAGTAATATTTACATTCTGCAGATATGTATTTTAGTGCTCCAATGACATAGTTTTCTATTGCTACACGCCGTTCCATATCCTGAAATAATACTACTTAAATAGTCGAGTTCCATAACTTACCCTAATCTTTCATTGCTCATCTACATTTAGCATTTACTTTCCTTTTCACATTTTTCTATTGCAATAACTTAGAATTTCAGAACATTCATTCTCAGACCTTTCTCTTCACCCTCATTCTCCCCTACCAAGTCATTAGCATACAGCTATCCACCATCATTCCCATACACATGAATCTATATAAATATTAAACAACCAAGATAATATAACTTATCCTTGCTTTACCCCATTTGTAATATCAAACCATTCAATCAAGGCTCCGTTCACTCTAATTCATGTTGTACTTTTGGCATATAATAACATAATATCAGCTATTCATTAAATACATATATATATTAAAAAAAAATATTGATATATGCTTTACACCTTCAATAGGAATAAATAGACAATTTAACAGTGCATTTTGATAGTAATCTCGAAAGTACTTTATCATGTGATGTAAACATTGATGAGGAAATCCAAGACTGACTAAGACGTCTTACAGTAGATTACAGGGTAGGGTGTTTGATTTGTAATGAGAATCTCTAAGAAATCATTTGAAAACCAAATGGTGCTCAAAACGTTGCTAAATTCATTGATACGTAGCAAACTAGAAAGCAATGCTTGCATTTGGAGCCCGCTGGGAGCGCAGAACTCACTCATGGTGGAGAAGAAAAAAAATATATCTATGATCTCTATATATAAGTGAGTTTGGTGTCTATCCATGGCTTACTTCTACTCAGTTTCTGCTGGGCATGCTCGGGTATAACTCCTTGAGCGTAAGAAGAGATCTGCATCTGCTGGTATACATTGTCAGACTCGTTCGAGGAGTTGTGAGCTGTCCAGCATTACTACAAAGATTAGCGTTAAATATTCCTAACTATTACCCTAGACTGCTACGGCAAGAATTGTTCTCAATAACATACACAAGAACGGGTCTTCCAGCCGCTATGCCTGTTGGAAGGGCCTTAACTCTTTTGAACGGGACTGCTTCGGATATTGACATATTTCATATCACATTACCAAAAGCAAAAGTAAATTTTCTTCTAAGATTGAGCGTGTTAGAAAGCACTCATCAATGTATTTAAATGACTTTGAATATATGTGTATGTTTGTGTGTATATATTATATATATGCATATACATAATTTTTTTATTTCATATATTTTTAATAATGTTAACATTTTTTGTATTTTTCAATGTAATTGGGCTAAGCCTGTATTGAAAAAATAAATAAATAATAATAATAAAGACTTACATACAGCAACAAGAATAAAAGTATACACGGCATTTGTTCTACCATCTCCGCTGGATGTATTTGAAACCTGTACTATCTATAGAAGATACTTCAAAATGTTGGAAAAGTTTCATCAGAGATGTTTGCGTGTATCATCGATATAAAATAGCAGGATAAGCACAAATCTAAGCGTTCTTGATGAAGATAAGACAACTAACATAGAAGCAATGATAATTAGACTACAACTTTGGGGATGGGACACATCGCCAGAATATCGAATTGTCAAGCAGTCACTCATCTCTGAATTTAAATTAGAGAAAAGAACCAAGTACAAGGACGACCTTAAAGTCTAGTCTCACATGATGCGGGATACGTACCTATTATTGAGTTGCAGTGGCACAGGAGCACGACCGACGGAGAGGTACTGAGACTAAAGGGGAGCACTTTTTAAGATGGCGAGACGTGACCGTGAAAAGGAAAAATGCATAAAACGAAAAGTGAGCGCCTGCAGGATGAAGCGACAATATTGCCTAAGTAAGTAAGTGATTAATAGTAAGTGAAACATAGATTTGCACCTTCTAATCGCACAACTGAGAAGAAAACTGTGAACTCAATATCATTTGGAATGATACAAGACTGAACCCACACCCAAATACCTTGGTGTCACCATAGAGCAGATTCTCTCATTCGAAATCCATTATGGTAATGTGAAACAAAAGGTTAGCAATTAACAGCCTATCCAGAAAATTTAAAAATTCATATTAGGACGCAAAACCTTATGTCCTCTCAATTTGAGGGCTGGCCTTGTGCTACTCAACAGGTAAATACGCCTTCCCTGCCTGGAGTAGATCGAGTCACCCAGGTCAGATGGATGTGGCCCTGAATGAGGCATGCTGTCTAATCACGGGTTACCTTAACCCACCCACAATAAATAAGGCGCATATCCTTGGTAGGATTGTTATCCGAAAAATCAGAAGAGACATAGGATGCAGTACTGCGAGATCCTACCAATTGGCTGATCCCAGACATCCTTTGCATAACCAACAGCCATGGTTGCTCCTAGGTTGAAATCCAGGCACAGTTTCATTACGGTCACTACGCCTATGGAACAATTACCTACAATTGCTAAGATGAACGAGTGAAGAGGAACATCAAACCCCAGTGTGTAGATTTTGCCTGTAAAAGAATTGCAGCTTGACTCTGAATTACCATTGACAACCTGGAAATCTTTCAGCATGTTCTGTACAGGAATTGAGAGAACCAAAAATATGTCAAAATGGGGAATATTACGATATGGATTGACTCTGTATCTGCAGTGAAGAGCAGTCTAGTGACACTTGCTACAGTGCCGGAGGAACCCGGTATCTTTTACCAAAAAGGACTTGATTCACCGAATACCCAGTGCTGTCTAGATGGCAGAATTCTGAGTGGAAGTAGTAGTGCCTTTGATACGAAAAAGAAGGAGAAGCACATTAAATATATTCAGGAGGAACAGTATCTAAAAGTGTGTTTTTAAATAAGAAGTTTACTATTCGCCACAAAATTGGCATCAGTAATACTGCTTCCGATGTTTGAAATATTTAAAAAGACCTGAAAATGAAAAACCTCTTTTGTTTGATCATTATTGGGATTTGAACCCAAAATGCTAAAAAGTAAGACAAATGGTCTACCACTAGGCCATGGACTGACTTTTTTATTTTTATATTTCAATTTTTACAATGACATATACAAAGCACTCCCTTTCCGAACTAGATACATGTATACCTGTCCTAAGGCAGACTTCTTTATCTTTTTTTGTTTTTAGAAAACAAAACAAAAAAAGATAAAGAAATATTATAAAACAGTTATAAGTATAAAAAAAACCCCACCATAATCACATTCCACCAAAAAAGAACATTAGAAACATTCATTTTACAAAGGATCATTCCTGATTTGTAGAGACAAAATATTACTCATAAATCCATTAACAAAATGGATCACATATCATCACCAATAATTGTGCTGCATTTTGTCTCCAAAGACACTGTTACATGACTTTAAAATCTGAATATAAGGGTGTAACACTCCATAAGACAAGTAATTAATAAATAGACTTCAATCATTTTACTTTGTAAGTACACAAACAGCATGCAACATTTATGCGTGTGTTTGGAGACAGTGCGATGCAACTGACCTGAGTGATTCCCTCCTTGCAGACCAGTTCCCAGATGTGGTAGAGGCGCCGTGTGAACGGGTCCGCAGGCAGTGTCGGCGCCAGGGCTTCCTTTAAGAACTCTGCGTCATGGGCCACGCTGTGAGTCAACTCATTCAGCAGTGGCTGCATGTTCACAGCTTTATGAAACTCTTGCCGAGGGAATGAAGAGGGTGTCAGGGCAAACGGAGCAAACTGAAAAGAAAAATGATTTAATTTATTAGTCAACTAGTTTTATTGGTCCTGAACAATATTCTCTCATGTAATTTAAGAAATTTCATTACTCCTTACCAATATTTTCTCATGTAATTTAACCTCTAAGCGAGTGAAATTTTTTAAGTAAAATAAATAACTGATTTTTTAAGTAATATAAATAACGTAATTGCGGCCGCCATATACAAAATAATTGAATAGATAAAAACATTTGAGCCATGTCCGTTTTATGGATAAATTCATGGATTCGGGAATAAAAACATTGGACGTACCGTGTACCTTCATTCTCTCTTGAGGTAAAAATTTGCTTGCCGTACGGCTATACTCGTTTAGAGGTTAATAAGTTTTTATCAGTCCTGAACAAGATTTTCTTGTGTAATTTAATAAGTTTCATTGGTTCTGAACAAGATTACTTCATGTAATTTAACAAGTTTCATTGGTCCTTAACAAGATTCTCTTGTGTAAATTGACTAGTTACATTGCTCTTGAACAAGATTCTCTTGTAATTTAACAAGTTTTATTGGTCCTGAATAAGATTCTCTTGTGTAATTTAACAAGTTTCATTGGTCCTTAACAAGATTATCTCGTGTAAATTGACTAGGTGCATTGCTCTTGAACAAGATTCTCTTGTAATTTAACAAGTTTCATTGCTCTTGAACAAGATTCTCTTGTGTAATTTAACAAGTTTCATTGGTCCTGACCAAGATTCTCTCATGAGAGATGACAAGTTTCATAGGTCCTGAACAAGATTCTCTCAAGTTAGCTTGTTTCATTGGTGCACATACCATAAAATTGTTTCCCTATCAGGATAGGCAGAAAAAAAGGAAGATCGTCAGTTCAAACCCCGCACGGTGCTACTCCTTTCGAATGACAGGCATTTTTTGCACATAATATTAAGGGGTATAAAGATACCTATGACTTCTGTCATATCTGTTCTTTCAAAAGGAAAAGAAAAAAACACATGCCGGTATGCTCCAATCATTTCACTCAGTGTGCCATCGGATCCAGTACAGCGGTGTGGCCGGTGAGTTTTCTGGTGTGCAATGGTTCACTTACTTAAAAAAACTCCACGGCACAACTTTACTTTCCAACTGAATTGACGTTGGAATGGCGAGGAGATCCTCGACTTCTAGGCCCAGCAACGACGATGACAGCAAATATGAGTAGAGGAGATGATAGCGGAAAACCAAGGAATGTATGGTTGAATCAAGTGAATGATATTTTGAATGTGAACGATGCCGGCACTTTGAAACTTTTACGGAAGATAGTCGAAATGTGTCACTAGTTAACTCATTTATTCATCTACAGATGGCGCCGGTTGTTACACGAAAATAAAATCAGTCACCTTTCCCACTAGACAGACCGTGTACGTAGAAGACGAGAAAGATTTATGCCGCGATAGGAAAATCTGGCACTCATTCTCTCTACTTATCCCAACAGAGAAACAGTGTGACGGTATATATGTATTAATGAAATTAATACATGTATTGGCTGTGTAAATACACAAGTACAGTACAGTTATCTTAAATTTCTAATTCGTTCAAAGAAAATTTACATTCATAAAGACATCAGTAACAATAGTTTGGATATTTATTCTGACCTGTTTCCAGGCTAAATATATGATTACAATAGGTGTATCAGAAAATTATATTTGTATCGGAAAGTTTTTTGTAGTAAGTTTAAATGGCGCTAATTTTGTGTTGTTTAAGATAATCTATACAAATTTGTGATAACCAGCATATAAGCTACAGAAACATAAATTCAGGTGTAAAACGGAATAAAAGTAAAACCAGACCAAAAGTTAATCTGACAGAAATCAACCTGGGCCACTAGCTTGTTTAGCATGATTACTAACTGTTAGACCACAGTCGCTGACCCCAATTACTACTATTTAACCTGAACTCTTTATAGTTGACACATATTCCCACCTGCAGTGTGTCCTTGCTGAAAGCAGTTTTGCTGCGCATTCCGGCACCATGCATAAGTGCCCAGTCCTTGGCCGCCTCTGACACCCGCTCCAGGGTCTCTTCAGGCAGTGGCACCTCCACACACGGCTGCAGGCTCGATCCTCTTCTCTGTTTGATGGACATCTTCACTGTACCTGCGTAACGCATCATTTAGATATATTAACAAATTGACTAATCAAATTAAGAAAGCTGTGGCATTGAACACAGCTTTCTTAATTAGAAAAATCTACATTTTGACCTTTCAATGATATGCAAATCTTTAGTGTTGCTGCGAGATGTTTAGCGGTGTGAACAGTACTAATCAGTCTAGGGTGGCCTAGAAAATACTCAGTCCCTGGTCTGCAGACATCTCGAACTATTCAACTTCGGCTCCACGTCAATGCACGGACAAATGCCACACCCCAGAAACTGGGTGGGCAAGCCGATTAAATTTGGTGGAGGAACACAGGCTGATTACTTCTGTGTTTGTATTTTCCCTATCCTCTTTCCAAATCCTTCCAACTCCTATCCACATTAGTATAGCCCGAAACATTTCTACAACACTCCTGCTCCCACATAACATCCACAAGTGCGCATTTCATCTGAAACCTAGTACTAAATTCCAAAATACTGTGTGTTCGTCACAGAGCTCACAATATATACAACATGAATACAATTCTTATAACATTTACTGTGGTGCGGAAGGCAATGGGAAACCCCCACATCATTTTTCCCGAGAAAACCACATGAATCTGCTCAAAAATTGATATGGTCATTTTTCAACAGACAAAGAAGAAAAAGACAATACAAAAAATAATAAATAATTTACTATACTCTTTTCGAAATTTGAAAAATATTAAAAAATTTGATGAAGTTTTTGAATTTTTTTTACCAACTATTAAGTTGCAAATTATTTAAAATTTTCATTTTAAGAGCTCTAAAATCTGTGGCATTATGGCAGAAGTTGATATGTCCTTTTTACCTTAGTTTACAGGAGAAGCAATATTAACTTTGATAAGCTGTTAAAATCAGTACAAATATTTTTTCAAGTTTTTCCAAACAATATATATTTTGTTTGGATAATGACTGACACACAAAGTTTTGCCACAACATGCTGAGAAATATTTTCTATAAATTGGGAGAATAAACAAAAAATGACAAAAAACGGACATATCAACTTCTGCCATAATGCCAAAATATCAGCCATTGTGTATTTTCAAAACACATAGATTTTTGCATTTGTAGTGTCCTGTCAAATTTTTTTTTAAATTAACTACAATAGACTCTTGATTGTATGTCGCCCATAAGAATAGAACTACCAAGATACTATGAAGTGGACATCACTTGACACTGGCGTATACTCCTTCATATATAGGAGTTCACGGCTATTATTCAAAAAGAGAGAGAGAGAAAGAGACTATTATTTGAGGTCAGTCGCATTTCAAAATATCAATAAATATGAAAAAATATTTTTTTCCTTCAACTATAAAATACAATTTTACTAGAAAATCAACCAGACTAAATTGTTAATATGTAACAGATAATAAAACTGGCGAAATTGCAAGCAAGTTATCAATAAAAAATCCCGTCGGTAGATTCAGTGTTTACTTTTGCTGCAAGTGGGCAGGCGCATCACGTAAATTTGTATATTTAAATTGCATATGCATTTCAATAGATTTATTATTGACTATTTTTATAGTTTAAACATGTATTTCATATCCTCAATTTTATATTTTCGTATCGCAAAGCCGTGAGCTGAAATTTTATGTGTATTTTTCAATGGCTTTTTAACACATTGTTGTCGAGACACGTAAAATTGCATTTTTCGTGTATAAGTAGCAAATGGGACATGTAAAAAAAATATTTTTTCATATTGTTGATTAATTGCGGACTAAGTACAAATATGGGTTTGTATGTAATTATAAAATAAATTATTAAGTCAGCCAATGTGTTAAAATCATTTTCTGAAATATTTTAGACGTCAATATCCGAGGTCCTATTCAAAAGGAGCAGTCCACGTAACATAGGAAGATAACTTACATAACTGTTACGTCACTCCAATTAATCTCAGATTCTGAATTAGATTCCTTCTGAATAATTTTCAAATGATCCCATAGTAATTTGGGGTCAGCCAAAATATGGTCTTACAGTACTAATAGGTCTGTAAGGGCAATGAATTATACTTTTTTTTTCTTTTTTTTTAACAGCACAGTAATTATAAAAGAAATTATTCAACAGCCAATGTATTTAAAAAAACATTAATTAAAAGTGCAAGGTGTGTGTGGAAGAGGTAGACTGAGGAAAACGTGCCTGGACCAAATAAAACAGATTTTGAAAAAAGCTAAAGCTAGAAGTATGAATAATAGATTTGGCATAAAATGTATGAATGTGGAGGCGAAAGTTGAGTGCTAGGATAGAAAAGTTTGGAGATCTACTATCTCTGCCTACCCCGCAAGGGGCATGTCGTGATGATATGTATAAATAAAAGATTTTTTTTAATTGTAATTGTTTTCAATGTTTTTTTGTTACGAATAAAGCACTCGGCTCTATTTTTTATTTGGAAATACTAGTTTACGGTTCATAGTTATTTTTGATTATTTGAAATTAAATAAATAAATAAGTTATGGAATTAAAGATATAAAACATTTTTCTGATTTTGTATAAAAAAATAGTGTCCAATGTTACTTACTTCAAAAAAGTTAGAAAGTATAAAAAACAATAAATGTCACTAAAAAAATAAATATATAACATGTAGTTTATACAAGAACGCGGCAAAAATTTACTTATAAAGTTATGTAATATATTACTTAAGAGTAATCATTAATAATGCAAATTCACTCCTAGCAATAAATGATAACAAATGATAATGATCACTCAAGAAATTGACAGTCAATGTTGACAGAACTAGACCAAAGACAAATTGGAAAATATGCGACCAGAGATAACACATAAAAAGTTCTCAATTTTGTATCGTTATTTTAACTGGAACAAATAGAACTAAAACAAATTACTATAGCATTGAATTAAATATTATGTTTTCTGAACGTTCTAATAAGTTCAAAACAATATAACTCTATATGTTTTAAGGACGCATTTTTTATTTCTGACTTTTTCCTTATATTTATTTTTTATATTAAAATTTTGACAGTCCACTGCTAATTAATATTTCCATTCATTTTAGTTCAAATCTGTAAATAATATTTTTTTTGTTTACACAATCTTAATTTATTGCGATATATATTTTTCTACGACAAAATAAACTTGATTGATAAATTTTGGTAATTTTTATTTATTCGAGTTATTTTAGTATTTTTATTTATCCTTTAACACGTAATATATATTCTTAATGTCTATTTTTTTAAGTACTGCGTGGAAACAATACATTGATATTTTTGTATTACAGTTTAAACTTAAAATATGCTTTATTTATAGCTGTTTATTTATTTATTTGCGGCCTTTTTCCTCCTTTTCGTTGATTTTATTTTTTTTCAAACTTTTCGAGATATCTGTAAATGTATTGAAATTTGGATGTGTATTTTTTGTGTATTGGAGTGAATTGATTTTATTTTATAAGATTGTTTTCTTCTTTTTTTAATGTTATGGCCATTGATCATAATGTTAGGGCCATTGACACCTTCGTCTGTCTCAAGTTTATGTTTTATGTTTAGTAGGAGGGTGTATATTTATTTTCATAATGAAAATGCACAAACATGTTTTCAGACTTCAGTACTTTAAAATAAAGGTGAACTATATTTTAGAATCACTAAATATAAACCAACAAAATAGAAGTTATTAGACGAGATGTGAATACAGTGAGAGAATAAAGGGAAATTAACTTGACCCAGCCCTTTTTAGGAGGTTTTACCAAAATTTATAATAATTGTATATATTAAATATGAACCTTACACTCCTACACCTTGCTTTAAATAAAGCCAAATATGTAACTATTGGAAGATCTATACAGGTTTCTTTATATTTTATCTTCTCTTGGTAAGCTTTCTGCAGTTATTTTATCAAAGTTTTTTTCAAGTTCCCAATATAATAACTGCAACCACTTAATATTCTTACACTCAACAATTTTTAAAAATATTTTTAATCTTTTAATAATAGTGTGCTCTTGAGGAAAATTAACTCTCTAAACAGCGCTACATAAACTCTTTTATCAATATCAGTAGCTCTGGAAAGATGGGATGGGACTGGAATGGTTTGATAATGAATACATGCAAAGCGAGTTGGAGTTACTAATTGGAGGAAGACAGCCAAGTACCATGCTAATGTGACTGGTCTGTAATGCTGCTACAAAATCTTCCTATTCTTTGATTGATTGGTAAATTGCTAGCTGGTCTTTAATAGACTTCCAGAAGTGTTGTTTTTTAATTTTAACAAAATACATCGCAGCTTTATTTTCAACCTTCTGAAACGTACGTCACTGTTGACTGTAGACGGTATACAATTTTATAAACCAATATCCTTACCTAAATTTTCATATATTTGTAAGAAAAAATATGTTTATATAAAAAATTACTATTATTTTTTTCATCGGTTTAGCAATACTTTTTTCTCATATGCAATAATGTATTTATCACTTATTGTTTAATTGAACACAATCCCGAAAATTGAGCGTGAGTTTGTGAGTTTCGAAGTTTTTTTAAAAGCTATGCAAATGAGTTTCAATATAAAAGAAAATGTGAATTTGAAATATTAAGCCACACCTTCTCTAAAAGTTTTTCGAATTATTTTCTAAATATATATTATCTAAGTCTTGTTTGTGCTCCCCTGATGATGTGAAAACCTTGAAACCGGTAGAGTTATATCATTACAAAAAGTGGATAAACAGTGTTTAATAAAACAAATTACAATATTTTATATTATTGAAGATATAATCATTTTATTTGAAACTTTTTAACAGTTCTTACCCAATTATTACCGGCCACCTTTTCATATACTTTTCCACTAAAAAACGTTGGAAAAAAATAAATGTGTCATGTTATGTCACTGCCGAACTAAATATCGGCCCGATTTCGCTAGATTTTCTCAAACAATTTGAGGTAAATCTTTTATATTTTAATTTATAATATTTGGAATTTGTGCCATTTATTACAATTAATGTGATTACATTTCCTTCGTCAGCGGTCGCATTATTTACATTAGTGAAGGCTAACACTGCGGATTTATAACCTTAATTCAAGAGTCGAGTTGTTTTCAACGTACAATATTATGATTAAAAAAATATTGTTTCTAGATCGTATATTAATATTTGTTTGATTTAGATATAACGGAAACTTATTTAATTACTATTTTATGTGTTTCTATGATTGTTTAATTTTTTTACAATATAAAGTTGATTTCGACCATTAAAATAATTCAAATGTTTATCGGAACTAAATTAGAATATGCATCAACAGTTTGTTTCTGTAACCCGGATAAGCGAGAGTCTACTGTATTCAAACATGCAAAATAGCAATTTAATCAGAGAGCCATTTTAAGTTAAAAAATCTCAAAATACTCCTACCCCACATTAACACAAAAATGCCTTGAACAGGCATTTGGTTGTCCGGAAAATTATTTAATGTCTTTAGATCAAATTCAAATGCAAAATTAAACCAAATACTTGTTATTGTCGATCATATCCTTGATTTGGTCTTCATTATAGTAATCGACTTTCTAGAACGGACTTCATCTTCGAGTGTCATATCACCATTATAGAATTTCTTTAACCGCATTTGACACACACATTATCACTTATTGCATCGTTACCATTCACTACACATATATTTTTATTTATCGCGTTTTTTCCTTATTGAAAACAACTAATTTTGTTCCATTTTCAAAATTACACAAAAAAAACCACTCAACCATTTTGAGTAAACAATGACCGAATATGTGTTAAACGATTACTTTTCATAATAATATACCTTCCATTTGTTTAGAATGAAATTAGTAATGAAAATTTCGTCCTAACCACATCTATCTAAGAAATACTAAACTTTTTTGTGAATAATCAAATATAAATTAGCATGATTGAAGTAAATTTTTCTATTTGAACAGTTACGAAACCTTTAGTCGAACAATATAGGAAAGTAACAATTATAGTACTCGGCGGTAAGTAATACACATTGGGCTTAAGAAAGAGACTGTCGCTTTGTAGAGCGTTGTCTCTGTCGCATGGACTGTTAGTGCATCATGCGACAGAGACGACGCTCTACAAAGCGACAGTCTCTTTCTTAAGCCCGATGTGTATTACTTACCGCCAGGTACTATACATTAATGAAACAGTAATAAATTATAAAAATTAACGGTTCAATAGATCACTTCGATAAATTTGCAGAAATACTAGTCAATAAAAAATTATATTCAAAACCAATTTATTTGGGTTTCAAGGAAAGTTTAAATGGGTCTATCAAGTGTCCATATTGATTGTTCATCCTGTACAACTTAACAATTGACGAATTGTTAGGAATAGTCGGTTGCTTGTTGATTACAATTGATGTTCGCAAAAGTACCAATAAATCTGTTAATTTCCTTCTGGCAAACTTTATGGTTATAATTATACCGATCACACAGTAACCTAACCAGAGGCAGTAGTCTTAAAAATTATCTTGGGGTGTTTCTTAACTCTAACCTTATTGGAATTATCATTCTTCTTCCTAGTGTTATGTCAGGTCCCCCCAACGTTGACTATCACCTGAGAGTAAGCATCTTTGTCCCCGGCAGCCCAAAAAAGATCCCCAACGCTCCTTATACCAGTCCAATCACATATGTTGTGGAGCCAGGAGATTTGCCTCCTGCCAACACTTCGACCCTATATTTTGCCTTGGATGGTCAGGTGCAGTAATTTGTACTTTTCTCAAGTACATGACCAAAATAGGACATCTTTCGGATTTTAATATTAGTCAGCAACTCTCAATCAACTTGGGCTCTTTGAAGAACCCTTGTGTTGCTGACCATATCCGTCCAGGGTATCCGTAGAATTCTCCGGTATATCCACATTTCGAATGCTTCCAGTCAGTTCATACTACCAACTTGGAGGGTCCATGATTCCACTCCATATAATAACACTGACCAAACGTAGCATTTGACTAACCATTGTCGAAATTTAAAGTTTAGATTATAATCGAAGAATACGCTTCTCATTTTATTAAAAGCCGCACGAGATGATTCAATTCTGCACTTGACTTCGGTTTCTGGGTCGAGGTCTTCCACTAGGATACTTCCGAGGTATTTAAATTTTTTCACTCTATATCAGCACCGCTCAATGTAAGATGTGCTCCTGCGTGATCCTGCCGGCCAAACACCATGAACTTAGTTTTACTCACGTTCATGTTCAGCCCATTCTACTTTATTATTATTATCGACATGCAGCATAAATGCTGTTAATATCCATATTAAGTTTAACTCCTGACTATGTTTCACTCTTTCAAAATATTTACTTGATCCAGCAATACTTTCTTTGATCTCTCTTTAACACAACTTCCACTTACATTTGCACTGTATATTTGTTTTGTTAGTCTTTCTTCATGCTTTCTTCTACATACCCAAACAATCTTAGAGTGCTCTTTCATGATTTTACTTGATATACAACCCTTAAGTTCACGTTCACCCCTAATCACTTTATTCTGTATTATGTCACCCCAAGTACTCTCAGTGCACACATTTCTACAGTATTTATTGAGGTTATTTCAGTATTTTTCCACATCCACGTTTCACTCTTATTTTTCATATTATAAAATAACATATGGGCTAAGCTTGCGATCATCCGCGGTTACTGAAACCATAATGTTTCTTGTTTTTTCTTATCATAAATTTTGATGTCTTTCGATAGACAAATAAGTTATTTATAGTTAAGGCATTAACGTTGTGGAGGTTTAAAGACATTGTAATTTATTTTTATCAAACACTGTTTATTCCACTTTTTTGTGACGGTTTAACCCTACCGGTTTCAAGGCTTTCACCTCATCTTCAGGGAGTCTTGTTTGCGCTCCCCTGAAGATGAGGGGAAAGCCTTGAAACCGGTAGGGTTATACCGTCACAAAAAAGTGGAATAAACAGTGTTTGATAAAAATAAATTACAAGACAAATAAGTTATACGTTTTCTTTGGGCTTCTATAATCTTAGAGAGCTAAAATTTGTATGTCAATGTCTTCCAAAAAGAGAAATTAAAACTCTTTCTCTTTCAGATTTCTTGTATTGTGTCTGGATTATTGTAATTGTATTTATTCTGGTCTGGCTGATTTGTAAATTTCTAGACTCCCTCTGTCTTCAATGGAGCTGCTAGCTTGATATGTGGTATTCATAAACATTGTCATATTAGTATCTAAAATGTCTACACTAACCCAAATTTATTAATTTATTTATTTAAATGTTGTGAACAGGCTAATTTCAAACTTTGTCTCTTTGTATTCAAATCCCTCATTAGGATTTATCCATTCTATCTTTCAAATCTTTGTCTGAGATGTGTTCCTTCAAAGAGGAGTAGAACTTAGAAGCTGGTTCGTCTTCATCTAATAAATTGATTGTTCCTAATTGATACAATAGGGTGAGGTATTGTGATAGAGCCGTTGCTGGTTCTGTGGTGTGAAATGTTCTACATCTTAATGTTAGAGATATGTGTGTGGTATGCAGCTTTAAGAAGCACTTGAAGATGACCCTTTTTGGGAGGTTATATAAAATGTTTGGATGATATATGAACGCTGCACACATGCAATATAGTACATTTAGACCTATAGCCTAATGTGCTACTATCACATATCAGAAGATCTACAAAGTTTTCTTTGTAGTTTGTTCTTCCCTTGATAGGGTTTCTGCGGTTTTCTTACCAAATATGTTTTTCAGAACAAATGCAAATGCAGAAAAGTATCTTATATAATAAGTGTAGTGTCATTACCTTCCTATCCTTACACTTAATTTCTATGTATTTTTATGCTGTAATATTTTAAATTTTTCAATAATAGTGGTTTCAATTCCCAAATTAGAGTGCCTTTGAGGAGAGTTTGGTCTCTCATCGGAACCATATAAATTGTCCTTTTATTATAAGACAGTTTTCCCACTTTTCTGGCATGGCATGATTGAAGATTGATGCGATGTGGGAAGTACATAAACTTCAGCTGTCTCTAAAAGTTTTTTTATTAACCTCTTAATGCCCTTGAACGAGACCCTCTCTCGCGCCAAATGCCTTCCAATTTCTGCTATCCCGAGTCACGCTCGCTTGTCTCGACTTGCAGTGTTCTAATTTAAGCTAACACGTGTAACGCTCGCCAGTCGTTCATGTTTTATTTATTTATTGTAAATTTGTCTGCAGTTGTGAGTGGTCGTGTTTTGTGTTGCTTATTTCGTATTGTGTTCGTATTTACGTAGGTTTATGTTTAACACCATGCTTTCAAATCTACCATACCAAATTGAATTTTAAATTTTTATTCATTTTTTAAATTAAAATATGTTTAAATTGTTATGTTTCAATTGAAAAGTGTATAAACTTAAAATAAAACACTTGATGTTTTTTGAAACCCTGTTTGTAAAAAAAATCCTAGCATTAAGTGGTTAATCCTCAAATAAAACTTGTTATAACATAAATTCTTGTTATAAAAATAAGAAAATGGTCTTTAAACATCGTGTTATTTTCGGGCTTGTACAGTAATTAATAGAAAAATTGTTAACAGAAATAGTAAGTTTCTTAACTCTTGAGTGACTTAAATCATGTAAAAAAACACATCATACATAATAAAGATAATGCTTTTTTTTTCCAGAGTAAAGGGTCGGAGTATTGACTTGAGGATCCAGAGGAAGACCTAGTGCTGTGACATCATGGCTGTGGTGTTCCACGGAACTGTCAGGGGACTGTGCTATGTAGGGGGAATCAAAGTGCAAGCCCGGGGCATTGCTGGCAAAGTATTGCGTCAAAGCCTCGGCGTTACTTCTCGCCCTGCACCCTTCCCTTACATGGAGAAGCGCTACAGCCTCCTCCGCAGTATCATCGACCGCACCACACACCGCTTCGACATGAACTCCAAGGTGGTAGTAGTGGATGGCCCTATCTCTGTTGGCAAGACAGCATTTGCAGCCAAGTTAGCTGAAGAACTGGACATGCGCCACTTCCCTGAAGCCAACATGGATCTACATTATATTGATGGTAATGGTTTCGATCGACGTACTTTGGATCCTAAAATGCCAGAGAGCTGTCGTACTTTCGATCATGTTGATTTTTGCAAAAATCCAAATCATTTGAATGCAACCAATTTCCAAGTGATGATGTACAATGGTCGATACGATCAATATATCGACGCTTTGGCGCACTTACTCAACACTGGTCAGGGTGTGATACTGGAACGTAGTCCGTATTCAGACTTTGTATTTGCCGAGGCCATGGTAGAGTGCGGTTTCATGAGTAAACTGGCCTATTCCATTTACGAAGAAATCAAAAGCAACACTATATCTCAACTTAGACGACCTCACTTGGCTATTTACTTAGATATCTCTACCGATGTGGCTCTTAAGAGGATCAAAACAAAGAACTTGCCTCATGAGGTTAATTCTCCCGCTCTCACCAGCAAATTTTTATCTGCCATGGAGCGTAGCTACAAAGAGAAATATCTCAAGCAAATAAGTGATCACGCAGAGATTTTGATCTATGACTGGACAGACTACGGAGATGTTGAATTAGTCGTTGATGATATTGAAAAGATTGATTTTGACTGTCACGAACGTTACGATGACAATAAACTGAAAGATTGGAAATTACCTAGAGAGATGGATTGGGCCGAAGCGAGGATGCTGTATACCAATTCTAAATATGAGATTCTTACTTTGTTTAATGTACCGAGGTCTGAAGCTCCAGAGCTCATGGTACCTGCGGAAGATACTATCATTCGTGACCAAGTACTGGATGAAACTCCGGAGACCCGGTATGCGTTCGGCTTTAATCCGCATGTAGGTGATAAGTATCTGTTTAAATACAAAGGAAGGAAAGGACAAGATACATGGTAGAATTCATATACAGTGGTATTGTCTGTAGCTGCCGTAATATGTAAATAAAGAATTGTTTAATTTATATTCTTTTATATTAATTTATTTATGAAACCTTTTCTATATCAGGTTGTATGATCAAGTAAGGAACGATCACGTAAAAGATAATTGTTTGTTGGAGACGGATATTACAAGAAGAATTAAGAAAGGACTTGAGATTGTTTGGCCGCATTGAGAGAACTGCTTAAGAAAGACTAAGTAATCCCTTCACTTACACAACTTCACTTGCAATGTGGTTAATCATTGGGTTAGAGATTTTAAATCTGTTATGTAATAATTAAACTTCTAAATTGTCATTTTTATATATAACTGTCTGAGCAACAAAAGGAACAATGAAAGATTCATCCATTGAGAGTGATTTTGAATGATTAGGAACAGTAAAATGTAAGTTCCATTAATGTTTTCTTCGTATAAATAAATCATTTATCTCTCAAAATGTGTTTTATTAGTTATCAGTAACCACTTATATATACTTATAAAATAATAACAATTTTTTTTTAATAAAAGTAAATGATCACTTATTTTACATATCATTTATGTACACTGTTTTCCTAGAACCATATACCCACGTATAAGGAGGGACTACTGTACGTCTGGAATGAATTGTTGAGTGAAAAAATAATGAATTATATGGATGTGCTAGAGGCAAAGGTTTTGTTTATTGATAAAAATGTATGGAAATCTGTTCTCTGCCTACCCCAAAAGGGACATTGTGTGATTGTATGTATTGAAGGATTTATCTGGATTGAATTATGAGATCTCAATCGAGTGGCCGACCTTAAAGTATGCAATAGACTCGGCTACTTTTCAATATATTTGTCTTAAGATTTAAATCACTTCACTTGACATGTTTTTCTAGCTAAGCAATATTTCCTATAGCCAATTAATCGCATAAAACGAGGGATGCCTACTATATATTGAGAGTTCATAATACATGATTTAGTGGAGCTTACGTGTTGCATTTTATAGATTGAAAAACAATGGGCATTTAAGAATGAGATGACATCCTCAGTTCCAGACTGGTGTTTATGTAGAATTTTACAGAAGAAGATTTGATCTCTGTAGTGTTACATCTTTTTTAGAACAAACAGAATCTTTTTTCAGTGGTATTGAAAAATTTATTTATCTTTATAAAAATGTATTATGTTACAGGGCGACATAAATACAAACTTGTTAGTTTGTGGGTACATTTGTATTTACCATGATGACAATATTTTGTTCTGCGCTGTGTGACAATGCACAGAACATCTTTTGTAGTGTATTGTTACACACGTATTATAGAGTACAAAAATAGTGTATAAAAGCAAGTCATGAATCTGAAATTTGTGCACATTAAAGAAACTTAACAAAACCATCACACCATCTTGTCAGGGTAGGTAAAGAGGAGAGAGCACCAGAATTTCCTGTCGTCTTCTTCATCCATACACCTCATACAACTTCAATCGTACCGTTTATTAATCTTATTATTAAAATCTTAAGCACATTTATTAACTTATCATTTATTAATTTTATTATTAGAGTCTTAAGCACAGCACAGGCTTCCCTAGTTCGTACAATAAACTAATATAACAAGTACAAAAAAACATCTTAGAAACATTTCAAATTTGATAATAAAAGTGTATATGTTATACAATAACAAAATATAGCATGGTAAATAACATAAAAAATTAAATTATTTAAAGTATTACACTAAATCTAAGAGTTTTTCCTGAACGAGTAGAGCGACTCATAAAAACGTATATGTGAGCCACACATGGTTAAAAAAGTATGATTACTCTACCTACCACCATTTCCAAAGGCAGGTTGGTTCGACTTATAGGTTGAGCAAACAATCTATGGGTGTGTTGTCTTAGGTAATTAATTATCCAGAGCATACAAATAAGACCGCTGGGCTAACTGAATTACCTCTGACAAACGCAAACAAAAAAGTGAACACCGAATTGAAGAGATCTTCCACTCTCTATTGATCTGTAACTAAGCATCCCCAGTAAGAAGACACTTGGATAAAGCCAATAATAATATCTATAATCTCATGTAGAAATAATGGAGAAATCTTTTCTGAACTCTTTCTAACATGAGTGAACATGTAATACCTGCTGACACCCATATTATAGAGCAATATTCCAAATGACTAATGAGTTGTGTAATACATTGAGTATATAGTATAGGTATCTGTGAATAGTATAAATTACAAACCCAAGTATCTTATTTGATTTTTTTTAAACTGATTTGATTTGCAAATGAAATGAAAGATCACTTTCAAACAAAACACTCAAGTGCTTAGTGTTATCCATCCTCAACAGTTATTAACCATTCATAAGGTAACAAAAATAAGTAGTTCTTCTTGCTCTTACAAATAAAATAACAAAACATTTTGATATGTTAAAGAAGAGTTTGTTACAAATACTCCATTCCATGTGATGGCAAAGTAAAATAGTGTTTGTGGGAAAAAAGTGTGGTTCAGCTATAACATTTGAAAGCAAAATACAAAGAGTGCAAGAAAAATATATAATCAAATGGAAGTAAATAATGTTAGCAGAAGATAAAAAAAATGCAACAGAAAATTAGTATATTTTGAATGAACTGTATGGGAAGTCAGACATAACATAGATGATGCAAGAGACATACTATATGTGACAAAACTGCAATATATTGGACAAAGAAAGCATAAATGAAAGATCGCTCCAGAACCTATCTTTAATCTATGTTAGAGTATACATCAAGCGATTGACGACGCATGATAATTGTTCCTCAATGTGACGATGCGTGATAATTGTTACAAAATAAATGTATTTCGCACAGAATGTAAAAATTATCGAGTTATTAGCTTTGTCAGCACAGTAGGAAAATTGTATGATTTTTTTTAAATGAACGCGTGATTAAGCTGGCAGATGCAAAAATATTAAACACATGAGTTTTTATAAGTAGTAGAGGCTGAGTTTATCAAATATTTTCTCTAAGAATGCTGTCAGAGAAGAGATTGACCAAAAGCAAAAAAAAACTGTTTTTGTTTATTTGGAGAAAGCATATTACCGAGAAATTAAAAAGAAGTAATGGGGTAAACTAAACTATATTAGTATGGGTAGAACAACAAACTGATATGTGATATCACATCATTGTATGTTGACAGATATGAATGTGTTAGCATTAATCAAGTTTGAATTGATTGAGTCAAAATCACTATAAGTGTCAAACAAGGATGCATAACGTCATTATGGATGTTCAATCTTTACAACAAAACATGTGTGAATATATTAAAAAATACTTATTGTAAAATAAAAATTCCTGGTTCAAATGTATTTCACATACAACACCTTTTGTACAGATAAGTTAATTTGTTTTCGAAATCCCCTTGGAGGGCACAATCCGCTGGTTGAGAAACGATGGTATATGCCAACAATATGGTAGTAATAGCAGAAAAGAAAATATACGAACTCTTGGAAGGAAAATGTATGAAAGGTGTGAATCAAACAGGTTGGGAATGAATAATGGAAAGTTGTGGTTATTAAGAGGAAATAAAAGTGTATATGAAATACAAGCGAATAATTAAACATTAAATAAAGTCAAGGAAATTTTGTATCTTTGAAACACTGTACCTTTGAAATATAATATTTTAGAAACATTAACCCCTTACCGCATACTGGCTCATATATGATCCAAAATAATCTTTCGCCATAAAAAACAACAAGATAATAAAATATTTCTTGCTTCTGGCAATAATACTAAAGTTTTATCTATGATCCGCGTTACTAGTTGTCAAACTTCTTGCTAGATGTCTCTGGGTGTTGAGTTCACGGCCATTATTCAAAGAGAGAGAGAGAGAGTCTCTGGTTGTACTAGTATGCTAGATGTGCGTTCAACTGTTTCCAACTGTCGGTTTATGATTTTCTGTACAAACGTGATATTCAAAAGTGTTTTTTTTTTAGTTTTTTGTTTGTAAAACGCTATAAAAAATTATATTACACTGGTTTAATATTATTTTCATTGGGTAAGTAATAAAATGATCACTTTTATATAAAATTATGGATAATATTGTGTGAAATGTTTTTGGTCCATATATGGTCCATCATGCAGTTAGTCATAATTTTTGCACATATTGTCAAATAAGTTGTAAAATGCCAATAACCAAGTTAAGTGTATTTTTATCGATTTTAATTATTTTTTTTAGATATGGACGCTCGTAAATTCTACAACACTACAAAATATGCAAGAGAAATACCAAACAATGGTATTGACAGCGAGGATGATGTGTCAGATAATGAGGATTACCCCCAAATGAGTACTCCCAAAAATGTAATTATTCCAGAAAGCGATGAGAGCAGTTCTGATGAAGAAAACGAAGTCCAAGAAGCTCCTTCAACTTCTGCTACCGAGAAGTTTGTGTGGAGGAGTCGAAATATGTGTAAATCACCAGATGATATTGCATTTTTGGGAGATCTAGAGTTTCCAAAAGACTTTGACGATATAGATTCTCCTGTTCAATTGTTTAAATATTTTTTTGAAGACGACATCTTGGAACAGATAGTTTTGGAATCACGGTTGTACTCGACAAACCAAAGACCAGACAAACCAATCTCATTGTCGAAAAATGATATAGAACAATGAATAGGAATATGTATGATGATGTCAGTTACCCTCCTGTACTACACTATAGGCATTATTGGAATCCTGATCTAGGTAACCCATTCATTTCCTAAACCATGACGTGCGGAATAGGTGGGAGGAAATAACAACTCTGCAATGGCATCTCCAGATTCTCCAGATTTTGACCCTCTTTACAAAATTAGGCCCATTCTTTCAGAGGTGTAAGTACCCAGATTGTACAGGACGATCTTTTTTCATCTGCGAAAAATGCAAAATAAACTTATGTCTGAATAAAGACAGGAATTGCTTTACAAATTTCCATGAAAAACAGTGGTTTTCGTTTCCAAGCCATGTCATGTACTCCAGTATTTTTTTTACTACAACTGCATGGCGTGCCAGATTTGGACCAAAATATTTTTTTGTATTTTATATAGGTAAAAATAAATTATTTGAAAAATAAAAAAATACGTGTCTTTTTTTTCATCATTTACACATCATATATTTTTTTTACAAATTTAAAAAAAATCATGCAGTAAGGGGTTAAATAGCCACGCGAAATGCAATATTGAAAAAAATGTAGTAGACGCTGATAAAATGAATGATTGGTTTCACAATGTGTTTACTGGTCGAGGCATTTCAAGAGAAACAAAGCTGACTGCTTGTAAAATTTAAAAATGGGTAAAAAGTATTGAAGGTAAGATAAATACAATATAAAAAATAGCGTTGCGTAGAATGTGTGGGAAAACGTTGGTTAATGGTAAAAAATGTGAATTAGCCTTATAACAATGTTTAGGTACTGATATAAAATATTTAAGTGCAACAGAATATTATTTAGTGGCAGCACTGAAACGAACTTGACGTTTGTAGTTAAATGGCGACATTAATTTTGTAAACCAGCTGATATATGGCCTTGTAGAGTCGGGGCCGATTTTCGTTTTTTTTCAAATTTTAAAACCCCCTGTTATTGAAATGTACGCGCGGTCGGCTTTTTTAAATAAAATGTCATCACCCCACTAACGATGTACGATCCCAGCCCCGTTTCATCAGACCTTAATGACGCCGCTAATTCAGATCTTGACATAATATCACTTAACCTGTAGGAAGATTTCACATTTTGCGGGTAATTCCACGGGTATATATTTTTATATCTGGTTACGCCCTTGCGCAAAATTTTGCGTCACACAGTGTCAGCTGAATTCTATTTCTATTCTACGCGTGCACAGCGTGTAGCTGGTATACATAGCTAAATGGGTTTTATCGATAATTAACATCGTCAGTGGTTACCAGCGAGTGGCGAGGAAAGGCGAGCGCCGTGTAACGAATACTTCCCATCGCGACAGATCGTGTCTTTCTTTACAAACATAAATTATACTCGACATCTTTCAACATGCCAAATATAATAAACGACGTTAAGCTCGACTTTAAAGACGTTCTTCTTCGACCCAAGAGAAGCACGCTGAGGAGCAGGAATGACGTGAGTATCATTTGCCTCCATTCTTTATAGCCTTTATTTAGTTTTTATCCTTTTATGACTTATTCGAAAAAATATCGTTAGGGCAATCAAGGGACACTGGCAAGGCTACACATCCTTGACTTGTAAGAAAAGGTCACATTTAATTTATTACTTTCAAATATTACTTCAATGGCTTATAATGTATATTA
Source organism: Odontocerum albicorne (assembly GCA_949825065.1). Lineage (NCBI taxonomy): Eukaryota > Metazoa > Arthropoda > Insecta > Trichoptera > Odontoceridae > Odontocerum > Odontocerum albicorne. The sequence goes on from OX463862.1 coordinate 8,439,244, forward strand.
ATTATTTAATTCAAAAAATATTATTATATTTATAAGCATTAATTAACTATACATTCCATCCTAAATAAATAAATAATGGCAGGAATTTTATATCTTTTAGTTCATGGGTTGTTGCATTAAAATGCAGAATTCTTAGTATTTAAACATTATATATTGTGGTTATGGTACCTTGATATTGTTGATTTTTAAAATTTTATTCCTTGAACTATAAAAGTACAAATCTCACCTATGTTATTTTCAGTGATGAAAGCATTTAATTGAAACATGTGATTATTAGTTGACTTAAAATAGGAATTCCTAGTTAGTCAACCAGCTGGTCTATGGTATCTGGGCATAGTAACTAAGCATAATGGGGGAAGATGTTTTCACTATTATTGAAATGTGTCTTTAAACTCCTGCTTTATTTTTATTGTATTTTTTCTTGTCATACCTATAAAATAAATAAATCCTATAGAGATGTGGAAAAAACTTATAGGTGCCTTTTAAATACTGTAGAAATGCATGCACATGGTTTGACAATGTATGACTGAATACAGAATAAAGTGATAAGGGATGAATGTGAACTTAAGGCTTGATGTGTTGATGGTTTAGGCATGTTTTATTTTATTTACACATGACAGGAATTTATTTTATTTACACATGACAGGAATATACATAATTTGCGAAAAAAACAACAGGTAATTTAATTTGGACACACAATTTTAATGAATCTAGGTTTGTTGCCTAATGAATGAAGATCATAGAAAATCATTTTAATGAATCTAGGTTTGTTGCCTATTGATTATGGAACTAATGAATGAAGAAAGATTAACAAAATAAATATATATAGTGTAAATGTGAGTGGAATGAGTGAGAGAGGAAAACCAAGAAAAGTATATTAGGTTAGATCATATGGATGATATTTTGAAAGAAGAAAAGGAAAAATTGTAGCAGTTGTATAAAATTATTTATGGATGTAGAATAAGCGAAGGATGTGTTTCGAGATAAGAAAGTCTAGCGCTCTGTCATTTCTGTCTATCCTGATAGAGAAATGGCATGATGGTTTGTATGTATTCTATAAAGAGGATGATTGCCAATAACTTGGAAGGAAAAGGGGCAGTGTAAATATATTTGGAAAACTATTGTAGTATTAAACATTTAAAGAGTGGTTAGAGATTCAGATATGTGACTGAATTAGTGAAGATGGAGTAGGGAAAGATTTACAAAACAGATTTTCTGGAATGAATGGAGAGTTAACAAAGGGTTGACCGAGAAAAGAGTGGAAAAAGACATATTAACTGATGGAAAGGCAAGATGCATGAGAAAGAGTAGAGCATGTATGATGATGTTTGGATGTGGATGAGGTAAAAACTGTGTGTATGGGTAGAAAAGTGTGTCTCCAAATCTGTCTTGACTGCCTATCCCAAAAGAGACATGGTATGATGGTTTGTATGTGTACTTTGATTTTTAACCATCGTTATTTGAATAAAAATTGATTCACAGGTGGACCTGTACCGAGAAATCACATTCCGCAACTCGAAGCAAACATATAGGGGTGTCCCTGTCATGGCCAGTAATATGGACACTGTCGGCACTTTCCAAATGGCCAAGTCCCTCTCTAAAGTAAGTCATGTTTATTATTTATTTTTTTAACAAAATTACGGACATTGAAGTGTCGTTTACATATCACAGTTATAATTATAAAGCAAAAAATAACATATAAATATCTTCCTAAATAAAATAATTCTCAAGGATATATCTTTTAGAATACACGATGCATGAAAATACTAATAGATAGTAAAAAAAATATATCAAATACAATTTATTTGTAACAATCTACAATATATGCATGCATTGAGAAGAGACAATGTGTGACAGAATACGGAATGAAGGGATTAGGGATGAATATGAACTTAAGGCTGATGTGTTGAGTAAGATGAAGAATAGTATGCTGAGATGGTTTGGGTATGTGGGGAGAAGAAATATTAACAATACAAATGTGAGAGGAAGGCGGGGTAGAGAAAGACCATATAGTGAATTTGCAAAGGCATTTGATAAAGTCAATCACGACACTCCTTCAAAGATTAAGCAAGTTTGTTTGCAATTTACCACTTTTAAAGTTATTCGCTAACTATTTTCGAAATTGAAAACAGTTTGTTTCATATGGAGTATTGACATCTGATCAATTTCATGTTAACTCAGGTGTTCTCCAGGGATGAAATCTAGGGCCAATGCTTTTTATTTTTATTAATTAGGCGAAAAATAGTATTATTTACTCAAATGTTTTACTATTTGCGAATGAACTTAAATTATTCCTAAAAATATCGAGCGTTGATAGGAATATCGAGCGTTGTAGGAAACTCCAGAATGATATCAACAATATATATGAATGGAGCATTCGTTACAAACTCTTCTTTAACGTTTCATTTTGGAACAAATGAAAGAAGAATAACAAAACAAATATATATTGGAAAGCGTGTAAGAGGAAGACCGACGAAAGTATTGTTGAATTAAGTGAATAATATTTTGAAAAAAGGAAACGTAAAAAGACTGAGATATCATAGAAGTTGTATCAGGTGTATAGATGTAGCCAGTGCTTTTTTTTTTTTTTTTTAAATGTGCCGGAGCTCACTTCTTGCCAAGCTTTTCGTAAACTATAAAAAAAGGTGGTGGAGCGCCACTCCACTGCGCTCCACAGCAAAAAAAGTAGACAGTGCTTTTTTTTAAAAAAAAAAGGTGTCAGAGCTCACTTTTTGTCAAGCTTTTTGTAAACCGTAAAAAAGGTGGTGGAGCGCCGATTCACTGCGCTCCACCGCAAAAAAAGCAATGGATGTAGCGAAGGCTACATCCATTGCTTTTTTTGAAGGATGTGAAAAAATCCGAAATTATAGGGCAAATTAGAAAACAAATATTTAAATAAATAACCAGCCTTCCAGTAAAGACCTAAAATCGAAGAAATGTCGGAGATTGACCCTCCTGAACTTAACAACATCATAATCTTCCCCATGTCATCTTTCTATTGGGTTAGGCAGAGACAATAGATCTCCACTTCATTCTATCCTGGCACAAATCTTTTGCTTCTTCCATTTCCATACTATTCTATTATGAAGGTTTCATTCTTATCTCTTCATGATTTGATTGATTTGGTTATCCATGTTTCTCTAGGTCTTCCCAAACTTCTCATACTTTCTATACCATTATTTTTCAACTTGTGGGTCGGTAAAATAAAAACAACTTAATATGTACAAAAGGAAAATAACACATTTTCTGAGAAAAAACTAACAGTTTAGTTGCCCTGTTAGTGACATAAATCAGTAGATATCTTTATCTGATAAGGCTTATCGTCTTAGTGCAAGTACAACATTGCGTCACAACGTACACATGCATCGACAAGTTATTAAGTTTTTACAAGGGCTCTCGAAGTCTTAATATATTTTTTTATCTTTTGTGGGGTCGCAAGGCTTAAAAGGTTAAAATACAATGTCCTATACAAATAGCATAGATTATTTTGGTGAATCTTTCATCATTCATCATTCAATGAGGCCGAACCAATTCAATGTTCCTTTTTTAATCTTAAGCAGTGTATCTTCTTCCAATCCGCATAGTTACCTAATACCCTAATTTCTTATTCTATCATATATTATTTTGCCACATATTTTACACAACACTTTCATTTCTACTACAATTATTTTACTTTCATCACTTTCATAGCATGCAATATAAAAGTGATGAAAGTAAGATAGAATCATGCGACAGTCGTTAGCAAATTGCTATTGAATCATTTGAATATTATTAATTAACTTATTTTCACCACTTTCACATTCTAATGTTAAATCAATATTTCATTATGAGCTGCCAGCTTTGCATTTATCGAAATGCTTCAATAACATTTAAAAATATCCACCAAACCAGATTTTACAATTACCCAATTGTTACATTCTCAAAATCAATTAATTACATCACGCAACAGTCGTTAGCAAATTGCTATTGACTCATTTGAATATTACTACTTATTTTACTTTCATCACTTTCATATCTTTGCATTTATCGAAATGCTTCAATAAAATTTAAAAATATCCGCCAAACCAGATTTACAATTACCCAATTGTTACATTTCTAAAATTGATGAATCACATCATGCGACAGTCGTTAGCAAATTGCTATTGACTCATTTGAATATTACTACTTATCTTACTTTCATCACTTTGCATTTATCGAAATGCTTCAATAACATTTAAAAATATCCACCAAACCAGATTTTGAATTTCCCAAAATTGATAAATTACATCATGCAACAATCGTTAGCAAATTGCTATTGACTCATTTGAATATTACTAATTATCTTTCTTTCGTCACTTTGCATTTATCGAAATGCTTCAATAACATTTAAAAATATCCACCAAACTGATGAATCACATCATGCGACAGTCGTTAGCAAATTGCTATTGACTCATTTGAATATTATTAATTATCTTACATTCATCACTTTCATATCCTAATGTTAGATTAATATTTCACTATGAGCTGCCAGCTTTGCATTTGTTGAAATGCTTCAGTAGCATTTAAAAATATGCACCATACCAGATTTTAAGTTACCCAATTGTTGCATTCTCGAAATTATTGAGTAACATCATGCGACAGTCGTTAGCAAATTGCTATTGACTCATTTAAATATTATTAATTTATTTTCAAATATTATTAATGCTTATTTGTGAAGAAACATAATTACACTTACATCATATAAAATAATTCACATTCATGTTACACCAAGGTTTCCTAGCTGAACTACTTTCTCTCTGCCTGTTTGTTAGCTAGGAGTACAGAGTGATATCGCACCTTTAATGAAAGATTGTGACAAGTGGAGATTTTGTCTTAAAATTACTTATTTATAATAAAAAATCCCTTTCTTCAAACAGAATCAATAACCTGACCTTTAATGAAATTTTCACATGTGGAAATATTTCATAAAATGACTGAAAATCGACATATGTTTTTGTTAAAACTCAATCAAAAAAAAGAATTTAATAAAGAATATAATAATTTTTTAATAAAATTATATTTCATCACCTTTCTCCAAATATTTTTTTAGTTTAATTACATACATACACGCTATTGCTCAGTTTCCTTGTCGAGGGAAGGCAGAGAATACAGAGTGCCAGACTTTCTTATAGCGATACACATCTGTCGCCTCTTCTACGTCCATAAACCATCTCATACAACTGTTACAATTTCTATAATTTGGCATTTTCTTTCAAAATATGATCTTGCTTGATCCAACCATACTTACATTGGTCTTCCTCTACACTCCTTCCTTCCTTCTTTAGAAGGGCATGGCCTCGCGGTAATGCACTGGACTTCCATACGGAAGGTCATTGGTTCGAACCCTGTGCTATGCTACTCCTCTCGAATGACAGGCATTTTTTCATCAGATCCAGTACAGCAGTGTGGCCGGTGAGTTTGCTGGTGTGCAATGGCACACTTACTTTAAAAAATTCACAGTACAGCTTTGCTTTCCAATTGAATTGACGTCGGAATGCCGAGGGGATCCTTAACTACGAAGCCCAGCAAAGAACGAATTACTCCTTCCTCTCACATTTGCTGCATCAGTATATTTATTTTGTTAGTCTTTCTTCATTCATTGGTTCTACATGCCTTAATTATCTTAGTGCTCTTCTCGATCTTACTTAGTACATCAGTTTTCACATTTATCAGTAATCACTTAATTTCATATTTTTTCATGCATTGCCACCCTATGTATTCTTCTCAGTGCATCCATGTATACATAATTTATTCCGCTCCTTTCAGTTGTTTTCGACAGTCATGTTCCATTTCATGCATTGCCACCCTATGTATTCTTCTCAGTGCATCCATGTATACATAATTTATTCCGCTCCTTTCAGTTGTTTTCGACAATCATGTTCCATTTCCATATGTCAAAGTTGGTACTAGTGTACAAAGGTATATATATATATATATATATATATAGTGATATTTCTGTTTTATAAAGGTAAGGGTGCTAAAGTGGAGTGTGGAAGATACAGAGCCATTAGTTTGCCGAGTGTAGTAAGTAAACTGTACTGGAAAATTTTGATAGAAAGAGTGACAAAAAAGTGTGGGATGCTCAGGGTGCCTTTTTAACTGGAAGAGGATGTGTGGATCAGGTTTTATCTTTGCAGATAAAAAGATATATTAAGCATTTGTGTGCTTGGAAAAACATATAACCGCTTAGTAAGAGGCAAGCTATGGATAATATTGAATGAATATGGTGTTGATTGTAAATCATTAAGTAATATTGTGTTTATAGTTGTATTATCTAATGTTGATTGTTTACATTTTTGTTTTCTCTCATTTAATAACTGTGAATATGGATCAATTGCATTTAATACAGGTCATTTGACTAAATGCTTCTCTGCAAATCTGGGTTGTTATGACTTAAAACATTTACATTTATAGTTTGTTATTTTATGAACACTTTTTGTCTTCTTTTCTTTATGTTAAATAGTGGTTGGGTCAGTTAGTTCTTCTAAATCCCGAATTGATAGACCTTCAGTTTTGATGTATAATAAATCTGTAATAACTTCGTTATTTACTTAACCAATTATGTGAGCCATTCGTACGACGCCGCACGTTCGTTGTACCGGAACTTCGTAGCGGAAGGATTCATTATGTGAGGTATTACGGTATTTTTTGCTTTCATAGGCAGTATAGTTGAAGTAAATATCTTTGGTAAGCTGAAAGAGGGCAGAAGAAAGAACGGAGAGCTTTGCAAGATATATAAGGACGTACTGCATGAGATGATCAAAAACATAAATTCTCAACACAACTGGGAGCAAATGGCAGCAGGTTGAACCAAACGGCTTAAAGCTGTTGCCAGTTATCAGGGATCCAATTAAGAAAGAAGGTGCAGACAAACGGCGAGTAATAAAACTCTTTGCTCTATATGCAACAGGATAGATATATCTAGTGACGGCAACAACAAGTGTCCTAATCTCCAACTTTGTATTGCACCTATTACACTTGTCGCAGAGGCATTCAATTCAAGTAATGCATATTTTTTTAAATGTATATTCGAACAGTAACAAGTGTCTTTATGGATAAATCTCTGGATTTTTATCTACATTGTTTCATTAATGTTCTTACATAACAATAATTCAGCACTATTAAACATGCTATTAAATTTTTTATGCATTTATAACTTGGCATGAAATTATGTCAATAAAAACAGACCAAGGAGTTTAGTTGATGGCTGATTATTTTTATATTGATTTTCTTAACAATTGATTGGAGTGATAACAGAAATAAATGCCATTGAAATACGAACCTCGCAAAGAATGTCGAGCAATTCAATTTATTGTACTCAATTATGCTTTCATTATATACGATACAACCTGCTTTATTGTTATGTGGTAATGCCTCCCAATTGACGACAAAGATGTTGAAATAAAAATCTAACTGTAACCCTTGTTAGTCTTTCTTCATTTATTCGATCTACCATACCCACACCATCTCAGAGTGCTCTTCTTCATCTTATTCTGCACATTTAACCTCTTAAGCTCACATTCATCCCTCATTACTTCATTCCATATTCTGTCATACATTATCACCCCATCTATTTTTCTCAGTGCATGCGTTTCTACATAATTTACTTCATAAATTAGCGCAACTATGTCTCGTTATATACAATCTCGTTTTACGTTATTTCGTTTTACGTTACAATAACGCAATTGAAATAAAATTAAGAAAAAACGTCATATAAAGTCCATTTCAATAAATGCGATTGAAAGAAATAAGTTACGTTAATCTTCTAATTGAAAATAAAAATAATAATTGTTTTTTTTTTACTATTTTTATGCTACTTTTCTTTCATTTGAAACCAATTCCTGTCTCATTCGGATTAAAATCAATTCACTTGATATATATTTTTTACTATTTTTAAGTTACTTTTCTTTCATTTGAAACCAATTCCTGTCTCACTCAGATTAAAATCAATTCACTTGATATATTTTTTACTATTTTTAAGTTACTTTTCTTTCATTTGAAACCAATTTCTGTCTCACTCAGATTAAAATCAACTCACTTGATACATTTTTTACTATTTTTAAGTTACTTTTCTTTAATTTGAAACCAATTTCTGTTTCACTTAGATATAAATCAATTTACTTGATATGTTTAGCTATGCAATTTTTCCATAGCCAATGAATCACGTAAAGTGAAGGATACATGTATCTTGTTTAAATGTTGTATTCATGCACTTGGGTACTATTTAGTACTTGTCATCGTTGTTGTTGCTGGACTTTGTTGTCGAGGATCCACTCGCCATTCTAATGTCAATTCATTTGGAAAGTAAAGCTGTGCCATGGAGTTTTGTTTGTTTCTTTCTTTTCTTCTTTTCAAGCGAGTGATCCATTGCACACCAGAAAACTCACCGGCAATACCGCTGTACTGAATCTGGTGGTACACCAGCATGTTTTTTTCAACCGAAGTCATAGATACCATTATACTCCCGAATACTAAGCAGAAATGCCTGTCATTCAAGGGGATTAGCACAGCGGGGGGCTCAAACTGGTGACCTTCTGCACTGATGTCCAGTGCATTACATGCACTTTAGTACATGTAATGCATTCCTTTCAGTGAAATAATAAAAAATGTAAAAACTATTATTGATATTGCTAGATTGTATATAGTAGAGTGCGACAGAAATATCGCCTCATTTTGTAATGTAAATAAAAAGACATATATGAACAACACTGGCTGTCAAATTTGTGTGTGGTTCTATGAACAAATGTGGCAGTCAAATTTTTATGTGGTTATTATGAACAAAAGTGGCTGTCAAATTTGTATGTGGTTATATGAACAAAAGTGGCAGTCAAATTTTTATGTGGTTATTATGAACAAAAGTGGCTGTCAAATTTTTATATGGTTATATGAACAAAAATGGCTGTCAAATTTCATAAATATCATAGCTCACTGGTTGACAACACCCTAATTTGGTTGAATAGCCATTAGCTAAAGAAAAATTATCAGAAACTATTTCAACACAAGCTACCAAAGCTTGCGCAAATTAATGTTTCAACAGATATTTGAAATTTGGTGATTGACATTGATTTTGCTAGCTGATAGCTGTTAGAGAAAACTATAAATAATTCTGTCACTTTTCTAATTTTAAACTTAAGTTTCTTATACAAGAAAAAAATAATAATGTGAAATCATCCTATTTTTTGGGTACATTGAGTGAATGATTTTTTGAAGACCGTACAGCACCAGTACAAGGACTGTAAAATAGGTGGATGGCTGCCGTTTAATACTCGGAGAATCCGATTTGCTTCTTGGGTCTTGTATTAGTTTTCATCCATGCTTTATAATTAGGAATTCTTTCAGAATTAATTTCGTGTCATTGTTTGTCTTTCTTTCTTGAACAAGTCAGAAAACGGTTCTCTTTATTTTGTCTCATACAAACTTTTGAACTAAGATAATTTCTTTCTACTCTTTTATAGTCGACACATTTCCAAATCATTTCTTGATATATTTTTAAATTCAATTTGATACCAATTTACAAACCGACATAAGACACGTTTTGCAAATCTTGAGAAGAAATTGAAGGCTTCAAGTATTGTAGGGGTTCAAGGATTGTGATGCGCAAGTTGTGGCTTACTGTCTCTTACCTCTCGATCAACTCCGCTCTCACTTACGCGAGATGAACCCTATATGTATCCTATAAGAAGTGACTGGCTATTTTAAAGGTGTGTTGCGATTAACTGATTGGAGATCGATGGGTTGAGAGAACCGGTCAGACTTGTTCATGCAGTTTATCCTAATTTTGGTGTAGATCTGCAGCAATTCCATTTGATATCAATTTACAAATCAACATAAGACACGTTTTGCAAATCTTGAGATAAAATTGAATGCTTCAAGTATTAATTGTAAGTATTATTGAACCCCTACGTTCAAGCATTGTGATGCGCAAGTTGTGACTTACTGTCTCTTACCTCTCGCGATCAACTCCGCTTTCACTTACGTGAGATGAACGCTATATGCATCCTATAAGAGGTAGCCGGCTATTTTAAAGATTAATTGATGGGAGATCGATGGGTTGAGAGAACCGGTCAGACTTGTTCATGCAGTTTCTCCTAATTTTGGTGTAGATCGGCAGCAGGGTGTTATCTTTAGTAAATGAGTTATCATGCTACTGCGGTGTAGAAGGCCAGAGAAAACCACTACTATATTCCCAAGATAACTTATTAACTGGTATTCAAGAGAATTGAAGGGAAAATTGGGTAAGAACTAATCGGATTAGGAATCAAACTCGTAACCTCCTGATGAAAAGGCAGGTGACTTATCAAATAGGGTACAGAGATTGTCTTGCGTGACTGCAGTTATCTTGTTGAGTCACTGTGATTGCATAAATCAAATTTCTTGCTTCATCATTTCGTATACACTATCTTATTGACTTTAGTTGTCTGAGTGATAATAATCCACAATGGCTGATTGTCGAATCCAGATGTTAAATAATCCAGTCTTTCGTAAGGAACCATAAAGTATATCCAAATCCGTTATGTGAACACGATAAAGAACTTAGTTGGGGGACGACATTGATTCAGCACCATTAATACTAATGAATTTGTCAATATTTCAAATCCTTTAAAAATAGTACATACATACAAATCATTACGTCGGTTTTCTGTCGAGGCAGGCAGAGGAGAGAGCACCAGATTTTCCTTTAAATGACATTTAAACATGAAAAACAATATCCGCCAAATTTCCACCTCTTGCAGCTCCACAGATGTTCACTTTTTTGTCAAAATTTTCGATGACATTTTGGCATAATTGCGGTTCTAACTCGCCAATAACGCGAATAATTTTGTCCTTCAGCTCAGAAATTGATCGGGGGTCATTCTTATAGACCTGCCTTTCACGTAACCCCAGAGAAAATAGTTCAACGGTGTCAGATCACATGATCTTGCTAATTAACATCACCGTTTCCAGAGATTACGATACATTAAATAATTCAACAATTTGAATGCGTTGTTGTACTGTATACGACTCCATTTTTATAAATGTCATACATTACACTTCTCAAATGTCACAAGACCCAGGCAAGTTCGCGACGCCATCTGTGTTTTACCAAGAACTAAAAATACCGCTTAATTTGAAAGACCCTTTATATCTATACCCGTTTTCATACAAATCCTACAATTTCTTTGACTTTTTACGTTTCCTACTTTTAAAATATCATTCGCTTCAGCCAACCACACTTTCCTTGGTTTTCAATTGATACGTTAAGATTTTAGAATAAAAAAACAACTATTTAAAAAGATACACTTCAACAATCTACTAAGATGATAGTCCAAAATCGTATTTTGGAAAAAGACTGATAGGAACCGAATACATACTGTGCGAATGATGTATTAAAAAGAATAATTGAGAAGCATGTAGAAGGAATGAACAAAGAAAGACTAGCAAAACAAATATTGGGTGTACAAATAAGTCACCGCCGTTTGACAAAAGTTGGCGCCACCAGTAAGTTATGGTTAAAATTGTCAGATGTAAAATGTCATTATCGTAAGGTTGGACATCTGTCAACAACATGACCTTGAAATATTAGTGAATTTTTATCAGTATAACATATTTTTTTGTGTTCGAAAATGTCAAGTTTTGAGCCGAATAAGCGTCATTTGCGGGAACTTTTGATTTACTTCTTCAATTTGAAGAAATCTGCAGCTGAGGCGCATCGATTGCTTGTAGAAGCATATGGTGAGGCTGCCTTAAGTGAGAGAAGTTGTCGTGAGTGGTTTCAAAAGTTTAAGAACGGTGAATTTGACATCGAAGACAAAGAACGTAGCGGAAGGCCGAAAGTGTACGAAGACGCGGAATTGGAAGTATTATTGGGTCAAGATTCGTGCCAAACGCAAGAAGAACTTGCACTTACATTAGGAGTGACTCAACAAGCAATTTCACATGGGTTGAAATCATTGGGAATGATTCAAAAACAAAGAAATTGGGATTCATATGAACTGACACGGAGAAACTTTGAATGCCAATTTTCCACATGTGAAATGCTGCTTGCCAGGCATAAACGAAAGGGTTTTCTGCACCATATAGTCACTGGTGATGAAAAATGCATCCATTATGATAATCCAAAAAGGAAGAAATCATGGGGATCCCCTGGTCATGCTTCAACATCTACGGCTAAGCCAAATATTCATGGAAAAAAACTCTTGTTGTGTATTTGGTGGGATCAGCTTGGTGTCGTGTATTATGAGTTGCTCAAACCGAATGAAACCATTGCTGGGGCTGTCTACCGAACATAATTGATGAGATTGAGTCGAGCACTCGAGGAAAAGCGCGCCCACTACTACGCCAGACACGACAAAATTATTCTCCTGCATGATAATGCTAGTCCACATGTTGCGGCACCGGTCAAAACCTATTTGGAAACACTCAATTGAGAAGTTTTACCCCACCCGCTGTATTCACCAGACATTGCTCCTTCTGATTACCACTTGTTTTGATCGATGACGCATGGCCTGTCTGAGCAGCACTTCACATCATATGAAGATACCAAAAATTGAGTCGATTCGTGGATAGCCTCAAAAGATGATGATGATGACTGACGCGGTATTCGTATGCTGACAGAAAGATGGGGAAAAGTAGTGGCAAGCGATGGGTACTACTTCGAATAAAACACGAGGTTCCGTTCTTTCACAATAAATGCCCATTTTTTTATAAAAAACGGCGGAAACTTATTTGTACACCTAATATATAATGAAAATGTGAGGAGAGGACATGGTAGAGGAAAACCAAGGAAAATATGATAAGCTCAAGTGAATAATATTTTTAACCTAGTGCTGAGAGTCTATGTATAGACGTTTTATAGTATTGAAAAAAATTACCAGCAGTAAAATAGTTAAAAAGGATTTCAGTCTGGTTTTCACTTAAGGCCTCTTTAACATATTTGTAGTCGGTTGGAAGAAATTGCCACATGGCGATAAGTCCGCTAGATTGTACTGTATACAACAAAAGTGTAAAGAAAGAAATGTAGAAAGTCATTGTATGGATATAGAAGACCTGACGGATGTGTGTCGAGATAGGAAGTTCTGGCACTATGTCCTCTGCCTACTCCAACAAAGAAATAGCATGATGATATGTATTACACTTTCGTTATATATAGTACAACCTGGCAGGCTTATTGCCATGTGGGAATCACCTTCGTTATATATAGTACAACCTGGCAGGCTTATTGCCATGTGGGAATCACCTTCGTTATATATAGTACAACCTGGCAGGCTTATTGCCATGTGGGAATCACCTTCGTTATATATAGTACAACCTGGCAGGCTTATTGCCATGTGGGAATCACCTTCAATCGGACAGAAAGATGTTTTAACAAGCCTAAAGTGAAAACCAGACTGAACTCTTTTTTTTTGGATATCAATGGGAATCATTGCACCACCTGCAACCCCCGGTTTGCAAGACAGGCGTCTTATGAACTAGGTCACGGAGGTCATGTAAAAAAACCATGTGTTTCAAACTAGGCATCACAGGTCGCTGCCTATAATAAAGTACATTGAACTGTTCGTATGTAATCTTGCAAAATTTTGTGTATCGTTGGTATATTCAGTGATGTAATGGTGACTCTCCTCTAAACCCACATTCAAGTTATATAAAATATCCAAGCATATATTATTACTTTTATGATTCGCATGGAATAAACAATGCATTGATAAAACGCCTTCCTAGATAACGGAGGTGTATTGAAACAGTGCTGAATGGTTGCTAAACTGTGTACATTTCTGTTTATTTTCTTATTAAGGATTCCTATTACTTGATTACAATCTTACAACTTTTAATTAATACAAAAAAATATATAATTTTTCTATTTGGGTTGTATTTACTCAGATAATGGAAATTAAGAGAAATATCTCTAAAATATATATATTCGAACCGGACAATATCAAAATATGCTGAGATAATAGTCCTCAACTATATATTAATATCAACTTTGATTTATGGAAGTGAAATGTGGACGTGGGATTGAAAGGAGGCGAACAAATAGAGCTTATAGAAATGCATGCACTAAAAGGAATATATGGGGTTACATTTTATGATAGAATACAGAATAAAGGGATTAGAAATAAATGTAAACGTAAGGCTGTACTTGTTGAGTAAAGTTGAGTACTTGAAGAAGAGCCTCTCTCTCGAAGAGCTCTCAAGTAAACAAATATACAGTTTTGTTAGTCAAAGTTGAGTAAGTAAACTATTTTTCGCCTTATTAATAAAAATAAAAAGTATTGGCCCCAGATTTGATCCCTGGGGAACACCTGAGTTAACATGGAATTGATCAGATGTCAATACCCCATATGAAACAAACTGTTTTCGATTTCGAAAATAGTTAGCGAATAACTTTAAAAGTAGTAAGTTGCAACCAAACTTGCTTGATCTTTGAAGGAGTGTCGCGATAGACTTTATCAAATGCCTTTGCAAATTCACTATATGGTCTTGCTCTACCACGCCTTCCTCTCACATTTGTTTTGTTAATATTTCTTCTCCCCACATACCCAAACCATCTCAGCATGCTCTTCATCATCTTACTCAACACATCAGCCTTAAGTTCACATTCATCCCTTATCACTTCATTCCGTATTCTGTCACACATAGTCACCTTGTGTTTCCAATAGAATGATGCAATTTTGTTCAAGAGAAATGCTAAGAGTGACTACAGAGTACCATAAAACTGAAATATCCTTTCATATGTAGATTTTCAGCATCTTTCCGATCATGGATGAGTGCCACGCTCAAACAGAAATTGTTTATTGGCCTTTGCAGTTCACCACTCTTTTCTTTTTTTACGTTGTCCCTTACTGCCCATGCTGTGTTACTCTGGAATCAGTTACAAACCAATATTAGATCCGTTTCATTCTTGGCATGCTTTTAAAAGCGACTGAAAATTCTCTTAATTTCTAGTCAGTAATACTCGTATAATGTGTTTCATTCCTGATTTTTTCTTTCCTCTCCACCATCTCTTCTTTTCCCTTTAATTGATGATATCTCACTTTATATGAAAGGGAATGTTTGGGTGATTGTCCGTCTTTGTGGAGTTTATGGGCGTACGCTCACGTATGTGTTCATGGATTTCGTGGAGATGGATAGTCATTTGAATATTTTTTGCGACCATGTAACTTGCTTCATTTACTTTTGTCTGGTTGGTTGGTTGGAAGAGATTGCCACCTGACAATAAACCCGCCAGATTGTATTTGCAATAAAAGTGTTAAATAAATCAAATATACCTAATCTTGTATCTAATGCTGAAGGGCCTTTTTAAAATTAGGTTTGCATTTATTTATCTTAATAACTACAACTTTTATACGACCGCTAACAAATAATAAACCTTGTGGAATAAATTCATTTATTTCATAGTTTTGTATATGTAAAGGTTGATGTGTTCCTTCCTATAAATGAACGTATGAAAGTTTTGTGACCACTGATTCACACAGCTGCATATGTGGTATCAATTTAATATGTTGGGCCGTTAATCATATGCAAGTCGTCACGGTCACGTGGCCTCTGCCTTTTCTTGTTTTGTTACGACAGATATCTGAACATTTAATTAATTCAAGTATTTAATAATAAATTACTAAATTGTCTCATTAATTACATTAATCCTTACGCCAAGTGTTTCTACCTCCTATCTCAAGGCTCCCTTCTTGTAGAATTATCCAGATTTTTACGAGAGCAATGCTTCTGTCAATGTCATGTTTCATCGGAATGTGTATGATCTATTGACCCAAATGCGAAAAAAGTTTAACGAGTGGTGAAATTTTTCCTTTAGGTAAATAGAACATACACATTCGAACTTTCGTAATAAACTGGTGTCACTCTGCCTGAAGACAACCTAGAGATAGGAGATATTTACTTGAGATATTAATGTAATTAATGTTATTAAAATAAAACTAGAGCAGGTTGATGAGTTCTGTATATAGGCAATATGTTAATAAATGATGGGTGAGTTTAACCTTTCCTTCCCTGTGTTGAGTATCTTCTACACGTTGCTTCTAATAACCATCAATATCTCTATAAATATAATAAATACAAGGTTAAGATTTTAGGTATTCCTCCATAATATATTTACGCATTGATTTAAAAAATAATATTAATAATATTCAGAATTTATCGACTACATCGTAAGTGTTTTGTGAATATCGGAAACAAATTCGCATTTCAACGCTGTGAGTGCCTCGATCTTGGGTCTTGACGATAGGTGAAGAGTATGCGGGAAGCGCGACACTATATTCGCATCTCACTTTTGCATACTTCACTGAATAGTGAGGAGCTCAATTGTCTCAACCTCGCAAGTGTAAGCCACGCCCGGGTTAGCCACCAACCCTGCCGCGCCGCAGTAGCTGTTGGGCTGGCAACGAGACTAGATCTACGCCCGTTCCGTGAGCGTTGCCAGATGGTTTTTTAATGTTTTCAGCAAATAAATCTCAATTATTATAATTTTTAACTTCAATTATAATTAATTAAGGGGATTACCTATGAATGTTCTTATTTTTCCCATTTAAAATCGCTAATTTTTTATCGCGTACTCACTACCCAACACCGGAGCGTGCGTTTCAATTTTATCACCGTAAGGGAAGGGTTAAAGAGACATTGAAATAAGGGTAGCCACAGGAGACAAGGGAAATGGAGCACTTAATATTATATACAACAATTGCTCAATATCAACAGTAGTAAAAATGACAATACCATAGTAGTGGGTTAATGCCCTCCTTGATATATGGATGTGAAATTTGGACTTGACAGAAGACGGATAAGAGTGAGATTAATGCTATAGAGATACATGCACTAAGGCTAAGGACACACCGAAGTGCTTCGCTAGGTGCTATGTGACTAAATGATTAGGTGACTATAATAGTCACGTAGCGCGGCGCAAAGCGTGCAGTGTGACCATTGCGATAGTATGGGGTGCGTTGGTTTGCTAGGATATGTCATTTAGCTCGCAACGTAGCTCTAAACACCAAGCGAGGCTACTACCTGTGTGGCTGAGGCCTAAGGGATATTTGTAGTGTCAATGTTTGAAAGAAGGCGGAATGAAGACATAAGAAATTAATGCATGGATAAAAAGGATGTTTTAAGTGAGATAAAAAATGGAGCTTTATGATGGTTTGGATATGTAGAGAGAATGAATAATCAAACGAATATACAAGTCAGAAACGTAAGGTTTGCATGGAAGAGGCAGACCGAGGAAAATGTGGTTGGACTAAATGGATCAGAGTTTGAAAGAAGGTAAAGTGAGAAATATAAATAATAGAAGATTGTGCATGACGAGATGTTTGAATGTGGAGGAGGCAAGAGTTGTGTGCTTGATTAGAACATTTTGAAGATTTGTTCTCTCTGCCTACCCTGCAATGGACACGGCGTGATGATATGTATGTAAATATTCTATTATAGAGTCCCACAAAGTTAAAGCTGAAACCTTTGCTAAATTTAATAATTTGTTTTCAATTTCTTTAATTCCCTACCACCAATTTGTTTTATAAGGGGACTGTAATTAGTGAGGATAGGGTTGTCACACTTCCTCTTAGTAAATTTTCTAATTTTTGTCGTGTGAATTATTTATTACACACAAGAAAAATTAGAAAGGTTTCGGTATTTCTTTCTATCATTAGTAATTTTGTGAAATCGATATATGAATAATCAAATTTCAAATAATCGTCCAATCACTTATTTTCATACACTTATTGTACGTACGCTTGTGACGTAACTTTGGCTTGTGAAGTAGATGACGAAATTGTACAGCCTTTTTTGTTGTGTTACAATTTTAGATGTACAAGGTTGTATTATTAGTAATCGTTCATTTTACATGTAATGTATAGTACCCAAATGTACGACTATACAACCTTTACTACACATACCATAGTGCAATTTGCCTCTCTGGATATACAAAGAAAATGGAGGGCCAGATTTTCCTATTTTGACACATCTTCTTCTTCTCTTATACATCCATACACCACCTTATAAAAATTTTATGATTTCTATGACTTTTTACATTTCCTTCTTTCAATAAGAAACAAAGTTAATGGGGCACTAAAACAAATATAATCAAATTGTACAGTTTATTAATCTGCTAAGATGTTAGTCGACATTAGTATCTTGGTGCCAGCTTTGTTGTATGAGAGTGAAATGTGGACATGGAAAATGACTGAAAGGAGCCGAATAAATGCTGTAGAAATGCTTGCATTGAGAAGAATACGTGTTCGATAATTCGGAATGAAGTGATAAGAGATATGAATGGGAATTTAAGGCTGATGTGTTAAGTGAAATGAAGAAGAACGCGCTGAGATGGTTTGGGCATGTGGAACGAATGAATGAAGAAATACCAACAAAACAGATGTATAGTGCAAATATGAGTGGAAGGCATGTGAGAGAAAGACTAAGGAAAGATTGTTGGATCAATTGAATAATATTCACAAGGAAGGAAATGTAGAAAGTCAATTAAATCGTAGAAGTTGTATGAGAAGGTGTATGGATGTGGAAGATGTGTTAGATTATGTTCTATTTTTAGCCGTCAATATCTAAGAATAAAAACAAACACTTTAATTGTCACATATCTGATTTTGACATGGTCACTTGTTTATGTTTGCATGGGTTATATAAATATGATGTTGCAGGTTTTTATTTGGTCCTGCACTTGATCACGATATAATTATCTATGATTCATAGATTTTGTTAAATGCATATTCACAGTTGTAACGTTATTCCAAGTTTTTAATAGTCGTGAAATTATTAAAGATAAAATTAAAAAATACGTAATAATTTATATAAGAACACTTAAAACCCCATACTTATGTTAATAATCTTGAGATATTTGGATATTGAATCTTTCGATGTAAGGGGTGTCTTGACAATTTAACTGCTCATTGACACATAATACACCGGCTGTCCCATCCCAAGGGGCGGTAACTGTGCAGATCTGTCGACTATGTAGGCCGGCTACTTTAAATAATTTTGTACTATTGGATTTCATTAATACTTTTTAAGAAAAAAAAACAACGAATTACGAATTATCTATTTTCTACTTCATGGATGTATAAATACCGTTTTATATCAATTTAGACATGTTATTAAAAGAAAATAAAAACCTGCATGGCACGCGTTAATTGTATAGCGATTATAATGATGAAATTAAATGGGACCACAGGAAAAATACAAATGGTGGAATTTTTTTATTAGAAAGATGTTATTTTTAAGTGTTGCCGTACATACAATTTGTTACTTTCTAGCCTGATGTTTTCGTTTCCGAAACCGAGTGTTTGGAGAATATGACTCGACCTTCACTTATCTATGTCCAGTGGACTTAAATTTAATCTAAAAGAAAATATATATCACGTTTGATTTCTCATTTTGAACTTGGCGCTTGTTTAATGTCATCCTATCTTGATCGAAAACAGCTGTTCAGAGTTTCAAGTTGATTTCTTTGTCACGAAACTGAAGAAAAAATTTTATGATTGAAAAAATTTTTTATTTATTACATTCCATTTCCAGGTGGCAATTCAGTAAGACAATAAAGGAAATTAGATGGTCGATAAAAATAATTATTTACGTCATCGTGAATTAAGATTGTTTTCGGTGCCGTATTCATGCACTGATCTTTTAAGAGCATCATCACTTGCACACGGAATAATTTTATGATATTGATACCTTCTAAATCTTTGTGGATTAAACTTCTTAATAAACTTTATAGGTATAACTGAGTCACTTCTCACAGAAATATAGTTTCTGCTGTCATTTTTTATCCTGTTTGCACGTATTTCTCCTGTTACACAAAGAGAGTCTGCTTCTAGCGTTAGCTTATTCGTTAGGAAGAATATCATCAGCCAGGATTCTTTTCATGCTGCACAGTGTCATTCAGTTGGTTCAATATCTCTATACCAGGGTGACTGAATCATGATATTCGTTCTGTTAGTTGGTATATAGAACAGAGAGAGATTTCTTGCACGGCTATATTTATTAGGTACATATAAACTTAGTGCTTCTATGATCACGGGACATTTAAAGCAACCTTGAAAAACCTTAAGTAGGAATATCGCAATGGATTTTTGCTTTCTTGTTTCGAAGCTTCTATAGTTACACACCGTGGGAAGTTCATCATGGTGAGCATATTTTGGGTAATCCCCCTTTGTTCTGTACCATAGATATCTGAAGATTTTTTTTTATATTTGTTCTATATTGTTTTTATATGCTCTATTTATACTTTCAATCATTTTTTTCTTGTTATTTGATGTGAGTTAAATCTCTATCAAATGTAAAAGAAATGAATATATCTCTCACCATTTATTTATTTAACTACCAGTAATGCGTTTCCTGTTTTTAGTTTGGCCTGTTCACCACCATGCACAAATACTACACAGTAGAGGACTGGAAGAAGTTTGCCGAGGAGTCTCCAGAGTGTTTGGAGCATATGGGTGAGTATTAACAGATAATATTTAAAACATTAATGCTCAGCACAAATGGGAGCAACCAGCAGCGGATAAAATCAAATGGCGTGGAAATGTTGCTAGTTATCAGAGACCTAATAGAGAAAAAAGATGCAGATAAGCTATTGCAAGTATTGAAGCTACTTGCCTTATACGCAACAGTATATGTCTGCCACAAATTGGCTTACATAGTTATCTCCGGTGGCACCAATGTCAGATACCCTGATCATCCAATTTGTGTTGATCTATTATACTCCTCACGAGCTATGGGCATTCATTATTCTTCTTCTTCCTATTGTCATGTCAGGTCCCCCCAATGTTGAATATCACCTGAGATTAGGCATCTTTGTCCCCGGCAGCCCGAAAAAGATCCCCAACGCTCCTTATACCAGTCCAATCACGTATATTGCGGAGCCAGGAGATTTGCCTCCTGCCAACACCTCTTCGACCCTCTATTTTGCCTTGGATGATCAGGTGCAGTAATTTGTACTTTGCTCCTCTAAGTACATGATTCAAATAGGACCTTTCGGATTTTAATATTAGTCAGCAACTCTCTATCAACTTTGGCTCTTTGAAGAACCCTTGTGTTGCTGACCATATACCTCCAAGGTATCCGTAGCATTCTCCGGTGCATCCACATTTCGAATGCTTACAGTCGCTTCATACTACCAACTATTAAAATATTTTTTTTATATTTTTTGGTTCTAGAGTTCTACTAGACTACAGGCTACCTAACCTATACACAACTTTAAATCCATGGTGTGGACCACTTGGAGAATGAAGCCGTTAATTCCTCTTCGTTTAAAAAGATAATTTATGTATCACTTTTTAGAGAGTAGACCCTCCTAAAGGGCACTCGAATTTGGGATTTGAACTTATTGTTATTGGCAGATTAAATAAAAGACATGTGGAGTGTAAGATTAGTAAGGTAATGGCTGTGACCGTTAAATTAAGGGCTTTCTGCATCTGCTTAATTGGAAAAACATATTTTGTAAGAAAACCGCAGATTTCTTACCAAGGAAGGAGAAACTACGTAGAAACCTATGTAGATCTTCCAATATGTGATAGTAACACATTCAGCTTTAGGTGGAGTGTAATATATGTGCGACGTGTTCATATATAATCATAAATTTTGATAAGATTACTCAAAAAGGATTGTCTTCAAGTGTTTCATTAAACTGCACACCCACCATCCATATTTCTGACATCTCGTAAACGTACAAAATATACCTTGTCTTTCGAAATGGGCATTATCCTGGTGGAACAATACTGGTTTTAAAAGCATATCTAGCCTTTTACTGTTTATCTGATGTCATAATTAGTGATGTAGGCTAATGTCATATTCAGAGTTTGTTGTTGCTCCTTTTTCTGTTATCTGTCACGATGACCCCCTTTGCATCCCAAAAATACAGATGCTATCAGTTTATTGGCTGTCTCAATTGTCTTAGCCTTCTTTGGAGCTGGAGATCCAGGGTAATTCCACTGTTACAACTATTATTTAAATGACTGTTTGACACTAGACACATTGGCAGCTTAATGTTGCCAATACAAGATGATAATGTTACCCATAAGCAGCAATGGAAACTTCACCTTATGGCTGTGATCTTTTTAATTTGCCCTCGAATCTAAATTTATTGTTTTGCAGCTGCCAGCAGTGGCACCGGCCAAGGGGACTTTGAGCGGTTATCAGACATCCTTTCTGCAGTACGTGGCGTCTCTTTCATCTGCCTGGACGTGGCCAATGGATACTCTCAGCACTTCGTCGAGTATGTGAGGAAAGTGCGTCAAGCCTTCCCACAGCACACCATCATTGTGAGTTTAAACATTATTAAAACGGAGGAAGTTGTTTTATTTTTTTACTTTATTTTAAATGCATAATTAATAAAACGATATAAATAGAAGAGGTGAAGGGTGTGTGTCAAGATAGGAAAGTTGGGCACTCTGTTTGCTCTGCCAAATTCTCCAGATTTACATCATTCTTTCTAGCACCAGCACGTTAGAATTCTTTTTCTGTATATTGTCGAAACTCTTTAGGTAATCTCCAATTCTTAGATGACAAGGACGTTAGTGCGCCTTGCGGTGTGATTATTGTATTACTTTTTTGCGGAAAATGACGGTGGTACACATGCGTATGTAATGAATAAAAACCCTAAAATTTAGAAAGCCTTTAGTTTGTCTCCAAAATTATAATTCCTTTTGACGCATTCTTCATTTAATGTAAAATTATATGACACCAAATAGATTCACAAACAAAATTTATTTAACACCAAATTATTTCAACATGAAATTTATTTAACACCAAATTATTAAAAATGAAATTTGTCTATTAACATCAAATTATTTGATAATGAAATTTTTTTAGCACCAAATTCATTCAAAGCAAAATTTGGTTAACACCAAATTCGTTCATAATGAAATTTCTTTAGCACCAAATTGTTTCAAAATAAATTTTGTTTAACA
Organism: Odontocerum albicorne; assembly: GCA_949825065.1. NCBI lineage: Eukaryota > Metazoa > Arthropoda > Insecta > Trichoptera > Odontoceridae > Odontocerum > Odontocerum albicorne. The sequence continues at coordinate 8,462,157 of OX463862.1, forward strand.
CCAAGTTATTTCAAAATAATATTTCTTTAACACTAAATTAATTCAAAATGAAATTATTATAACGGCAATTTCGTTCAAAATGAATTTGTTTTAACACTTAATTATTTCAAAATGAAAATTGCTTTACTAAAATTTAAGTTCTTTTGGTCTGCATGAAGCAAAATTTTCACCTTACAATGTTTGTTACAGCTACACATTATGCTTTGTCATTTTTTATCCATGTATACAATTTTTCTTTCTTCCAAATCAATATATGTCTCAGTTGCCCTTCCATTTCTTGTTAAGGCAGGGAACGTGGTGACAGGTGAAATGGTTGAAGAGCTGATTCTGTCGGGTGCGGACATCATCAAGGTGGGCATCGGACCTGGCTCCGTGTGTACCACTCGCATCAAGACTGGCGTGGGCTACCCGCAGCTGTCCGCAGTCATCGAGTGTGCTGACGCGGCTCACGGCCTCAAGGGGCACATCATCTCTGTAAGTCAGGGTTCATTCATTCCACAGGGGCACAACATATCTATGGGTCTTAGTTCTTGCAAAAATAAGCAGAAAGAACTTCTAAACAGGTTGAGTTTATTTATTTATTTACATGACAAATTATTGTATGTATATATATGTTAGTTATTTACATGAAAAATTATTGTATGTATACATATGTTAGTTATTTACATGACAAATTATTGTATGTATACATATATTAGTTATTTACGTGACAAATTATTGTATGTATACATATGTTAGTTATGTGAAAAAATTGACGAACAAAAAAAAAACAGGTAATTGAAAGTGGTTACTCAATTTATATGAATTTGGGTTTGTTACCTTTCATTTGTCGTGTTTTTAGTAAACTAGGCTTTTGCCTGTATCTTACTGAGGATATATAAACATGAAAATATTGATTGATGCTTTTTTCCGGTTGTTAATTAATTATTTAATATATCTATAATAAGCTCTCACCAAATTGATAAGTTACAAGACATAATTATAAGTTTATACCATGTGAGTCAATCCTTAGTGTATTTAGTCATTTCGGAAAAATCAATAGCCCATCTCATGTCTTCCATACACTTGTCAAAAACACATTAAAATCAATAGCCCATCTCATGTCTTCCATACACTCCTCAAAAACACATTAAAATCAATAGCCCATCTCATTCTTCCATACACTCGTCAAAAACACATTAAAATCAATAGCCCATCTCATGTCTTCCATATACTTGTCAAAAACACATTAAATTTAAGAGTTCACATAGATTTTCAATCATTTTGTACCTTACATAGTTATCAGGAACATAAAACCATATATTTTTCAACGTAGTTGAATTAGATGTTGCTCCTGTCAGCACTCCAACAATATTTTTTGATATTTTTTGTTTATTTATTTATTTTTTCAAAACAGGCTTAGCCCAATTACTTTGAAAAATACAAGACATTAAAGAAGAAAAAAAATTACATAGAAAAAAATATATAAAATAAAAAATAATGCATATGCATACAAACGAGTATATACACCCAAACATATGATACACATATATTCAGTCACTCAAGTATGTTGATGAGTGCTTTCTAACGCGCTCAATCTAAGAAGAAAATTTACTTTTGCTTTTGGTAATGTGATATGAAATATGTCAATATCCGAAGCAGTCACGTTCAGAAGAGTTAAGGCCCTTCCAACAGGCATAGCGGCTGGAAGACCCGTTCTTGCGTATGTTATTGAGAACAGTTCTTGCCGGCGGAGTCTACTCGTAGTGTAATTGTTAGGAACATTTAACGCAAATCTTTGTAGTAATGCTGGACAGCTCACAACTCCTCGAACGAGTTTGTCAACGTATACCAGGAGACACAGATCTCTTCTTACGGAGTTATACCCGAATATGCCCAGCAGAAACTGAGTAGGATAAGCCACGGATAGACACCAAACTCTCTCATATAGAGATATCGTAGATATTTTTTTTGTACTTTCTCCACCATGAGCGAATTCTGCGCCCCCACCCGGCTCCAAATGCAAGCATTGCTTTCTAGTTTGCTACGGAAAAATGAATTAATCAATATTTTGAGCACCAATTGGTTTTCAAACAACTTAGAGATTCTCATTACAAATCCTAGAGTTTTATAAGCTGAGCTGCACATAACTTCTATGTGAGGACCAAACGCGAGATTGCTGTGGAAAAAAAGAGACCCTCACACATCACTCCCCAGCCTTGGAAGATTGTATCTGAGCATGCCTAGAAGAAATCTTGTAGGATAGAACCACGGATAAAAACCACGTTTCAGCCAGTAGATATATTTAAAAAAAATCTTTTGAACTGTCTGCTATTTGAACTCTACATACCACCATACTGTAGAGAGATCTGATGACCTTTTCTTCTATAAATGACTTAGAGATTTGTTTAAAAAAATCCTAATATTCTGTAAACAGACTCACATAGTTCCTTCTACTCTGTAGCTTAAAAGACACTTGTCTTCTTCTACCTTCGATTTAGATTGCCAATGTTGTATGTATAAGTGTTATTGCCTCTCCGTGTGCGGTAGTATTTCAAATACGTACAATGGCAAACTATGAGTTACGACCCTCTCCCGTAGTTCTTAACCCAATGGCTTGATTATTAGGGTCGAAGACAATATTGTCTTCCAGCCACACTCTTCAATATGTCTGTCTCACCAATTCTGATGTTGAGGAGTGACATACAATAAAAAAAAAAGACAATTCTTTCATGTGAGAACCGATTGAGAGTCTACTGCTAAAATGAATATTCAATTCTTTGATGTATTCTATTGTTTTGTAATGCATTTACGCAATATTTTAATGCTAATAAATTGTTTTAATGTACAGGATGGAGGCTGCACGTGTCCGGGTGACGTGGCTAAGGCTTTTGGGGCAGGAGCTGACTTCGTAATGGCAGGGGGCATGTTCGCAGGTATGTGACATAAAAAACAATAGCATTTCTTTTAATTTTTGAGGTTCCTATGAATATAAACTTATGACACAAGAAAAATTATCTAGTAGGTAATATTTACACTCTTTTTGATTTAATTCGGCATTTATAAAGATGAATAATGATTTCAATATTTTTTGCCATCATGTAACTTCCTTTATTTACTTTTGTCTAGTTGGAAGAGATTGGTACCTGGCAATAAGTCCGCCAGATGGTTTTACAATGAAGTATTAAATAATATGAATGTAGAGAAAGATGTATGTTGCAATAGTAAAGTCTAGCACATACTGTCTTTTTTGCCTACCCCAACATGAAAGTGGCGCAATGGTATGTATGATTTTTTTCACGTTTAGTTGAAAATCGTTCAGTCAATGAATGTTATTTAATTAATGTGTTGCAGGGCACGACCAGTGTGCTGGAGACATAATCTCGAGGGACGGTAAGAAGTACAAACTCTTCTACGGGATGTCCTCCACAGTGGCCATGGAGAAACACTCAGGTTAGTCTCACTACTGTCTTCTTATAGTGCCTTGTCTAGCTACCCAAAATTAGAATTGTTTACAACTGTCCAGGATAGCTGCAGAGTAGATATTCGTCCGAACCACTGTCTCAGATTTCCATTAAATTTATAAAAACAATAATTTGTGCATTATTGGCTTCCCTAATTCTGGACTACCCTACCCCTACAACTCGACTACCCTTAACAAATACCCTTTGAGCTGCAGAGTGCAGGGATGGATGGAGAGGAGTTGTCAAAGGCTATCATGGGAGTCACAATGCTCAGTCATGAGCTACACTGTGGGATGATTATGAATTCGTACAATGAGAATATAAAGTGTACATGTATGATAATATAAAATTAAGCTTTACAAAAATAATAATACAATACATTTTGTAATTGAAAATAAAATTAAAACCTACTATAAATGACAAATATTGCAAAAGCATATTTAAAAACAATCAAAAATATTCAGGTATGACAATGGAAATTATAAATCCTGGTATGTTTTTAATACTTGATTGTGGAGTTGTACAAATAATATTTACTATAATTGTGTATCGCAGGTGGTGTGGCCGAATACCGTTCTTCAGAGGGCAAAGCAGTAGAGGTGCCATACCGAGGAGACGTGGAAGACACAGTGCGTGACACTCTGGGCGGCCTGCGGTCAGCGTGCACCTACGTGGGTGCTGCCTGTTTGAGGGAGCTGCCGCGCAGAGCCACCTTCATCCGGTGTACGCAGCAGGCCAACTCTCTCTACTCTTAATTTCTCATCTACCTAGCCTATCCTCTGTCCCTTAAGTCTTCTTTGCCTCTACTGTATAACCGGCGCTCTTTGCATCTAATTACTCTTGACTTAGGAAATTTCATTTTCATCATCATCTTTGGAAATACAATCCAGAAAAGTTTGCTCAAGAGACTGCTTCCATGTCTGACGGTTTTAAACAGCCTTTTTGGGTATCTATACACCGTCTATTTCCACAATCTAGGCCATTCAGCTCCTCTTCATTGTCACATTGAAGTCTATTATAATTTTTTGGAGCTTACCATCATGCATGCTGTACACATGTCAATCCACGTCAATATTCTGACCCCTACAATGTTGGCTGCTATTCCTCTTGGAATTTTACATAATTTTTTTTTACTCTGGACAATTGAGCTGGGAGTTAGGGCAGAAACAGATGTTGGTTTTTCTCAAATACAGGCGTACTTCGCTTGCATCGCGATTTGCGTTTCAAACCGCTGCTTTAAAGTGAATCACGCTGCAAAACATCGCATTAGCGTCAAGCTGTAAAGCATATCACCATAAAGCGGAGCAGTGTACTGCCTTCATAAGCAAAAACACAGCTAATGAATGGCAAAAGATAAGTTTTGAGGAAACTGTACTTTCATGTTTTTCATTGCTGCTTAAAAATGTCGTGATTTATAAACAAAAAAGCAGTAAAATGTGATTCATAAGCAAAAACGCAGCAAACGCATAGGCACTTGCTGTCTTTTTGCTTATGAATCACGTTTTACTGCTTTTTTGTTTAGAAAAACATAACATTTTGTAAAATTAAAGAAGACGTTATGTCGATTTTTGTATTTAAATAAATGGTTTTCTGTATTTTTTTTTATGGAATTTGATATGGGATATTGCCTCATACTTAGTTAAATTTCTGATTTTTTCCCGTTAGCTGCATTTTTGCTTATGAGGGCAGTGAAATGGTACGCCTTTACTAAAGAATTTTTTTTTAAGACAATATTTGCATCCAGTAAAATCTTTAATTTGCACTTTTCTGACAAGAAATTCTTTAGTACTTAGAGTTTCATTCCCAAGTGTCCCGTCGATCAATTCAATATATGAAACGTGTGAAATTTAAATGGAGCTTTTAAATTATATTGTGAAAAAAATTTAGGACGTGTTTAGGTGTACCATACAAATAAATAAAATATTTAGTTTTGTTCCCCAACTCCTCAGTATGTTCAAAATTATTTTATCTGTTTATTTTTTATGTTTTTTACATACAATTTAATTGTACTTAACAATTGACTTAAATTTTGTTGAAAATTTGATCTGCGTTTGTATTAATGTTACATATCTGTATTAATTTTAACTATCTAATTTATTTTCTACTCTTTTTTTGCTGTCTGACTTCAGAGAATTCTTTTTCTGATAATATTGATATTTCTGAATATCATTCTCAAAGATTAAAAAAGACTTAAATAATTTGAAAATATCTCTTTTATTTGTGCATGTAGAAGTGCTCGAGAAATTCATGTTTGAGACATGAGGAAAAATCTCAAATTATTACAATTTTTATTTGTTATTTTAATTAATTTTGCTTTACGATGTTATCAAATAGTTGAATAAGATGAAATTTATACTGGAATGTCCTAGAATTTAGTCACAACTTTTTTGCTGTAACGATGCCATGATTGTTTAATATGTATAATACATAAAACATAATGCCAAAATTATATTCCTGCTACTATTTCTTTCTCTATGGTATTTAATTTTTCAATAGTTCAATAGTTTTCCAACAGCTGTGGTTATATCAAAATTATCACTAGCGGTATTTTATTTCTCTTAAATTTTGTTTATATCAACCTCCAAATTTCTTTAAAAAACTTCCAGATAATAGATTCCAGGTTTTCAGGTTCTTTTTTATGTATCATTTTACATATTTTTTTCTATAATTCAATAAAAAATAAACTTCATTCTTCACTTGACATAATTTCTCTTATTCTAGTTTTCATGGCATCCACCAAATTCGAAAAATTTTATTTCTATTTTGACATTTATAAAAAAATATCTACTATATATTAACAATTTATTTTTATCATGAATAGACAAATCTCAAATAATGGGCGTGAACTTATATAAATATGAAGGAGTATACGCCAGTGTATATATGAAAGAGTATACACCAGTGTCAAGTAATGTGAATGGATACAATTTTCATTTGTAGAAAAAATTATTTCTCTCTTATAGATAATGACAATGAACTCTTATATATGAAGTAGTATACACCATTGTCTAGTGATTAAAAAAATAGATTTTGAATAAAAATGTCTATCACCTCCCATTTACATTTTTTTACCCTTGAAAAATGTAATTTAATGGATTTTGCTGTAGATGTGTGTGCAATTCACAATATGTGGAAAATGTATAAAAATAAATCTTGTTTTTTTTTATCAGAACCTGAAAGCCAAGATGATGTATTATAATAAGTAATATGTATTGTAATTGGTACATTATAAACACTTTGATTGCATTGTTATTACAAGAAAGTTGAGATTGCTTCTTTTAATGCCTTGTTTATATGTGTCGAGTGCTTGACAGAGTACTTAACTTGACCTAAACATGTAAATCAAATAATCGGGCAAGTATACAAGAAGAGAGTGGATAAACTGTGGTTTCATCTCCTTGATTTAGTGGCTCCCTTACTTATCGGCGCATTTTTTTGACGCTACATTCTTCTTTAGTTTGTCAATAGGACAGATAGACTCTTCAGCTAGGTCATTGTATTTGAAGTAGCTCGATGCAGATGCTCCCTTGAAAGGCATAAATGGGGCATGTCTCTGTTATATGCTCGGTTGTCTGCACTTCTTCACACTCGCAAAGGGGCGACTTCTTTAGACCCCACTTATGCATATTGTATGCGTAACAAAACTAGCAGGATCGGAAACAGTTTTATAGCATCCTTGGAAGTTATAAAACTACTACTTCATTGTTGAATCTGAGATTTAGTGTTTATTTCTGATATCAATTTCCTGTCACTTTTATCTCCACCTGTCCAAGGGATCAAAATTGGATAAAATCAGTGTCCCGCTATTTAAAAGATTTTTGCGGGAAATGAAGAGAGTTAGAGAGAATCTGTGATGTCTCAGTACAGAGGCAATGAAGTGTTTTAGATTTTTTTTTTAATATCCATGTTAAATTGGTCTTAACCACTACATAGTCGAGCAATCGTCTTATAAACAATAACTTGATGATTATATGTTAAAGCGGAATGACTACGGACCAAGCATTCATCACGTAGAAACAAGGCGTAAGTTTCCAAAATTAAAACCAAAAATTAATAAATTTTAAACTGTCCTATTTAATATTATTGTATTAAATAAATTTACAATGTTTTGATTGGTGATAATGAATAAATTAGTAATTATTGTTTTTTACACTAACCTTTATGTTCCTATTGTTATCAATTTTTAGATGAATATTTTGTTTTGTTTATTTCTTTGTATCATCACATTTAATTGTATTATGATATCAAATAATATTGTTGTGGTTATTAACAGTGTTGTTAAGGAACATGCTACAAGTAGCGGACCTCATCCTAAGAGTAGCTGTTAGTAGCGCTATTTGTTTTACTTGCTGCTAGAGTAACATGCTACCTTCGATTGGAAAGCACCTGTAACAGTGCTATTTTTTATCAAAATAGATTTAACAACACAAACATTAATATTTAGACTTTTTGGTAGATAGGTAAAACCTAATTTTCATACACAGTAATCTCTCCATTTATGCAGTTAATTATATACATACATACCATCACAGCATTCCCTTGTTGGGGCAGGCAGCGATGACAGAGCGCCAGACTTTCTTATCAAAATGCAGATCCTTAGTCTCTTCTGCATTATACAATTACTCTGACTTTCTACGTTTTTTTCTTCTAGAATATCCATACTTTCTGTCGTCTTCCTGTACTACGTCTTTCACTCACATTTACATTATATTTGTTTTATTAGTATTTCTTCATTCGTTCTACACGCCCAAACCATCTCAGATTGCTCTTCTTCATCTTACTGAACATGAGAGCTATATGATTTGTTTATACAAACAATGAATTATAAAATTTACATTTTGCTACTGTATGTATTCATATTAATCCATAATGCACAATACAAGCTGACAACATAATATGATAAATAATACATTAAATCAAGAGAGTCTCCGTGGTAACATGATTTAGACAGCCAAAACCATAGTTGAGAAATAAAATAATATAATGTTGACAGTAACAAAAAACTATGATGTTGATTTAGAAGGCAAACTATTATTTAATAAATGTCACTATTATGCATTTAAAATTTCAAACATAAAGCATTTAAATGGAGGGATTACTGTAGTTTAAATGGATAGGTAATATCTATGAAGATAAATTATCAAACACAATTTATTTTTGTGAAAAATATATTTGTTGTTGTTGGTTGGATAATACAAAATTTCGAAAGGATATCTACTTAAACTTGTTTTAACGATATTAATTTATTGCCTTATTTTGTTGAAGTATTTCTATTGTGTAGTGGGAAGCATAAACTATGAAACGGTGTTTTTTATGTATGAAGGAAAAATATGGTTTTAATTGCTATAAAAAAAGCATAAAACAAGTTTATGGTATCTTCTTTTTATTTTTTCATTTCCTCTATTTTGAGTTTTGTGATTATCATATTTCTCTATGATTCTCCTCCAATATGAGCGATTTCTTGGTTTATGGAGAACCTTATATGCTTTGGGAACCTTTGCTTTATTTTTTCATGTGATGATACATACACAGGAATAACTGTAGTTAAATAAATATATGTGATATAGAAAGGTGAAAGGGACTTTCCTAGCCGGCAAAGTATATTCAATAATACATTTTACAAAATAAACTAGATAAGAATTAAAAATATTTATTTTCTGTTTTTGGTTTGTTTACATCAAAATAAAATATCAATATTTCAAAGTTTAATAATAAAAATATAAATTGGTTGATTGTCATTTTTAGTATAATAACCTGTTAACTTTAAGTGTATTTTTTTTTTCAAATCCTTGTTTTTACCTTCAAAAGTTATGAAACGTTTAGATGTAAAAAACTAATATTAAGATTTTTTTTGGTTTTCAATGAATTAAAGATATTAAATTGTTTTTTGATAAATGTGGTATTATCTTAAATTTTGAGAGCGTGAGCTTACTGTGATTGCTTTTTGATTGCATATTCAGTATTCTTAAAGAATGGATTTAATCAGCTTATTGCTCACTGGCTGGCAACATCCAAATTTAAGTAAGTAGTTATTAAAATAAAAGTGTAGTTTTTTTCCCTTTCTATAATCACATATAAATTTTAGTATAATTAATTTGCACATAATTTTTTGCACAAGAGATATGTTTTTGGTTATATTATTATATGATTTACTTAAATTATTTGGTTGTTAAATATTTGTTAGTAACACAATGAAATTCCAAATAATTCTCAGTTTCGCACCTTATATTATTTGTTATTCAGTTTGCAACTTATTGTTAAGTTTATTTGCGTCATAGTTTGTTTGTTAACCTATGGATCGTGACTCAAAATTGGGTCGGTTGGAATTTTGAATTGGTGGTGAAATATTTTCAACAAACGACACGTTACAAGTGTAACAAAAAATGTTTTAAAAACTTTTCTAGCCACTGCACGTTGAAAGTAACAGCTTTTTGGTATTGAGAATTTGTGAAAAGTTGATTTACACGAAAATGTGTGTATTATTCATTGTTATCATGTGTAAAATAATATATATTTTTTAAATAATAATTATTAAAAAACGTTTTTAGCGTCACAAATTTTAAATATCTTTTTGAAATTAAACTTTTTAAAGCATAAATTGGAGTACATAGATATTAAAATCACATTTTTAAAGTACCGATTTATAAATGCTAAACAGTGCATGATACCGAGGTTTTGTTTTTTTTTATGTAAGTATGTTAGGCGCCGAAAGGGGAGTATGCTGCTGGTCAGCATTTCCAATTGACATGAAATTGTTCTTAGTCCTATTTGAGTGCTTAAACTCATCCGACAATAGCCAATTAGCCAATCAATGTAAACTGATGCCCACTAGATTGTCATTTTAAATACAGGAAAAGCCCAAAAATCTTGATGCCATAAATCCAAAAAATATAATCGTTAAAAACCTTTTAAACATTCTATGGCTTTAGTGACACCTGATAATACAAATCATATTCTGTAAGTTGTCAAAATGAATGATTAAATATATTTATTTTGATAAATAAAAGCATTTGATTAAACCTTTATTGTTGAGTTGGTATGATGCCTGTCTTCCGGAACAGGCATCTTATCCTGAAGTTCTGGGTTCAATTCCCAAATAAAAAGCAAAAGACTTTGTTTTAGGTTGTTGTCAAATTTGTTATCTTTCTGTGTAAGTTACGCGCTTATTGCAATTATTTTAAACCCGAAGGCTCAATTAAATGGGATGAAAAAAAAGTCTCCCAAATATGATTTTCAACATGTCCACATTACCGATGGGTGGTATGCTGAAGAGTTTTTTCATTAATACTCCAATTTGAATTAAAAAAATTATGCCCAAGAATCAGTATCAACCAGAATCTAGAGTCTAGATTTTCAGACTTTTACTACTTATGTATTGACTTTTTGACGCAATGTTTTTGAGAGTGCTATTAATTTAAAATATTGCTAATCGAATATATTTTTAAAAGATGCTAATTTTTATTATGTTTTGACTGTATTTGCAGGATAAATACGTAGTGAAAATAATTTTATGTATTTCATTTTTATAGTTCTTGTAGTTTCGATTATAAAAAAAATGTTTATTTTTTCATAAATTTATATTACATTGCACAGTTTTAATCATTGCCAATTGTTTTACAGTAAATAGCCTTGATAGATTTTGAAGTGCTGAATTTGAAAACGACCAACTTTTATTGATTAGCTCTTATTTTCATGTTATAAAAAGAAACGTGACTGCTTTTACCCGCAAATGTTATTCTGTGTCTTCACCGTGTGCTCAATGCTGAGGGTCATGCTCCTCTGCTATGTGTTGAACTCGGCACACCACCTGTCTCCATTTCCGTGGTCTTAGGCCATGTTGAATACAGCGCTTAAAGAGGAGTCTGTTAAGTCCTTTATTTTACCCGTTCATCTCATAGGACACGTTCCTCTTGCTCACCTTCTCTCAACTGTCCCCGTGATCACTCTTTTTTCCAAATTTTCGTCAATCTTTCTAACAACATGCCCAAAGTACGTTGATATTATTCTTCTGCACGTTGTCGAAAGTCTTTCGGTAATCTCCAATTCTTGGATGTTAGAGACAGTGCACCTTACGGTCCATCCACCTCGAACACGTATTACGTTATTTTCGTATTCAGCACCGCAAAATCTATGAAATATAGTTTTGTTTTGTAAAAAAAAACAATATTTGTAGAGCAGTGTAATTTGTTATTTATAGTTTTAATGAGCTTTTGAAGAATTAATGTGATAGGCAGATGAATTGTTTTATTGTAAAATTCACAAAATGTTAATTAAATGAGAAATTTATTTCTTCAGATCAAAATAGTTTTTTTTTTTAGTTTATTTTTGACTTTTTGATCTTTATTTTGAGGTGAGGATAATACGTGCATAGATATTTTATATTTCTTTATATAGACAATTTTAGGACAATTTGTATGCATTTTCGCTGTGGAAAAATTATTTCACAGTTTTACTTAATATTTTTATCAATTATATGAACATTAAGTGGGATTAAAAAACAATTAGAATAATTTATCAAAGGTTTCGACTTTGACTTTGTGAAACTCTATATAAGCATTCATTTTCAACGTCTCATGTAGCTCATAACTTAGCATCGTGACTCCCATGATAGCCTTTGACGACTTCTCTCCATCTATCCCTACACTATGCGGCTCGACGGGCAGTTGTTAAGAGTAATCCAGTTGCGTCTCTTACTCGATCAGTCCAATGCATTGAGACTGTTCTTCTTGTGTGTCGACCTTTCACACTTTCAATAAGTCTCCTTGGCCACGAGCAATGTGCCCAAAGAATCGGAGGACTCTTCAAAGGCATATTGTGGAAGATCTATCGGTGATTCTCAGTTCTTTGAATGGAGGCATCGATTCGTTTTGCTGTATTATACATATTAGATTATACAACAATAAATTAGTTTGTTATCCTATTAATTACATTAATCCCCGCTTCACATGTTTCTACTTCCTATCCCGAGACTCTTCAGGTGGAATGAATATCTCATTAATTGATTAAAATTTAAATCTTCACGTCAATAGACCACACAAACTTCTGATGTTGGTGGTTCATAGCAACGTGACACCAGTCTGAATTTGTTATGAAGCGCTGCTCTCATAACAAATTGGGATTATTCTGCCTGAAGAAAGCCTCATGATGAATCACTGTGTAACGGAGATGTTAAATATTCAGACAATATGATTTTTTATTTTTATATATAAGACTGCTTGCAGGAGACTTGAATTTAGTCAAGAATAAGTCACTTTTAGAAAGCAGGTGACTTATCTCAATTTTAAACTATGGCTATGTGATGACAGGGAATCAGAAATTGCACATGTTTTTTTTTACATTACTTAATAAAAAAAAATTACGTGATAGGCGAGAGTTGAAAGAGACATTGAAAGAAGGGTAGCGACAGGAAACAAGGTAAACAAAGCACTTAATGTTATATACAACAACTGTGCAATGTCAACAGAAGCAAAAATGACAATACATAATAGTGTGTTGGTGCCCACCTTGATGTATGGAAGTGAAACTTGGACTTGGCAGAAGAAGGATAAGAGTAAGATTAATGCTGTGGAGATGTGTGTACTAAGAAAAAATTGTGGAGTGTCAATGTTTGAAAGAAGGCAGAATGATCAGAAGTGAATGCATGAATAATATTGATGTTTTAAGTTAGGAGAGAATGAATGACTAAGCTAATATACAAATCTGAAGTGCTAAGTGTGTGTGAAAGAGGTAGACCAAAGAAAACGTGGCTGGATCAAATGGATTAGATTTTGAAAGAAGGTTAAGTGATAAGTACGAATAATAGAAGATCATGCATGCCGAGATGTATAAATGTGGAGGGTGCGAAAGTTGTGTGAGTGGAGAGAAAAGTTTGGAGATCTCTTATCTCTGCCTACCCCGCAAGGGACACGACGTAATGATATGTAAAAATTGTAACTTGTTTGAAAACAAAAACAAAGTTTGGTTTTAAAATTAAATAGCCATGTTTTTTTATACTCCCTATTCTATGAATTCCTAGTCTTGCCAACCACAGCATTTTTTAAGAATGTACCCTCTTGGTTGGTTGGCAAGGGATTGCTGTATTGCAATATTTTTCTCACTTAGTCTTCATATATCGGTTAATCGGAAGGATCAGTATTACATTACCAAAGTTATAAAAATATGATTGAATAATTTTATGATGAAAAGAAACATAGCAAGGAGAGAAGAGTGTGTATGCAGACAATATTGATGTTTTAAGAGATTGTTTCTTTTTTTATTATTATGGCAACACCATGAAGCGTGTCAATTACTCAATGAGGGACGGTTTGCATATTGTTTATGGTGAAATATTAGAAAAATTGAATTGTTATTGCCAACATTTATAAAATGTCTGCATTGATATGTAATTTGTAACTGTTGAATGTTTTGAAATAAATAAAGAAATACAATTTATTTACCAATTAAAGAGTGTTTTTTTTTCTTAAAGCATCATACACCTTGCCCCACTTACACTTCACAGCATCATCATCCTATACCAGTGGTATCCACATGTTCTTCAAAATATCCTCTTTAGAAATGTAAATCTTAGTTTTAAAGATATTTCTGCATTAAAAAACATTACGTTTTTTGCACTATAATCATTTTGTAATTTAATAGAATATAAACTGAATCTAGTAACCAAATATCATCCTGTAATTGCTTGTATTATAAAACACTCATATATAGTACAACCTGGTGGGTTGATTGCCATGTAACAATCACTTTAAACCAACCAGAAATATGTTAAAGAGGCCTTAACCCTTGTCGTGGCATTGTAATACAGGTGTTACACTAATTTAGGGATTTAAAAAAACAAAACAGAAACTGTAACGTAATTTCAAATATGGCAACACATTCAAATACTATACATGCACTATTGTGTGCAGTGGTATCATCTGGTGATAAATATTGACAATGACAACCTTTCAAGCGACATCGGGTCAACATGTCTGGACAGCGTGGGTGCGTTTTGAAAGTTGGGTTAAATAATCTAAATATCTTATTAATCACTACATGTAGAGAAAATTTTATTCAAATCATTTTATTTGTTGATAATTCAGCTATGTAAATGTTGTTCATGTTTTAGATTATAGAATCATTTTATAGCTCTTTTTTTTTTTTTATAAAAATTGATATTTTGGCAATGTAACATGGGTGTTAAATATAAAAAAAAACTAAGGAAAAGTTGTGATTTTTTTTTCCCTCAATTTTCCTTCATAACTTACCATATAACAAGGAATCACCAAAGAAAAACGTTAATATTTGGATAAATTGAACTTTGCCAAGATAAAGATTAAGTGAAAACCAGACGAGAATCCTTTATTTTTCTAAATCCCGAGTTTAAATGGAACCGGACCCGCAACCCCTGGTTCAGACAGGTGTTTTAACATCTAAGTCACAGAGGTTGCCAACCCCTAAAAACAAGAAATCTTTACCACTAGAAATATGAAATGTCTTTAGTTTGCTTATCAAGTCTTGGAATCACTAAAGACATTTGCCCCAACTTAATCATGTGACATTGGTGTACATAAGTATGTCTAACTTTTATTGTAGAATCTTGTTCAAGACCTATGAAACTAATTTAATTAAATGAGAGAATCTTGTTCAGGACTAATGAAACTAGTTATCTTACATGTCAAATGTTGTTCTGGATCAATCATACTAGTTGACTTACATGAAGAATCTTGTTTAGGACTAATGAAACTAGTTAACTTACATGAAGAATCTTATTCAGGACCAATAAAACTAGTTAACTTACATTAGAACATCTTGTTCAGGATCAATGAAATTAGTTAACTCACATGAGATAATCTTGTTCAGGACTAATGAAAATAGTTAACACTTGCTACCCTATGATGGATAGTGAGTGACCAGGACTTATATAATAAAATAAATTTATAGCAAATTACAAAAAATAACCTAGCAGATTTTGCATAATTTTAATTTAAAACATACATTTTTCACTGGATGCTGAGCGTCCAGCACAGTGGCTGACGGAATCGTTTAGCACAGTAAGGCAAGTGTTAACTTACAAGAGAACATCTTGTCCAGGATCAATTAAACTAGTTAACTTGCATGAGAGAATCTTGTTAAGAACCAATGAGGCTAGTTAACTTACATGAGAAAATCTTTTTCAGGACTAATAAAACTAGTTATCGTACACGAGATAATCTTGTTCAGGATCAATTAAACTAATTAACTTACATGAGGGAATCTTGTTCAGGACCAATAAAACCTGTTAACTTACAAGACAGAATCTTGTTCATGACTTATACTCCTTGTTAAGTATGTTACATGTCAGAATCTAGTTAAAAAATAGTGTGTTTTAATCAGGTTTATATCAGAATCTTGTCAATGAATTTCACAAGGTATACAAATAAATATTTTACAGCACCAGTATATATAACCTTGCGTATGCCTTTTTGTTTATAATCAAGATATTTTGGTGTGAATAAAATAAATTTAAAATTCGGGAAAACACTTTAATTATGAAAAAAAATCTAACAATACAATAACAATATATTATATAATATTACAATATGCCATCAAAGAACATGACGAGTGAATACTGTTCGTAAGCCTTACATTCAATCGAATCTCGAAGAATTTATAATATTAATTCACATTACAGTTTTTAACAGTCTACGTGGAAAAAGTTCCACTAAGTGTGACACATTTAGATGTAAATCTTAAAAATTGTAATGAAACTGCGTTTTGTGCCAAAACTAACATAATAAACAAAATATCTTTATTTATCTTGTTAAGTGAAAGAGCTTAGTTAAAAATGCCTTATTGAGAGTAGTAACAAATCAATATTAAAAAATCAAACCAAAGTCACACGACACACCCTTTTTTTACGCCTTTAGTAACTTTAAACCACTTAGTAAGTTCTTCATTAACTCTTACATATGCGCACTGTCTTCGTACGAGGCTATTAGATTTATCCTTCGTGTCATAATGTTTTAATATTTCTTACAATTTATCTCTTCTTATGTGATTATAAGTTATACATTGACTACTGGATAATACTCCGGGCAATTTCAAAAAAGCTGATGAAGAAGGCTGCAATGTCTTGGAAACATTGGCCATCATTTGAGCCAACTAACATGGCAATAAACCCAAAAAAACATTTTAAACTAATACTAAATCATATTGATAATGAAAGGATTTCAAAAATACTAATTGAAAAGAGTATCAATTATTTTGTAAAGCGAAATTTAAAAAAAAACATTTTTTTGGCACACAACGGACAGTTAATAAATTCGAATTAAATATATAAAAAAAAACAGTATAAATGTCTGAAAAGATTTAATTTCTTACAATTTAAAAGTTTTTGAACACTTAATAATATCAAACACAAAATAATTATACACACATATATATTAACACTATACAGGCCGCGCGGTTACACACGTAAATGTCGCCAGGGGCCGGGTCATTTTTTCAAGAAGTAGATTTCTCTGAATCTCTCTCTCCCTCTGTTTTTATTTCATCATTGACAGGTCCGCCATATACTAAAAAAATTGTAAGTGACCCTTCATTGAAAAGGTTGGGGACTCCTTAATTATGGTCGAAAAATAAAATAACACATGGTTGAGAGAGGGAGTGTTTCTAATTGTACTTTTTGTTTATTGTATTGTTTTGTAATAAAAGTCATACATTCTTTTTTTTTTATCGACCGGTCCACCATATTTATCGACGGGTCCAAATTGTATGTGGCTCGTCATTGAAAAAGGTTAGGGACCCCTGCATTTTGGTCGAAAAATAAAATGACACATGGGTTGTGTTTTCAAATAATAATGGTTGATGAAAATGTAGTATAGTACCCGGCAGTAAGTAATACACACCGGGCTTAAGAAAGAGATTGTCGGCTATAATCGGCTAATTTCCGCTTTGTAGAGCATCCTCTCTGTCGCACGATGCACTAACAATCCGGTCCGGTAACGAATGAGAAATCGCGACAGAACACGTGTATGAATGACAGAGATGAGGCTCTACAAAGCCGAAGTTAGCCGATTATTATCCGACAGTCTCTTTCTTAAGCCCGATGTATATTACTTACTGTACAAGGGTTGTATCATTGGACAGTAACGATTGACGGAAGCATGATACACATGTGGTACCATCGGCTAGTAATGATTGACAAGGCCATGGTACACATGTTGTATCATCGGCCATTATAGTGTTAATATGAGAACATACTCAGTTCTAGTCATTTTGATCCGTTGATTGAATTATTATCATTCAAATTGAATACAATTTATGTCAATATGTAAGGCATTTATTTCAAATTGTAAGAACTTTTTTTGTAAATTTCTATTTGAAGAATATTTATTTTATTTTTTGTGTAAGTTTAATTAAAATTATATAACTCTATTTTAACAATTCAACTATAAAAAATAACAAAGCAGATGACTTTTTAAAGTTTAAATGTCTTGTTTATGGTATTTTGCTTTTATTTATTTCGTCGTTGTTCTGCGAAAAGCATTTAAGTTCATTTTTGCTTAAAATGACTTTTTGATGCTATTTTACTTAAAATTAAAATATCTACACACGGAAAAAAGTCCAAAAGTTATATGGTTTCGCTGTTATGAAAAGATAAAAAGTCATATAACTTGATTTTACATCGCCTTCCGAAACTTAAATTTCATTTATCTCAAAACTCAATATTTGGACTTAAATGCTTTTCGCAGAACAACAACGATTTAATCTGGAATTCTTTAGAATATATAACCAACCAAAAAAAGACTAGTACATTTTCTGATCTTCTCCATTTTCTTATATGGAACGAAGACCCTGGACATTGAGAATAAAAATAAGAAAAAAGGTGTTTACATTCGAGATGTGGTGCTGGAGACGTATCATTCTGAGGATACCTTGGATGGTGCGACTCACCAATGAACTAATTGGGACGAACAACTTGGGATTCAGAACAGGCTGTCCACAATTTATCTTCAACGATTATCTCCAATTTTTTGGAGATAAAGTAATTTAGAAAAAAACTCATGCCAGCGAGCACTGTGGAGGGAAAATAATGTAGAGGTAGACCACCAACCTGATGGATTTACTAAGTCAGGAATGCAACAGGGTTCTCTGAGAGGCCCAAAGAATGGAAGAGGTGAAGAATCATCATGGGCAGTTGGACTGGAGAGATCACAACCCTGAGATATGAGGAATGAACAAGAAATATAACAGATACTGACTGTTAAAACCTTTGATTTGTGAATTTACAATTTTATTACTGCTTACAATTTCAGCATGGAACACTTCGTCAAATGTTTGTAAGCTGAATACATGTTTACTTTCAACTTATAAGGTTCCTTACATTTGACAATATTTGTAGAAAATTACTTAAAGAAACTAAAGCTGCTAAGACATCATCATAATTATGTGAAATTGTATAATTTACCAAATCCTAATTTTAAAAAAACTATGTGAAATTGTATAATTTACCAAATTCTTCTCTAATATATATTTTTTTGTATGTGACCAATTCATAAAATTGAAGCTGTCAAATAACACTGGCTTTAATTTCAACCAATAAGCCAGTCAAAACTTACACCCCTCTACAAAAAACTGACAACAAAATTACTCATTTTTAAAAAATGATTTTATTTACGCTTTTTGTAACTGGAAAAATAAAAATTGATCAACACTGATAAACACATAATTACAATCATTCAATACAGAATGACAAGTGACAATATAGAAACTGCATAGAGTTTAGATGATAGAAATTATTGCTTTTTGTCTGGCTTTTATCGCAAATAATTATATAAAATTTTGCATTATCCTTAGGTCACTTCCCATTATGCGAGTTGTTTAAGTGCTCACAATTTTCTCCCTCTCTTTTGAAAAATGGCCAAGAGAAAGAGAGATGAAAAAAATGTAAACTCACTTACAACCGCACTGTGGGGTTTGAACAATATAAAAATTCATATACAAAAAAAAAATACGGTGTATAACGCCATTTTTTAAATTCAATGTTACGGCATAGAATCCATCACAAATATGATGCAAAAATGTTAGTGAATCCAAGACAAATATGATTAAAAAATGTTTAGTAAATCCATCACAAATAGGATGCAAAAACCTTAAACATTTGGTCAATAGTAAGATAATATCATTAGGTAAATTCATATAATCCTTTAAAATCAAATATCACACTTGATAACACAGTTATACTTTAAGGAATATGAAAAATGGCAATACACAGATAATTCTTGGACTTAACCTAATTGTATGATTAATATATTTTTAACAATTAAATGGATATAAATATGAAATTTATTGGTATCATACTCACTAATAAGTCACTAATCAAAAGCAAAATTAAAAATATATAACGGGATAAAAAAATAAAACACTTGGCTTGTTTCCTTCCACTTTATATTTTAGTATAATCACTATGCGCATTTCAACACATACTGTGCTGTGTCTTTCTCAGGTAAGCTAGTTAAACTAACAGACACGTTACTCAGTTTGTTTAAGGTTTTTTGGGGAATAGAGTAAAAAAAGTCGATACAAATATTATCTACAGTCTATATATATTTGTTCTGTTTTCAAACCCACAACACACAAAAATACTGCACACTGCACAAGAGATTTAAAAACCATAGGAAAATATCATAAATAATCATTACAATGTATCCTCTTCACCACTTCTTACTCTATTCCCCATAATATTCTGACCATGGATATTCTAAGTAACATGCAATTGAGTGTAATTAACTCACCTGAGAAGGACACAGTAGTGTATTTTAAAATTCGTAAAAATATAGTGAAAGAAAACAAAATCAAGTGTTTAATTTTAATATGAGTTTCCACAAAATGAAGTCTGAACTCTTTAAACAAATAAAAATACATAGTTGACATGAAAAAAATAAATTAGATTTCCTTAATAAAGAAGTGTAAAAAATGTATTAAAAAAAACAATAATTTGTGCTATAACACCAGTCAATAACACACGATTAAGTTGAAAATAAATATTAAGACTGGGTATTCATAAGGGAGATATGTCAGAAAAGCTGCGATAGAAAGGAAGGATAGAAAAATATTAAAGTGAGGAAAAATAGAAAAGTTAATAGAAATTGTTGTAATTCTCCCACCATTTGATCCATTTCTAATACCATAAGTAGTCCGTATTTTTTCCTTTTTCTCACTCTTCTATCCTTATCTTTTCACGTTGTACAGCAGAGTTTTTCGATGTGGGTGCTGCGGATTTTTTTTTATAATTTCATACGATCCTAATTCAACGCATAAAAATACTTTCAAGAAGATAATATGAAGAACTTCACGTGGATTCAAGACCCAAACTCCATCTGAATTGATGTCGGTAAAGAAAGAGAGACTGATTAAGCTGTATTGCGACCTCCAAAAGAACAGAAAGACAGCTGAGAGTTAACATCTTAAGAGAGATAGCCCTGCTAATAGTCCACAGGTCTAAACTAAAGAGAGAGAAAAATTATCATAAAAAATGGATTGGACATATCTCTTTATTTTTGAATACCCAGTCATAAACTAGAAAAATGTGTAGAAAATTAAAACCTAGTACATCAAAAATAATAAAAATACAATTCTATATCAAAAATTATAAAAATATAATTCTTAATTAACTTAAATAATGGAATAAAAGTCATCAGTAGCAATAAATGGATATTGGAGAGATATACACCAATGCCATGTTACTTTACTTAGGACCATGAATAATACTGCCCTTGAAAGAGAAAAAGCAGCAACTATGAGTACATAAGAAATCCAAACTTTCATAAATTATTATTTTTTTATTTAAAAGAACACTTCCAGATTAGTCAGGATTTTCATACAAAACATATAATTTGTAAGTAATATTAAAGATTAAAATCCCATTTACGAGTGTTCAATTCATTCGGTTCCGTAATGTCAGTAGGTCAGTGAAAATGTTACAAATGATACATGGGAAAAAAATAACACTCATTTCTGAATCAATTCAGTCATCATCTTCCTAAACTTTGACAGTGTTTATACTAAATATGTCCCCATCCGAGTGAGCTACAGTGTTGTACTCTCGGCATATTCTTAGTACTGGATTATAGATGCCGATGTTACTTCTAAATGAAGCTACGCTGAACAAAACAGGTATTCGATTCCCTATGAGTGAATTTCATTAACAGAAGAATAGTGTAGTTTGTGTTTTCGAAATTTCAGTTGGTAGATTAAAAAAGGATCTCGCAGGAGTACGTCTTACATTGAACGGTGCTGATATAGAGTGAAAAAAATTAAATACCTCGGAAGTATCCTAGTTGAAGACCTCGACGCAGAAATCAAAGTCAAGTGCAGAATTGAATCATCTCGTTTGGCTTTTAATAAAATGAGAAGCGTATTCTGCGATGATAATCTAAACTTGAAACTTCGACAACGGTTAGTCAAATGCTACGTTTGGTCAGTGTTATTGCATGGAGTGGAATCATGGACCCTCAAAGTTGGTAGTATGAACCAACTAGAAGTATATGAAATGTGGATGCACCGGAGAATGCTACGGATACCCTGGACGGATATGATTAGCAGCACAAGGGTTCTTCAAAGAGCCAAAGTTGATAGAGAGTTGCTGACTAATATTAAAATCCGAAAGGTGTCCTACTTGGGTCATGTACTTAGAGGAGCAAAATATAAATTACTGCACCTGATCATCCAAGGCAAAATAGAAGGACGAAGAGGTGTTGGCAGGAGGCAAATCTCCTGGCTCCGCAATATACGTGATTGGACTGGCATAAGGGGCGTTGGAGATCTTTTTCGGGCTCCCGGGGACAAAGATGTCTACTCTCAGGTGATATTCAACGTTGGGGGGGACCTGACATGACACTGGGAAGAAGAAGAGATTAAAAAAGAAAAGTTTCATTACAAGTAATATGTTTTATAATTATAAGATTCGTTACAAGTTTAAACTTTTCTTTTCAGCGTGAGTTACTTAAATTTGATTATACTTGACATTTTTTGAAATCTAAAATGACTGCTTTTTATCTTACAAGGACAAAACATGGATAGCAAACAATTTTGGAATCCAAATAAAAGGAAATTGTTTAATCTAATTATTAATCAGACATTTGATCATATAACTACAATAATATTATATATTATGTTTATATATATTAGATAACATCCCTTCTATAGAAAGGGATTATTAGAAAATTGAGCTTTCAAAAGATATTTTATTGAAATTGGTTAATATTTAGTATAATAATAATACATGGATATTTGGAATATTTAAAAATATATTTAGTATGGAATGAAAGTATCAAGTTTTTTAAGAAAAATATTCTTAAGGTAATTTCACGTATAAACATTACAAGCTACACACAGAGATGACGTCCCACTTCAGTCACTGAAAAAGCGTCTTTATAACCTATAAGTTTTTAATACATAGCAAGTGTCAAATGGTACGAACTTGTTTTGAATATTGCACTGTTCTTTTTTAATACACCCATACCTCGTTTTACGAAAGATATACGTTCAGAGTTACGTTTGTTAGCAGATAAATCTATGCATTTACTAAAGGGTGCTAAACCAAAGGTTCATCTTAATAGGTTATAAAAATATGTACAAAATGGATGCTTCATGGAAGAATTCATTTCATTTCAATGCTACAGCAAATTCATAATTAAAAAAAAATTTGTAACTATTTATCCAAATATTTACAATATTTTATTTAAGGACACCATTAATAAACCTATGCGGAACAAAGTTTTTTATTATTGTAATGATCAAAAACATGTTTAAGATCAACGCTAAAACAACACCTAGCCTGGTCAGATGCAAGCAGATTTGCTTCCTTCCAAGTAATGCTTCCAAAGAGCTTAGTTGAATACTGTTTATAGACAGTAGTCAATGGTCTATCATAATGGTGGAAGTCAGCAGATTCAAAGGGGGCAACGGGATTCTCATTATATTTATAGGATGTGACCAAACTAGGATAGCTTGACACAAAACTAATATAAACCTTTGATGATAAAAAAACATTAATTTTACGAGACATTTTTTGAGTCAACGGTATCAATCTAAATACACTTAAAAAAAAGTATCGCAATACATTGTATTAACCTTTTTCCTTAGTGGCAATCTTTGCACACAGAATTGACACCCAAACCCAAATATGTCGGGTACAATTAACGAACTAATAAAAAAAAAAAAATTTGAAATGACGTATATTGACACAATGCCTTTTTACGTTTATCAGGTTAGTAGAGAAGAAATTTCCAAGAAATCACAATAAACTGATGAGATGAGATGATTTCCGTTGCCTAGTTAGTAATAAGACGCCTGTCTTCTAATCCAGAGGTTACTGGTTCGATCTCTGTTGACACCCACATTTTTTCGATTCTTGTTTTAACTTGAAGTCTCTTTAATACCTTTCTGGTTGGTTGGAAGAGATTGTCCTTCGCCAGGTTGTAATGTATACAATGAAAGTGTAATGTAATATAATACAATAAGCCAACTAGATTGTACTATATATAACAGACTAGTAATAATACAAATGACTAGCTCTGTATTCCTCTTGTGTCTGAAGGCTAAAATAAAATTTGGGTGACAAAATTTAAAGCTAGATGTCATCTCTGCACCTCTGTGTAAAATATAAACCAATGTCTTGTTTGTAATATTGAAGAAAGGAGATGTTTGAAAAGTGGACATTAGAAGGGTGCAACATTTATATTATAAAGGGTGGAGCAAAATTAACTCTCATATTGGAAAGAGTTGTCATTTTTTATTTTGACATTTACTGCAATTTTTCTACAGTTGTAAAGTAGAATAGAATAAAAATAATCATGAATCGAGACATACCACGTGCCGGAATTTCGACAATTTTTATTAAGTCAATTGTGCTAGCTCAATGAGATTATCAAAGAACACATGCTTTAGGAAATCAATTGTGCTAGCTCAATGAGATTATCAAAGAAGACATGCTTTAGGAAATCAATTGTGCTAGCTCAATGAGATTATCAAAGAAGACATGCTTTAGGAAATCAATTGTGCTAGCTCAATGAGATTATCAAAGAAGACATGCTTTAGGAAATCAATTGTGTTAGCTCAATGAGATTATCAAAGACATGCTTTAGGAAATCAATTATGCTAGCTCAATGAGATTATCAAAGAAGACATGCTTTAGGAAATTTATTTGAACAGTCTGGAACGACCTCGAGACTGTCATCATTCAAGAAGGTGAAGAACTGCCCATTCTGAAGGAAACGGGCAGTCAACGGAAGTGTTGCAGAGTCTCAAGAAACGTCAACAAGAAGATATGCTCAACAATCAACACATTTCTTCACTCTTTCGATTAATTTTTTTTCGATTTCGAGCTTTGATGAAATGAGACCATAACCGGCGTTCGGAATAAAGATAAGCCATTCTGAATCTTTAAAGAGAAAATGACAATTTTTGTGAAAAAATTGTAATTGTTACAAGTCACATTTCAGCTCAGTGGTACACACCATCGTGCCATTTCCCTGTAGGGGTAGGCAGAGAGGACAGATCACAAGAATTTCTAATCTCAACACACATAATTCGCCTCTTCCATATTCATTCATCTCTTCAAACTCACATCCTTTACTCTTTTTCTCACTCAATCATACATGTCACTATAACTCAAGCATGACGACCTCCGTGGTCCAGTTCGTAGGATTCCAATCTGATTTTCATTTAAGGCCTCTTTAATATCTTTCTGGTTGTTTGAAAGATATTCCCACGTGGCAATAAGTCCACCAGTTTGTACTGTATACAATGAAAGTGTAATACAACACAATAAAATACTTTGTCTAAACTTTTATCTTTCAGCATATTATACTTTTGATCTGTTCCTCCCTAAATATTTCATACATCTACTCTGAACTCCATTCTCCCCTGACAGCCACCAATAGACACACGGGATAGTGGGTTGCGAACCTTGCTGGTGCTTTTAGGTATGTCTTTGGCGCTTCTACACATTATTCAATTCTTCCACCCATCACCACTGTCTTAATATACTTTTTACTCTAAAATTATACTTAACACATCACGTACATTCATCGTAAAAAAAAAACACGGTCATATGAATAAACAAAACATCAGTATAACCACAAAAAGTTACAGCATGGTGCGCTATTCATGACTGAAACATCATCAGACTTTATTCTTTTGAAAATGAAAATGGACAAACAACAACCGTTACTGGTGAACATTATCGACAAATGATTCAAGAGATTTAAATGTCGCAAATTGAAGAACAGAGTTTGGACAATATGTGGTTACAATAGGATTGTGCAACATCACAAAAAAAAAGCTAATTGGGGAATTAATTTTGCCCCGCCCTGTTAGTGGATTACTGCTAAAAGTTTGTTGCTCCATATTTTAATTATTTGAAGTTTATATCCACTCTTCTATTAATTAAACAATCACTATTATTGTAACTTAACCCGATTTCGATTAGCTGTACTCCTCGTGAGGAATGGTGACAGAGTCAGGCCTAGAGGGCAGGGTGCAGGCGGCGGTCCTCTTCAGCGTCCTGACGTGCCTGATCGATAGCGGAGGCTGTGGGAACTCCACACGGGGGCTCCAGCAATTCATCCTCGAACTGCATTATATTCTCCGCCTCTTCTGCAACAATTATATTGAATTGGTTTTAATATTGTAAAATTATGTTTTTTTAACAAATGAGTTCTATCAAAATGTGAAAAGAAAACTACTCGTATATACTCGGAGTGACAGATCTGAAAGCATTTTCAACAATTTTATTTCTTATAATTTGTTTAGTTCAACATTGTTTAGTTCACTTTATATAACGGTAAATGATGAGGTGAAAACCTTGAAACCGGTAGGGTTATACAATTATACGAGGGTGATCATGATCACAATCAAATATAAACGAGACTTTATGTTTTAATTTTTTTATTTGCAGAAAGAAAAAAACTAAGTACAAATAATTTTTCTACATAATCTCCTGCTCTAGAAATGCATTTTTTCCAGCGGATCGATAGTTTTTTTATTCCGTCATCATAAAAAGAAGTGTATTGTGTCAGCAGTCAATTGCGCATACACCCCTCTACTCCATCGTCGTCGTTGGCCTCCCAGAGCTTCTTTCAGTGGCCCCAAAGAGGTGAAAGTCGCAGGACGATAGATCAGGGCTATAGGGAGGGTGTTCCAGTCATGTTCAACTCATTTCCTCCAACTGTTCACATGCTACAGCTGCAGTATGGGGTCTCCACATTGTCATGGAGAATAATCACTTCTCGTATCGGTTGGTCACGTCTTTTGCATCGATAAGCAAATTCAACTTCACTCAAAAGTTTGCAGTAGTATGCTGCATTGATTGTGCGATGATCGTGCAAAAAATCGATGTGCAAAATGCTGTGCCGGTCCAAAAAACAGTCGCAAGCACCTTACCAGCTGATAGCCGAGTCTTGGCTTTCACAGGAGCTGCCTCATCCTTCTTTCTCCACTCCATCCTGGCTTGTTTCGATTAGGGAGTGTAGTGGTGTTTCCAAGTTTCATCGCAGGTAATAATGAGACTAAAAAATGCGTTCCCTTCTTGTGCAAACCGCGCCAAGATCACAGATGTTCAAACTTGGTGGGACCATCGAGCAGCCACTTTACGGAATCCTTAGTCCTTTGTGATTATGGATTGAATGCTCTCATAACTTATTCCTATCTCAGAACAAATTTCGGAAACCGTCAAGCGTCAGTCGCCTTTCAGAAGATCACGAATGGCGTTAATGTTCTGTTCGGTAATGCTCATCCATGGGCGATGATCATGGCTCTTGTTTTCAACCCCTAGCCAGGCAAACACACGGGGCTTTGACAATGTTTGATCCCCGAACTATTCCATAGGTCTCCGCAGAATTTCGGCCGGTTTTACATCCGCATGAGCGAGGAACTTGCTAATTATGCGTTGCGCAATCGACAGGTGTACCTCTTTCTCAGACATTGTGTGCCATACTAACTATGGAATCTACCGAAGCCGGCCGACCGCTCTCCCCATTCCTGATATCCTCACCCAACGTTCCAAGAGGCAGCTGCGCGCTCTGTTTAAAGTTATGCACTCTAAAACAAAAGTCTCGTTTATATTTGATCCACCCTCGTATAAAGTGGAATAAACAGTGATTGACTAAACCAATTAGGCCACGAAGGTCCTATCCTTACACTCAACTTGTGGGTGTGTGTGTGTATGTTTGTATATATGTATTTATTTTCCATTATTTTTAATCTATCATAGTAGTGGATTCGAATTTCAAGTTAGAGCACTCTCGAGGAGAAGTTTCCTCTCTAAACAGTGCTATGTAAATTGTCCTTTCAATATTATTATAAGTAACTCACGTAAAATTCGGTTCATTTTATTCCCATAGGCCAGGTCAGCTTGGTAGGCTACATAGAAGGTGAGAGGCAGCAGAGGCGCCACCACGTACGCACGCTTGGTCCTGCGGAACCTGAAACCACAGTACAAACATGTCACGCACTTGTATTATATACATTTTGTCGTAGGAAAAGTGATCTGTATTTTTCACACAAGAATACAGAAACACATTCAGAATTGTTTTTTTTAAATTATAATTCCATTGCGTACTTTATAATATACCTGATGGATTTATTGTCATAAGAGAATTTCTTCATTATTTAAAATTCTTAGACCTTAATATAGGTCAATGAGTCTTGACTGAGTTGTTTAATATTTCAAAAGAGGTAAAGCATGGACGTGTCATGTCACTCTGGTTGTTTATTATTTATATAGAATTGTGTGTGAGGAACTCGATAATTATGCGTTGCGCAATCAACAGGTGCAGCTCTTTCTCAGACATTGTGTGCCATACTAACTATGGAATCTGCCGATTCAAATTGTATTGATTGTCTATATGTACCAAAGTAACGAAATTTTAAGTATAATAAATGTTTTTTGTTGAATTGAACAAATTTATCTTATGATCTTCAGTATCACAAACATTTTACGGACAAAAATAGACACTGAGGGGATCCAAACCCAAGGGCTTGGATGACGCAAGCAATATTTAATGAATTGTTAAAGAATTTGAATACTCAAAATTAGTGGGTGAGCCGTTGCATACCAGCAAACTCACCGAACACATTGATGTATTGAGTCCGATGGCACAATCGGAGCACATCGACCTGTTCTTTTTTTTTTTTTTAAAGAATAGATGCAACTGAAATCATAGGTATATCCTTATATCGGAAATTCAGTGTGTTACCATCATTATAGGCAGCCAGTATGAATGCTGTTAATATCCAAATCAATTTTAAACGTTTATTGAAAAACAAAGCAAAAGATAAACAAAGATAATTAAAAGAATAAGCAAAGAAAACAAAAACAGCACTTCTGGGTCAATGTGTAGGAAGTAAATGCATATGTTAAGTATAACTATTGCCATGTGGGAATATCTTCCAATGAACCAGAAACATGTCAAAGTGAAAACCAAACATAAGAATTATTGTGTATCAACAGAAATAAAACTTGTAACCACACCACAAGAAGGCAGGTGTCTCACCAACTACACCATGGAAGACATCATGTGGCGACTAGACTGGAACTTTTGGATTATGTCAGACTCTAGAACTAGCTAACAGTTATATTAAGAGTATCTTCCTTATAATATTGCGAGTACAAATTAGTTCGGTCCGTTTCCAAAAGATGGCTCTGGCTGTTATGAATGGTTCATAGCGACAGCCGATTTTGGCGGTTTCAGAGAGGTTAGACATCTGCCAATAATATTCAGTTTATATCGCTTTGAGTTTCATGCAAAAACCTTGTTTTGTACAGTGTTGTAAATGTCGAATTTTGTGTTGACCAAGCAGCATTTGCGGGAGGTTTTAATTTTCTGCTTTAATTGGAAGAAAAGTGCAGCTGAAGCCCATCGAATGCTTGTCAAAGTTTATGGTGACGCTGCTTCAACTGATAAATCATGTAGAGAATGGTTTCGACGTTTCAAGGATGGAGATTTCAGCGTCGAAGACAAGCCTCACTCTGGACAGCCAAAAAAATTCGAGGACAAAGAATTAGAGGCATTACTCGAAGATCAGAGTCAAACGCAAGAGGAGCTTGCAGAATCATTGGGAGTGACTCAACAAGCCGTTTCCGTACGATTGAGAGCCATGGGAATGATTAAAAAACAAGGAAATTGGGTGCCTTATGAACTGAAACCGAGAGACATTGAAAGGCGATTTTTCACTTGCGAGCAGCTAATTCAAAGGCAACAAAGAAAAGGTTTTTTGCATCAGATTGTAACTAGAGATGAGAAGTGGATGTTCTACGACAACCCCAAGAAGAAAAAATACTACGCTAAGCCCGGTCAATCGTTGCCATCGACCTCAACATCAACACCAAAACCGAACATACATGGTTCGAAGATCATGCTCTGTATCTGGTGGGACCAAAGGGGTGTTGTTTTCTATGAGGTGCTGAAACCTGGCGATTCCATTACGGGCGATTGGTATCGGCTACAATTAATTCGTTTGAGCCGTGCATTGCGAGAAAAACGGCCGGAACACGAGCAAAGACATGATAAAGTTATTCTTCTTCATGACAACGCTCGGCCTCATGTCGCAAAAGTCGTAAAAAAATATTTGGAAACGCTCAAATGGGATGTTTTACCGCACCCACCGTATTCTCCGGACATTGCTCCTTCTGATTACTGGTTGTTCCGAAGGATGCAGCACGATTTGGCAGGTCATCGGTTCACTTCTTTCGTAGAAACCGAAAATTGGCTCCAAACTTGGATCGCCACAAAAGACGAGTCATTTTTTCGAGATGGAATTCGAAAATTGCCTGAGAGATGGGATAAAGTAGTAGCCAGCGATGGACAATACTTTAATTGATCTGTTCATTCATTTTGTTTATAAATAAATGCATTTTTGAACACACAAAAAACGGAACGAACTAATTTGTACACCCAATAAGAAAAATATAAAAAGACAATTTACATAGTGCCATTTAGAGAGCAGACTCTCCTCAATAGTTTTGTAACTTAGGATTTGAACCCATCATTATTGATAAATTAAAATATTACTTAATAATACAATTTTTTTTATAAATTGAATGTAAGGAAAGGATGGTGGTGGTTGTGCCCATTAGATTGGGTACCTCTCCGCATCTGTATACGTTTAAAAAAACATATTTGGTAAGAAAACCGCAGAAAACTAACAAGGAGAGACGAACTACGATAAAACCTTGGTATATGGTAATAGATTTTTCGACATGTAATAGTTACACATTCGGATTTTGGTGTAGTATATGTGTGTAGTGTTCACATATGATCATAACATTTGATAAGACCTCCCAAAAAGGGTTGTCTTCCTAAAGCTGCATACATCACCCATATCTCTAACACTTAGAGCCCGACCATTCCACGCCATTTATTTAAAATCCGTTTAAGGACCAGCAATGGCAAAATCCTCGTCACCCTACTGAAACGGATGCTTTTAAACACCGTGCAGCCAGATCTTAGGAGACTAGGAGCTTCTTAAAGCTGCACACGCCACCCATATCTCTAATACTGAGAACAAGCAGAACGTTCCACTCTATAAGATCAACAACAGCAAAAGCCATGTCATAATACCACACTCTATTGAATCCAATCGATGAAATATTTCATAACAATATGCTTCAGTATCTATTGAAAAAAAAACATCGACAAAACCAAATCACACTTAATAATATGTATTAAGTACGTGAATTACAGTTTTGTGATTGTTATTTTTTTTAAGAATCTTTCCACACACGGTATACGGCCCTGGGCCTTCTGAGCCCTAGCTTGTTGTGTGCATTATTGTTAGTATGTGTGCACTTCTTACTGATAGCAATTTTGTATGAGTCATGTTAACGTTTATACTTTTTGTAACACTAAGATTTTTTTAGATTTAAATATTGTAAACTATTTTTAATGGTCGAAATGGGCCAATACAAATATTTACATAAATAAATAACTGGTCATGCCTACTTCCTTTCAATCAAGCTTGAAATGAAGTAGGCACGATCGTCAGCAAATTAAGTCTTCTGTTCATTTTTACGTAGCCCTTGATGGGTAGCTTGAAACAATAACCTGACAAAAATATCTCCATTTAATAATACAGTATTTTTCATTTCCTATTTTTCTTTTCTTTCTAATTAGATCTCCCTGTTTCACTTATTGATTATAGAATAAAAGTTCGTTAATTAGAACAATAATTCATAATTATTGCCATTTTTTTAGGTTCCAAAATTAACTTTTTTTAATAAATTCTATTGTTCATTGGAAAAACCGTGTATTTTGTAATGTTTTATTGTCAAAAATGATTTATGAACTCCAATAATTCAAAGTAAAAGTCCGTTAATTAGAACATCGATAATTCCAATTTTTTTCCATTTTTTAGGTTCCGAAATTAACTTTTCATAATAAATTCTATTGTGAATTCGAAAAACAACCTATTCTTAATGTTCTGTCGCCAAAAACAATTTATGAATTCCAATAATTAGAATTTTTCCACACAAATTATGGATTCACATAGTAACCGGCCCTCGCGGTAGGACCACAGGTGGGATAACCGGTGTACTACACGACGGCAACCGGTTAAATTCTCAGGGTTCCCCCTATATCCAAGATTCAATATCTAAATATCTCAAGATTATTATCGTAAGTATGCAGTTCTGAGTGTTCTTTTCACATAAATAATTAAATATTTTTTAATTTTATCTTAAATAATTTCACAACTGTTATAAACTTGAAATATCGTAATCAAGTGTACGGCCAAATAAAAACCAGTGACATCATTATATTTATACTAAACGTACAAAGATAAATAAATTAATCTGCGTAAACAAGTGACCGTGTCAAAATCAAAAAGATACAAATGTACTGTTTTTTTTATAATTATTACACGTTGGCTGCCCATTAAAAATAGCACGTATTTTAAATTTATTTTACCATTAAATGTGTTATTGTGGAAATATGTGGACAAAACCTTAACTGATTTTAGACACATTGGGAAGTGCGGTGAAAATAGTTATTATAGTGACTGTATAATTTGTAATACGGTTTTATTGTAAAATTAGGTTCTTTGAATTTAGAATATTAATGGACTTTTACTGTATTGAAAAATGTTTATTTTTGTGTCTGTCATAACGTTTCTATGTCAGTGTTTTATTTGCATTTTCTTTGTTTGTTTTTAAAAAAAAAAAACAGTTACGAACGCTTATTGAATTACTGTAATAAAAAATACAGATAAAATAAAACATCTAAGGTAAAATATTTTGACACAAGTTAATTGAATAAACTTTTTAGACATTTAATTGGATTGTGCATTCGTTTCTAAGATTTAAATATAGAAATATTATATTGTGTCTTTTTAAGAAGATCTGGAACATAACTCGTTGACTTACGAAATGTTATCAAATTCCACGTAACCACCTTACATTAATTTCTTACGAAATAATTCTGAATGTGCTTTTGTGAAGACAATTTTAATGTTATCATTAAACTCATAAATTAAAAACAAACAAAATATTTACAAACATGCCAAACAGCAAGTATATAAATTAATAAGACAAAAAAGAGTTTAAAAGAATTAATTTAAGGCGTAATAAATGTTTACCAAA
The DNA here is from genome assembly GCA_949825065.1 of Odontocerum albicorne. Classification (NCBI taxonomy): domain Eukaryota; kingdom Metazoa; phylum Arthropoda; class Insecta; order Trichoptera; family Odontoceridae; genus Odontocerum; species Odontocerum albicorne. Next base: position 8,495,199 of record OX463862.1, read on the forward strand.
AATCTTAACTTTAATTTTGTGGAGTTCCATATTAGAATATTGAATAATAAACTGCTTAATTATTCCACAAATTACATTGGTCCTTCGTAACAAGTATTCTAACTCCTAGCTCACGTCTCTCTTGAAGAGGAATGAACCCAGTTTGTTACAAGAGTTTCCAAGATTTATCAGATGTGCACCGTCTTTATTTACGTTGAAAAGAGAATTGAAAAAATACTGCCCCGCTCAGAATATTTTTTCATCCTAATTTTTATAATTTTGTGGCCAAAATCAAATGCAATTTTTTTATATTTAGATATAACTCTCTTGTGAATGGTGGTTTTCGATATCTTTAGTATATCAGTAATCTATCGTGTTGTAAAGCACTGATTTTTTTTTCAATTGAAGCCTTGATTTAGTTGTCATCAGTGATAATCAACTTTCCAAAGCGGGCACCATCTTTGAGTTTCGTATTACCATTATAATTTTTTTAAACCACATTTGACACACAAAATCACTTACTACATTCTCGCTAATACTGAACATATCTTTTTTTTCCTTTGCAGTAGTAAAAAAACATCTTTTTTTGACAGTAATTGCGACACAAGTTAATTAAATAAACTTTTTAGAGATTTAATTGGATTGTGCATTCATTTCTAAGATTTAAATATAGAAATATTATATTGTGTCTTTTTAGGAAGATCTGGAACATAACTCATTGACTTACGAAATTTTATCAACGTTCCATTTAAAAAATAACACAAAAAAATGCTCAAACAATTTGGATAAACAATGGCTCAACTATAAAATTTCATAATAATATTTATTCAGTACATTTGGAATGAAGTTAGCAACAAAAGTTTTGTCCTAATGACACCTATTTAAGAAACATGAAACTACGGGTAATTTTTAAACAACCTATTAAATCCAGTTTTTCATAACTTTTGTGAAAGTTATACAAGACATCTATGTCAAAACAGACATAAAAACTATATAAAACAATGAATTTAGAAACATTACAGATTCATAAAGTCATAAGCAAAAATAACATATAGACAGCCAAAGAATGAAAAAGGTTTTAATCATCATTAAAAAATTTCCATAGGGTAAATAGACCGCACACACTACTGATAAAACATTTAACCCAGGGATTTAGGATTTGATTCTTGCATGTATCTAATTTTTTTAAATAAGGTTCCAGTCTGGTTTTTTACTTAAGGAAGAGCTTGCCACATGCAATGAACATGCCAGGTTGTATTGTAATTAAGTGTTTTATAAAAGTACAATACAATAGAATGGAAATTATGATAGTCTTTACTGGGACTTCATTCATTCATTCATGTGATGTCCTGCAACATATCCAAATTGGTGATATAACTAGGAGATGATATTGTCTTCAGTCCTAGTAATCGAATCTTTGAGTTAAGAACCACTGGACTAGGCAAGTAACTCACAGTTCTTCATAGCATGTATTGGAAATACTACTACACGTGGAAAAGCAACACTTACATATGTATAGCGCGATTGAGTATTGTTACCAGACAAATGCTTTTACCCTTAAATTTATTCTTTTTTTTGGGTACTATCAGGAAATCGACCCGAAACTTCCGAGTGAAAGACCAATGTTTTAACAATTAGGCCATAGAGGCCATCTGGAACTAGAGGGACAGCTGATGAATGTCTTTTTATAGATAAATATAAGTCAGTTGATTCAAAAATACAAAATACATTATCATTCCCACAAGTCAAGATCAAAAACATTCAAAATACTAATTGCATTAAAATTAAATGCACACTGTTTAAAATAATTGGTTATATATAAAATAAATGATAAAAAACAGCAGCAAAAACAAACATCAGAACACGGATGGAGAAAAAGAGAAAGAAAATAGAAACACAGAAATGTTGAACGAGTGCTACACAAAACGGCAAGAAGTGTAAAGGATGCGAAAGAATGAAATCAGAGATGCGTACAAAATCCCCAACAAGCTGCCCCAGCGACTGCCCACCGGTGGCATGCAACAGAATGAACAATACTTTAGTTTCACTTTACGTTCACATTTGTTTGTACGGTACACCTCATTAATGTTAACATTCGTTAGTATGGTATACTTGTATGTCCGAACTTATCACGCAGAAATGTTGACGAAAATTATATTGCCTTCAGTCTCAGTAATCGAGCCTTTGAGTTAAGAACAACTGGAGTAGGCATTAAACTCGCAGTACACCATCTTATGCGTTGAAAATACTACTTAATGTGGACAGGGAACAACACTCGCAAACGTCTATCGTGTGCAAGTATTCTTACCAGACGAATGGTTTTTTTATATTCTACGGCCCCAGTAATCAAGCTTTCGAGTTAAGAATCACTGGAGTACGCAAGTAACTAACAGTTCACCATCGTACGTGTTGGTGTGTGTGAACAGACAATAACACGCAAATATTTAATACGTGCAAGTATTCAACTCTTTACCAAAACCCTATTTTATTGTATTGTATTACATTTTCATTGTATACAGTACAACCTAGCGAACTTATTGCTATGTGGTAATCTCTTCTCACCAACTAGAAAGATGATTAAGAAGAGTCCTTGAGTGAAAAATAGATTAGAATCCTTTTTTAAAAATATCTGGGTTCCAATGGGAATGGAACTCGCAACCCCTGGGAGACTACCAACCAGTCTTATCAACTAGCCCACGGAGGTTTTTTGGCTATCATCACAAATCAAACCTGAAATCTCCAGGTGAAAGACCAGCGTCTTAACTAAATGGAAGTTATCCACATTCATTGTTATATAACATATGTTAGTCAGTATTGTTAAATAACACGCTATAAATAGAGCACTTTGTCCTAAGAGTAGCTGTAAAGTAGTTCAGTTACCAATTTTTCTTGCTGCTTGAGTAGCATTCTATTTTAAATTAAAAAGTAGCTATAACAGTGTTACCATTCAAAGATATGCTTAACAACAGTGATTAAATTCGGAGTATTGGCTTTCATTCATTATTTAATTCATTAACTGTTGCCGGTTTTGTGCCATGAATAAATATCTTTGATGAGTCTTGATAAAAAAAGTCCAAATCCTTTGGCGTGAGGTCTGGGGAGCACGGAGGGTATTCAATGCTACCTCTACATACAATCCATCTGTTTGGAAAATTTTCCCATTAAGATGGATTGTATGTAGAGGTAGTGGGAAGGAAATAAAAGTCTTCCTCATTCCTAAACTCCTCAGGAATGTGTTGTACGACAAATTCTTGCAGCAAGTCCAAGTAAATGTCACAGTGTAAAAGTGAATATACATTTTTTATGACACCCTATATATTTAACTGTCTCACGGAGCATGTAGTTTATATGTTTCATACTATTCACTGTATTTTCTTTTGCCTTCAGTTAACTCATCAAAGTGGATATTTCTTGGGAGTCTGGTGTCAGACACGTGTGGACCAATACAAGAAAGCATGCAATGCTAGAATCTCGATACAGAAGCATTTTTCTCTGTTCAACACTTCGTTGTTTGATATTCTATGGAACCATTAAATCTTTATCATTTACGTGACTTGCCACTTCTTTAACCTATCAGGAGACCAGGACGGATTAACACATATTCAATTATATGTCTGTACAGGTTAAGGATATCTTTACACGTTTACAGATCGTGTGTAACATCATGCTTGCCAAATATATTTTTTTGAAAATATTATTTTATTTAAACACTAACATCTATGAGTGACCCGTAAGAAAACAGATTTGAATCAAATTACATAACCACTTTAAACTTAAAATAAAATCATTTTATAGACGTTTTTTTCTTCATACAAAAGTATATCAGTCTCACAAGTCGAATCGATTTCACAGAATAAGAGAATTCCTTGTAAATTGACAAATTACATATCATGGCAAGTTTTCTTTGGTACTGCTTTTTCTAGAAACGGTAGTGTAAATAAAATTTGATCTATAATCTTTAATTTGATAATTTAATAAAAAATGTTTTCGTGATAACCTAGTAGTACTATCGAAATATTTCGTGATGACCTGCTGGTACCATAAATATTTTCATGATGACCTGGTAGTACTATCAAAAAACTTTAATTAAAATTATATTTATGTTTTCACTGTTTTTTTAATCATACAAAATTGGGCTTGAGGGTAAGTTTTGATCTCAAAATCTTTGGGCTCTCAAAGGGTTCATGTGCAGCCTAGATAACCCATTACTCTCATCTGTATATAAGAGTTGATATTATCACAGTTTTGAAGACTACCTCTTTGGTTTTCAACGTAAGATTGTGGATATCAATGCCTATAATGCCCAGCCAAGTAGCAGCCTTTAGTCTTTTCCGTATCTTAATCTCTATATTTTTTCTATCGTTTATAATGCTACCCAAATAAAAAAACACGATAAAGCAATGCACACAGAGATGTCATCCATTTACGAACATTGTCATTCATGAGATGATGTTTAAACATTTGACAATTTTGCCTGAGCGTGACTCGGGTACAAAGTTTTTTTTTATACTGACGAGCCCGAGTCTCGTTTGGGCAAATCTTGTTTCGACTTGGGAATGTTTCTACAAGATTTGTAACTCGTCAGTATAAAAAAAACTTCGTGCCCGAATCACGCTCGGGCAAAACTGTCAAATGGTTAATGCCACTTTTAAATTCCACAGCTTTCTCTATTTTTCTTTGATGTTACTTCACATCTTTACTGTTTAAAAGGCAATCCACCCACAGTAGAATAATTTGTACCTCGAAATCAAAGTCACTATACAATTCTACGAATCAATATAGTAATATTTATTTACATTTATGACAATTCTAAACAATTAAAAGTTAAAACTTAAAAAATTTAACAATCGATTTACAAATGGAAAAGTTCCTCGAAGAAAAACGAAACTCAGCATTCATTGAACGCAGTCAAGATATGGCGTTTAGTAAAGCAAATCTGTCTCAGAAAGGACAACCAAAAAATACATGGTCAATAGTTTCATTATCCAGATACTTTACCTTATTCATATTAAATTGTATGACTTAATAAATGTATGACTTAATAATTTACGATTTTAAATTTAAAAATCTTGTAGATTGTTATGCCAACAAAATGCACATACCGTATTAGCCCGACTATAAGGCGAGGTTTTCATTTAAAAAGGCAATACATAAATAGGGGGTCGCATTATATTCGAGTTTTATTTTTCATAATATTATAATGGTGAGGGAAATGTTTTTTTCTCCAAAAAGCAGATAAAAAAACAAGGGTCGCCTTATAGTCGGCCAGTACGTTACATCTATATTCATATAAATAATGCCTCAGCTTTAAGCGTGCTAAGTTGTGAACTGTCATCTATAAGACATGTACTTTAAATATTGCTTATAAAAGAATCTCAGCTGCTTATCAGAGGTAGTGGCTCTGAAAAACTAATTGTATAATTAATAATGAAACAAGGTGATAAATCTAATAACGCTGGTTCAGAATAACTCTAATGTAATTTTGATCGGCAGTCAAAAACATTTCATCAATAAATGGATGGTTGAAGATTGAAAAGATATCAAAAGATGTTCTGACAATCTCCAATATTGGGGTAGCCTGATATGGAACTATGAGAAGCTAGGCAAAGTGCAGAGAGTTGTTTGTTACCCAGTGAAAAGGCCTACAGTAGCGGCAACATAGAAGGCTAGTAGCCAATTTGTCTTCTCCCTCTCGCGGGCTATCTCCATTGCCAGATCTCTCTCCCGCATCTGCTGAAGCATCTGCAGATGTCTCTCCATCTGAGAACATAACATCAGATCAGCTATATTTTTTTACTGGTCAAGATTAATGTACAAAGTTATAAATGATCAAGAACTAATGTAGATGGTACAACATTTCCTTTTTTTATGATGTTTTTAAATGTACTCGGAGAAAATTAGAAAGAAAAGACAAAACTTTTACAAATACCATAAACCTTAATGCGGTTAAGAAGCAGACTTTTTAAAAGACGATCTTTTCCCTCATTCTTTGAAATTTGTCTAATAAACTATAAATCGGGACCACAGTGTACTCACCCCGATCAGCATGATCTTTACTGAAGTCACCAAAGTTAGCAGAGAGGTACCCTCGTAATATAATAAATAGCTACTGAATTTTTACACTTTATTTCATTATCAAATTAAATAGTTGGCACCAGTGTATTTAAAAATAATATTTTTATCAATAAATAAAAATGTTTTATTAACACATTGTTTGCGGGAAACGATAAAACTCGTTCTATCCCGTCTTATAGTAGAGAGCGGGAGACGAGTTTACTCGTTTTGGTTTGCCAAGAGGTGGTATGCGGGAAACTTGTAAACACGGTCGCCAAATGGGGTGGGAACTGCGCGTTATCTATTATAAGATTCTTATAAGATCTATTGAAAATTTCGTAATTATATTGTAATTTTATGTGAATAAAATAATTTTGATGGTGAAAGAGTATTTTTTTCTATGTTTACCTAGAATGTAGTAATTTTGTGTGAGTAAAAAATAGAGCAACCCATATTTTGCATAATAAAGATATAGATAGTTCTATTCAAAATTTCGTAATTATATTGTAATTTTATGTGAATAAAATAATTTTGATGGTGAAAGAGTATTTTTTTCTATGTTTACCTAGAATGTAGTAATTTTGTGTGAGTAAAAAATAGAGCAACCCATATTTTACATAATAAAGATATAGATAGTTCTATTCTTAGTAAGATACAAAAAGTTTTTCGAAAAAATACTAATTAGTTTGAGAGATATGGTTTTTTTACGAAAGTCTAATTTTGGCGCAAAAAAGTCTAAAAGTACCCGCATTGCGTCATCACTTGTCGCGAAAAGTACCCGATTACAATGTGTTAAACCTTTTTTTTATTTTTATAAGTTGACAAATTTGTTTTAGACATTTCTTCAACATTGATATGAGTTTTGTATCTCAATTGAAGTGGATTTCAACATTGATATGAGTTTTGTATCTCAATTGAAGTGGATTTCAACATTGATATGAGTTTTGTATCTCAATTGAAGTGGATTTCAACATTGATATGAGTTTTGTATCTCAATTGAAGTGGATTTCAACATTGATATGAGTTTTGTATCTCAATTGAAGTGGATTTCAACATTGATATGAGTTTTGTATCTCAATTGAAGTGGATTTCGCTATTATTGAATGTAATTTCCAATTTTATATAATTTTCTTGCCTCAATTTGTTTGATTTCGATTTATGCAAATTTTCTTGAAACATCTATCAATGAAACTTATCAATTATGTGAATCGAGGTATGAATGTATTAAAAAAAAAAATTTCTCTATATATAATAAATTTAACAAGTAAACCAAAACCTGAACCCGACATATTCGTGAATCCTTAAAATCTTTACGCTATATCATTTAGAATTAAGTTACTATATACACGATCAACTACTGAGGCAACTATTACATGTACTATACTTCAGAAAATGTAGGATGGGTCCTGCGACGTTTTAAACGTCATGTCTCAAAGGGATGGGATAAAATGGTTTTTTTACAAATCGAATAGTTTTTTTATAAATGGAAAAATTGTTTTTCTCTAAACTGACGTTTTAATTCCTAATTTTCATTATACTCACTTTCTAATGTATTGTATGATTTGTATCTATCTTTAAATAGGCCAAGATTCACTATGAATTAATACTAATTACTAACATTTAATTTTAGGAATAAAAAAATCCAAAACCCAATTATCGTATACCCCATCCCTAGCCAATGCAGACTAACGTAGTGACTTTTGACAAACGCCACCAAATATTATTTGATTTTAACAAACTGCCACATTTTTGCTAATTTGTAACAAGATGTATTAATTTGTCATTACTGTTAGTTTTATTTAACGTACGAGGGTCATCCAGAAAGTAAGGTTACAACATTTATGTAGGAGCGAAAAATACTTGTATTTAATTGAAATTCACAGGATACTTCACAAATATATCAAACTATTTTTCACCATAATCACCGTCGAGATCGAGACATTTCTGTAGTCGGGGCATCAGCTTTTGTATGCCAGTGTCATAGACCTCCGCCGCCAGCTCTTTCAGCCACTTCTTCACAGCTTCCTCGACCTCCTGATCGTTGGAAAATTGTTGAGGTGTAGTGACACACCCACGTCCACCCCCCATCACGATAGAGTCCAGAAAAGCTTTTCTCTCCTGTGGAAAACGATCCAAAAATTCACGCGTGGCTGTCATGCGATTTTGACGGTGCTCCGGTGTGAGCATTCTGGGCACCCATCTCGCACACAACTTCTTGTAACCAAGTTTTTCCGATGCAATATCACCAAGGAGAGTTCGAGAAATGTCAGGAAATTCTTCGTGAAGGTCGTCAAGCGTCACACAGCGGTCATTTCGCACTTGTTCTTCAATTTTTTGCACAAGTTCGTCAGAAATCACTGCCTTGCCTCGTCGCATCAGTACGGCCTTCTCTGAACAACCTAACCCACTTCGTGACATGTCGTCGACTCATCACATCACTACCATAAACTTCCACGAGCTTCCGATGGATATTCACGGCAGTATTGTTCTGCAAAGTCAAAAAACCCTCGTATTTACCTAAATAACTTGCTATTTATTAGAATCGAGGCTTATATTAAAGTTTATAAAACAATTAAAATTACTGAACGTCGTTACAAGGTTGTATTGGAACAATTTTGTGAACTGTCACAGGACCCGTGCTACAATTTCTGAAGTATAATCATTGTTCCTTTCCAGCATTTTATTACCAATCCAAGTGTACCTATATGGTTAAAATCGAAGCATTCCATGCTGAGACAAAATCACTAGGTGTCCTCCAAAGCTGTACGGCAAAAAAAAAACGGAGGTAGCCAATACCTTATATGACAAAACTTGCCAGGTTTTACCGATACACCAGGTGAACAAATGTGAAAACCGCGAGTGATAGTCATAGGGGTGCCCTTACTCAGCAATGGGTAAAAAAAGAGTAGATACAGATACAAAAATAAGTATAAATAATTTACTATTTCAAAAAAAAATTAGATCTCTTACTAAAACCAAATTATCAATTTTAAAATACGCACTCATATCATAAACTCTCGAAGTGAGTGCAGGCAATATAACTGGCAGCATTTTTTTACTGGTTAAGGTACATTATCATAAATTAATGAACGAGGTATAAGATTACATTTTTTATCATCTTTTTTAATGTATGTTTTTGTAAAGAAAATTAATTTTACCATATGATAAAAAGACAAAACTTGAAGGGTAATGCTGTATTAATTTTTTTTGTGAAAATAATAAACAAATAAAATAAAATAAAAGAGTTGGTTAAAGCCTAACAACTTAAGTACAGTCAACTCCGGTTCTAGTGAACTCGGTTTTAGTGACCCTTTGGCTAAAGTGAACCAAAATCTACTAGTTTTAGTTCACTATAACATAGGTTTTTACTATACACAATTGATTTATAGGGTTGGAACGGAAAATTTTGGTTCACTATAGCCGAAAGTTCACTAAAAACGAGTTCACTATAACCGGAGTTGACTGTATTTAGTAATATGACGAAGGTCACTCATAGATGGTTTGGGAATTTAGAACGAATGTATGAAGAAAGACAAACAAACATGCAATGCAAATGTAAGTGAAAAGTGTGATAGGAGAAAATTAAAATTAGTTGTAAAATAGTTTAACCCCATAGTATCTCATTAGATAACAGAAGTCCCGGGCCAGTTTAATTTAGTATACTCCAAATATCAACCGTGGACGCGGCAACCGAGTGTGCTGATGTCGCCCATGTGAATAGAACTATCAAGATCCTATGAAGTGGACATCACTTGACACTGGCATATACTCCTTTATATATAGGAGTTCACGGCCATTATTCAAGAAGACGACAAAGAAAACTAAAGTAATTATAGTTGAATAAAATGAACGATGTTTTAAAAGGAAATGTAAAACACTAGAAAAATTAGAGGAGCTGTATGAGGTGTTTCGCGAAAGGAAAGTCTGGCGATCTTTCCTCTCTGCCCACTCGGACAGAGAAACGATGTGGTGGTACGTATGTAACGTAGATAAATAATTATATACATTCCAAATAAGCGATATTTGAAATCAAACAAAGTTTCAAGCTGAGTTCAGTGTATCGTTGAATGACATAAGAGCTGAGTTCAGTGTATTGTTGAGTGACATAAGAGCTAGTATAGTAGTGGTCATCGTAAGATAAACACAAACAACAAACAAATAGTGCAAACTCACTTTAATCTTGCTAATGGATGTGATGAAATCTTGGTTCTTTTTGAAGTTTTCTTCCATATTCGTTGTGGAGTACAAATTCCCCATATTAAGCTATAATATTAAACTAATTTAGTGTTCGTTCAATCTAAGTAAAAATGTTTTTATTCCGAGATTCAATAGTAATTGACAGTTGACATTATTGTCCAGCAAATATTGACATTTGACAAAAATGTTGCCAGCATTTTGATATTGGAAAAAAAAGCTAGTCTTTTTATTAAACTAACGAACTGAAGAATTGTTTTGAAATAATTTAAAGTATAACGTTTTTTTAACGCATTTAAATAAAATGTTTTGTTTTATAATATAATATATCAATTTGTATCTAAAAAATATATTTGTTTCTAAAAAGTATAAGTTATTTATTACATTTTTACTAAAAAAAATCACACTTTTATTTTCTATTTCAATAGTTTCTTATAAATATGAGGTTTGCTAACGACTATGTAATTCTTATTGAAGATACAGATAATTTATAAATAATGACTTATTCTTCTTCAAACTTTTTCTCCTCTTCGAAGTTAAACGATCGCCATGATTGCTGTTTGCTCCCAATTTTTCTAAGCATTTATGATTTGCAGCTCCCGTCAGGAACTTAAAAATATAATAAGAGACTCTTACACCCCTCCTCACGCTAAGTATCCCAACTTACTAAAATAGTATCCCAACATATCTAGATGAAACCTAATAGAATAGAACCACGGATAGAAACCGCACTCACGTAAAAGACTCTCACATCCCTCCTCACGCTAAGTATTCCAACTCATTAAAACAGTATCTCAGCATATCTAGATGAAACCTGATAGAATAAAACCACGGGTAGAAACCGCACTCACGTAAGAGACTCTCACATCCCTCCCCGCGCTAAGTATCCCAACTCACTAAAACAGTATCCCAACATATAAAACAATATCCCAAGTCTAGATGAAACCTGATAGAATACAACCACGGGTAGAAACCGCGCTCACGTTAGTAGAGAAATCTCAAAATTTTCTTTTGAACTTTCTCCACTAATTGAGAGTAACGAGTCCTCCGCGGGCGCTAAACAAATGCTCCCCATTTTAATTTGCTGCGTACCAGCGCACTGTTGAGGAATCCGAAAACTTCTCTCCCATAAATAATTTAGAGACTCGTATAACATACCCCAACTGGAGAACTCCTGAGTAGGCCATAAAGTAATCAGATTCACATGAAACAAACTGTCTCTTATCGGTTAAGTAATCGAAAAGTAAGTTTAAAAGAATATCTTGGACTCCAAAGCTATTCATTTTTACCAAAAAACAATTTGTGGTTAACCCGATTGAAATCCTTTGAGAATGATGATGAGAGCAATTAACTTATTTTCCATCATTCAAAGTTATCGAAACACATAATTAGATTTAATTTATTATCATTATATTTTATTAATCATCATTAGATTTGATTCCATATAATTTGATTTGATTAAAGCCTTTGAATAATTTGTGGATTAATTAGGATCTTAGTGTTTGATCCAACATTGTCTTCAAGAACTTAGCTATAGAAAATAATATACGGGGTGACCCAAAAGTCTGCTTCCATTTTAAAAAGATATAACTTTTAAATTTTATAATAATTCACATTTATTCTTTTATAAACAAAAACACACTTCATGAAAATAATTTTTATTTAGTTTTAAAAATTACATCCTTTAAATAACTGCCATTTTGGGCGACGAGGCCCACTTCCACCTAAACGGATTTGTTAATAAACAAAATATGCGATTTTGGGGGACAGAAAATCCAACAATATAGCAGTCCACCAACGTAGTCTGCACCCCGTAAAAGTAATGGTTTGGTGTGGTATAAATGCGGAAAGAGTTCTTGGACCTTATTTCTTTGAAGATGAGGCAGAAAACTCACTTACCGTCAATGGCGAAAGGTATCGAGAAATGCTGAGAATTTTGTGCGTCCTGCAGCCGAGGACACACCAGAGGTATGGTGGCAGCAAGATGGTGCTACTGCTCATACAGCTGGCCCAACAATTGAACTCTTAAGACATTTTTTTGGAAGAAGGATAATTTCGCTAAACTCTGAAATCAAGTGGCCGTCACGCTCACCTGACTTAACTGCTCCAGACTTCTTTCTATGGAGGTATTTGAAAGATAGAGTATACCGTAATAATTCTCGAACCATTCAGCAATTGAAGACCAACATCCGTGAAGAAATTGAAGAAATAAGCTAAGAAACATTACGACAGGTGATGGTTCACGCTTTAGAAAGAGCCCGTCAGTGTGAAGAGCAAAATGTCAGCTATTTAAAGGATGTAATTTTCAAAACTAAATAAAATTTATTTTGAAGAAGTGTTTTTTCTTTTTTACTATGTCTTAGGACGTAGGTAGAAATATAGATACATAAAAGAACGCAAATTTGTCACTGTATCTTTCGAAAATCTGTCACTGTTTGTTCACTTAAATAAGATAGATTTCCACTAGACGCAAAGTTTTTTGTTTCTGAAAAGGGGGCGGTATGCCAAATAACTTTGGGAACCTCTGATGTAGACAATGAGTACAGATAACGCTACTCCACATTATTTTAAAAACAACATATCGTTGGCCCATCTATAAGAACACGTAACTCCATATGAGTAACTTTACAGGAGAGAGAAAACACGTCACAGTTTGTCCTATGTAAACTTAAACATTGTTTTTTAAATGTATCTGATTGATAAAAAAAATAATGTCTTTATCAATCAGATATATTTAAAAAACAATGTTTAAGTTTACATAGGACAAACTGTGACGTTTTTTCTCTCTCCTGTAAAGTTACTCATATGGAGTTACGTGTTCTTAGTTAGGCCAACGATATATAATATTAGGTCCTTACATATGAAATTGGCGTTTTGCCGTACTGGCAACTTTGATCTCAAATATCTTCTCTTTGGTTAGGAATTCCAAATTCAAATTTATACAGCTATTTACTCAAGTATTTGTGTTTCGAAAATTATAATTCATTTGTTTTTTCCTCAATTGTTTTTTTTCTTTGCGTCACTCAGTTTACAAAATGGAAAACTTGAAATATCGCATTATTTACGATTACGAGTTCCACCGTGGCACCAGTGCTGCAGAAACGGCTCGAAGGATTAATGATGTATATGGCGACGGTGCCGCAAAAGAAAACACAGTGCGTTTTTGGTTCCAACGTTTTCGTTCTGGAAATTTCGACCTGCAGAACAAGCCCCGTGGACGGCCGGAGACCAAAGTTGATAATGAAGAATTGAAGGCTATTGTGGAAGCGGATCCATCGCAAACCACGTCCGAGTTAGCTGCAGGCTGCGGTGTTAGTGATAAAACTGTTTTAATCCACTTGAAGCAATTTGGGAAGGTGAAAAAGCTTGAAAGGTGGGTACCTCACGAATTGAGTGAAGCAAATCAACAAACGCGCGTTGACTGCTGCGTTGCATTACTCAACCGGCACAATAATGAAGGGATTTTGAATCGAATCATTACCTGTGATGAAAAGTGGATCCTGTATGATAATCGGAAGCGCTCATCGCAATGGCTGAACCCTGCCGAACCAGCCAAACCATGCCCCAAGCGAAAATTGACTCCAAAAAAGTTACTTGTGAGCGTTTGGTGGACTAGTGCTGGTGTCGTTCACTACAGCTTTCTTAAATCTGGCCAGATGATTACGGCAGATGTCTATTGTCAGCAACTGCAAACCATGATGGAAAAGCTAGCTGCTAAACAACCGAGGCTGGTTAATCGCTCTAGGCCACTGCTGCTTCATGATAACGCTAGACCACACACTGCACAACAGACGGCTACCAAATTAGAAGAGCTTCAATTGGAATGTCTAAGACATCCACCGTACTCTCCGGACCTTGCCCCAACAGATTACTATTTTTTTCGAAATTTGGATAACTTCTTGCAAGGGAAAAAATTCAACTCCGATGGGGCAGTCCAAACCGACTTCAAAGATTTTATTGATTCCCGTCCGAATGGTTTTTTTAGTAAAGGGATCGATGAACTACCTATGAGATGGCAAAAGTGCATAGATAGCAATGGTACATACTTTGATTAAATAAATATATTATATTAAAAAAAAAACAACTTTATGTTCCTCCCAAACAAAACGCCAATTTCATATGTAAGGACCTAATATTATGAATATCATCATATCCCAAAGACTTCGAATTCTTAAGTTTTCTTGTTGAGTGATGTACATATTTTTGGGAAATATAAATGTGATATGTAATTAGGGTGACCAGCTCTCAGTGTTTCATCCAGAGTCTTAAGCCGAGGCCACACCAAAGTGCTTCGTTAGGTGCTAAGCTAGATTTTACGTGACTCATATACTAGGTGACTTCATGCTTGGCCACACCAAAGTACTACGTACAAATTCATTTGACAGTTGGGAGCGGTTGAGTCAACACACGATGTCACTCTCAAAACTAACCAATTTTATTACAACTTACCATCTTTATTTACTTTATGTGCAACTTCATTCCAAAGTGATTTTATTACAGGTACATTTTTGTATAATTTGCTCGATGGGTTCCACAACGGCTCCCCTTTATACACAGCTGTTATTAAAACTTCCGCCATCTTGTAAATTAACCAACACGCATGTTCGCTAGGAGATTCACTCGATGACTAATTGTCATGCAACGTGGCGCGAACCGTGCACTGTGGCCAATGCGATAGTATGCGGTACGTTGGTTCGCTAGGATATGTCGCCTAACTCGCAACATAGCTCTAAGCATCAAGCGAGGCTCCTACCTGTGTGGCCGAGGCCTTAATGGGAAGACGAACTATGTACAAATAAACCTTTGTAGATCTTCTGATATGCGATAGAAACACATTCGGTTGTATGTAGCGCTCATATAGTATAAAGACCAAATTTTATAACATTTAAAACAAGATTTTTTAAGGGTTTCAACACCGTCTCTCCGGACTCTGGGTTTTGTTATAATTCCAGCGGGTTACGCTTATTTTGTAATAATATCTTAAATAAACTTAACTGCAAGTCGGTTATATCAATGAAAATAAAATACGCTTTATGTAATCGCCATAAATTACGACTCAGTTAACCAACTTTTATACCATTTAAAAACAAGATTTTTTTAAGGGTTTCAACACCGTCTCTCCGGGCTCTGGGTTTTGTTATAATTCCTTCGGGTTACGCTTATTTTGTAATAATATCTTAAATAAACTTAACTGCAAGTCGGTTATATCAATGAAAATATAATACGCTTTATGTAATCGCTATAAATTACGGCTCAAGCGTGCATGTAGCGTCAGACTAATGATGAAGTAAAAAAAATACTTTAGGTGAACATCCCAGTTCCCCAGTTTCTTTTTTTTTCTCTATTTTATAGAAAAATGTTTGTGACCATATCCATTTTGATCGATTATTATTATATCATCATCAGCAGCCTACATTTGTCCACTGCAGAATATAGACTTCTCCAAGTTGTTTCCAAGAAATCCTGCCCTCTGTGCATTGCTGCCACATTATCGACGCTTGCTTTCGTATTTCGTCCACACAGAGTACTTTCGGTCTTCTTACAGACATAGTTCTGCCCATTGGGTATCACTGGATTACTTCATACGTCCAACGATGGCCCGTTGTTCGGTCGACGTGCCCAGCTCACTTCCACTTCAATCTTTTGGCAACCTCAATAACATCGTTTACTTTTATTTGGCCACGTATCCCCTCATTGCGTTTGTCGTCTTTCCTGTTATAACCTAGCATATACCTCTCCATACTACGTTGTGTTGTTTGGAGCTTTTGTATCATTCATACAGAAAGAGTCCGTGTTTCGCATCCACATGTTAGTACTTGTAAGATGCATTAATTAAACACCTACCGTTTGTGATAGATTGGGAGATTGCTCTTGAAAATGTAATTCAGTCCTCCAAAGGAACTCCAAGCTAGTTTTGCTCTCCTATTTATTACATTGAGAGTACAAGTCTCAAATTAAATATATTGTTGGACTTGTTCTAGCCGCGTTCCATCCACCTGGATCGATGTGACATCAACAAAGTGGCTCAAAATGTATTTTGTCTTTTCAATATTAATTTTCAAACCCACTAGTTTGCATGCCTCTGCCAGTTCCAGTATTTGACCTTATAGTTCCTCAGGACGTGTAGTGAAGATAATGTCACCCGCGAATCTTAGATGGCTCAGATATGAACCATTAATACGAATTCCTTTTGTTTCCCATTCGAGCTTCACAATAATACAATCAAACGTGTGCCAGTGTGTGACGTAAGTATATTCATTCTAAAAAACCGCTATGGGTGAGGAAGCGACGCTATTCACGTCTCACTCTCACTACTTTGGTATATGGGAACGCAAGGAATAGAATCTCAGTTCACTCGCTTCAGTTGCTCGCGGGCATCTATTTGAGGTTGTCTCTTCGCCCGTTTTGTGAACGTCGGCCGATGTTTTTTTCATGTTTTCAGCAATTAAATTTCAATTATTATCACTTTTTACTTTAAATTTAATTAATTTAAGCGATTAGCTATGAATATTCTTATTTTTCCGACTTTAAATCGCTCATTTTTACATGTGTATTGAACACACATCACCGGAACGCGCGGATTTTTTTAGCACAGGAAGGGAAAGGTTAAACACATCGTCCAGGATAACATGAATTAATTTTGATAAGATAGTATCTCCCTCGATCCAGTCCTACCATACTGAATTTTCACCTCAATGCGAGCACAAAAGAAAATAATATACAGGGTCAATGTTTGAAAGAAGGCAAAATAATATATAGGGTCAATGTTTGAAAGAAGGCAAAATAATATAGAGGGTCAATGTTTGAAAGAAGGCAAAATAATATAGAGGGGCAATGTTTGAAAGAAGGCAAAATGAATGCATGGCTAAAATGGATGTTTTACGTTTGACAAGGAAAGAGGTTTATGATCGTTTGGGCATGTGACGAATAAATGATAATGCGAGTATACGAATCAAAAGTGCAAGGTATGCGTGGAAGAAGCAGACTGAGGAAAACGTAGGTGGATTAAGTTAATCATGTTTTGAAAGAATGTGTGAGGGTGAAATGTGAACATAGAAAAAATCAAAGAAATGTGATTATGGCAGAATACGAAATTAAGTGATTAGGAATGATTGTGAATATAGAGATTATTTGAGAATTTTAAACGAATGAATGAAGAAATGTTAACAAAATCAAGGTAAAGAAAGATAAAGGAAACTATAGTTGTAACAAGTGAATGATAGTTAAAAAACAAGTTTCTTAATGATATTTAGAAACAAGTTAATGATATTTAGAAACAAGTTAATGATAGTTAGAAACAAGTGAATGATAGTTAGAAACAAGTGAATAATGTAACAAGTGAATGATATTTTGAAAGAAGGAAACGTAGAAAATCAGAGAAATCACAAGAATTGTATGAATGTGTAAATAGGTGAAGGATATGTGTTGAAAAAATTTGGAGATCTGTTCTCCCTACCTATTCAGCAAGGGACACAATGCGATGATTATTATGTATGCTAGTAATTAATAATACAATTAATTACCGTTACGTGAATTGTAATTAGACGTTTTTGGGGTTAATCAATTGGGCTTAATGAATTACTTTTGTTTCAGGTTATCATCAGTAAATTGGGATATTAGGAATCAAGCATAATGCAGAAGACAGACAATAGCGTTAACGTACACACGGATACAACACATACCGAACGGTAATCAGTTAGTAGACATCTGCCCGTTATCTTTGATCGATCCATGTTCCAAGGCAGACAGACAGAGGCGGTTTCTAACATTTCGTCGTGGCAATAGGTCAGACGTCAAATATATCAAACTTTACAGGAGAGACAAAAAAAACATTCCCATTTGCCCCCATCTTTTTGGCTGCTTTTATACATTAAATAATATCATGGTTGGTTGATTGTAAGGATTAATACTACCGTTAGTTTTTTTATTGTAAGTTGTATTTTTTGTAAGTTACGAGTATGTTGACATACAACCATTTGCTCATCGACGGGATTTTTTTCGACATAAAACCTATTGCAGTTACCACGGTGATTTATTAAAAAAAAATTAAGATGCGTGTTAACTACGTTATTCAACTGACGTGTTAGCGATTTGAGGAGTACCTTTTCCACTTATGTCATGTATGTGATTGTATTGCCCTCAGTGAGATACAGGCAAAAACCTAGTTTACTGGGGACACGACAAATTAAAGGCAACAAACCCAGATCCATTAAAATTATGTGTCCAAATTAAATAACCTGTTGTTTTTTTTTTTCGCAAATTGTGTATTTATAGATTTCTTGTCTCGTATAAATAAAAAAAAATGTTTAGCAGTGTGTACTTAAAGGAAATATTTTGTGAAGTTATCTCGACTTTAATTTGTTAATAGGTATCTCTATATCGCGTTGGAACTACCTATACAGTTGTGCGTGGCGAATATCTCCAACGGGATTCTATCTCATGTCAAGCGCCCTGGTGACATCGTCAGGTTCCGGCATCCTCTCCCTCACCCCCCCCATCCCGCAGATCCCAGAGGTGAAGAAGAAGGAGAAGGCATGGTGAGGAAGAAGAATGGATGGTGAAGAAGAAGAAGGCATGGTGAGGAAGAAGGCATGCGACTGTGCGACGCTTCACGAATTATCTTTTTTTCTTTCGGAGAGACAGCAGACAACAACAAAGAACATGAAACATAATCAGGATATACAATATATTATATATGTTATATGATCGTGTTTAAGTGTAGTGTTGGGATGGGAGGGTAGTGACTGGGCCTTTTTATTTGGAGCTTCCCCGCATATACGAGTACATTTGTTGAAGACATATTTGGTGAGAAAACCGCAGAAATCTCATCAAGGAAAGTCCATGTTCCAAGTCGTAAGGCCCATACTTATTAATTTAAAATACCAGCGTCACGCTTTTCCCTCACAACTTATTTTAATACATTAAGGGGGCATTCTATTCTAGAGGCGTGAATTTCGGGCGTTTTTTAAGACAATAAAAAAAACTAAAAACATTTTCCCCATGCATTTTTTTAGTTTGTTTATTGATGATTTGAGAATGTACATAATTTTTTTTGAAAAAATTAAATTAAAATTCAAGATGTTATCAGCTGTTATATTTTGTCGTAAAAATGGGGGTTTGCTAGTCGACATGATTGAAGCCCTTTCGTAAATTTAAAACAAAAATTATATACAGTTTCTTAATAGGAAATAATGTCGTTATAGTATGTACCAAAGAGAAAAAAAAAGTAGTTGCAATCCTTGATGTAGCACGCAAAAAGCTTTTGAAATTTGAAAAGAAGATCATCTGACTCCAGAAGAAACAACTTTTGACTACAAAGATGATAAAGTAGAGGTTTCTCTGAGAGAAATTGGTTGATTGGGCAGTAGAACATTGGAAAATGATTTGTTCTCAGACGACAACACACTTTCACGTGCAAGAAAATTGATCACGGTACGCTTGAAAAAATGTTAACGAAAAAAATACTCCAGTTCATATAGATCAATCTTGTACGGCACCGGTACAAAGAACTGTAACATACTATAGGTGGGTGGCTGCTGCGCAATGCTTGGAGAATTCGGATTAATTCCAAAAGCGTAGATCGGTGAAAGTTTGCAGGGTAGAGATTTTTCGTATTGCAGGTTGTAGCAGGTCTCAAGTAAAACACAGTAGGTAGAGTCACCTCAGAAATGATTTATTTTGAAAAGGACCCTTCTTATGAACGGTAAATCGCTCATCGCAAGCGCTCACACCTCGCGAAATACCATAATTTTCGGGAGTTTTGCGCAATGCAGAGGCCGACCGGCCAGCGATCTAGTCTTAACGCCCGTCCATAAGTCTACGTTTCCGCTGCGGTCACGATGTGGCGCGGACCCAATCAAACATAAATATTTACATATAAATATCAAGGAAATATAAAATGTAACAAGAAACTATATACATAAAAATCAAACATATACCAGAATTTATATTTTAGGGTGACGCATACGTCCGATATAAATCTGTTTCTCAAATATCCTCAAAAATATGTTTTTAATTTGTTTTTCATACATTGACTTCATACCAGAAGGCATTTTTCTGGTTGAATGTTAGAAATAGACGCCAAATTCATATACTGTCTCTATTATATAACATCCTTAACTGTCCCGCCGCACCCTCTTATCTCGCCGAAAAATTTCAGCTTCTTTCCAATCATGGATTAGCGCTACACTCAAACAGAGATTGTTTATTGGCCTTTCCAGTTCACCGCTTCTCTTTCTTTACGTTGTCCTTTACTGTCCATGCAGTGAGACTCTGGAATCAGTTACAAACCAATGTAAGACTCGCTCCGTCCTTGGCATGCTTTAAGAAGCGACTGAAAAAACTCTTAATTTCTAGTCAGTAAAATAACGTGTTTCATTCCTGATTTTTCTTTTCCTTTCCTTTCCACCATCCCTTCCTTTCCTTTTGATTGATGATATCTCACTTTATATGAAAAATAATGTTCGGGTGATTGTCCGTCTTTGTGGGGTTCATGGGCATGTGCTCACGTATGTGTTTATGAATTTCGTGGGAATGGATAGTCATTTGAATGATTTATGCCACCATGTAACTTGCTTCATTTAATTTTGTCTGGTTGGTTGGAAGAGATTGCCGCCTGGCAATAAGCCCGCCAGATTGTATTGCAATAAAAGTGTTAAATAAATAAATAAATAAAATTAATTGAATCTGGTACACTTGTCCCTATTAATGAAATTATGAATAGTCAGAAATACACACAATTACTCGATATGAAATTGTCAAATGAGCTGCGGAAAGTCAATATATAATAAATGGAAAAGCAGTATTCCAGCAAGATTCTGGAAGGTGCCACAAATCTAAGATTATGATTGACAATTTTCAAGGAAATAATATTATCCTCTCCTGATATAAATCCAATTGAAAATTTATGGGCTATTTGTAAAGCCAGGATCCTAAAGACAGACTGTGCAACGAAATAGATGATTGAAGCACTAAATAACGTGTGGTTTCAGGATAAGCAAATATTGGAAAACTGCAAAAAAACTTATTGAATCCATTCCAAAACGTGAACAAGAAGTTATAAAAGGTAAATACGGACATGTTCCTCATTGAAATAATGAATATTTGAATGATTTAAAAAGTATTTGTTTCTTTTTTGGCTAATAAACACGTGTTTCAACTCTTTTATCTTTGTTCACATTAATTCGCACACTACTGTTTAAACGATTACATCTCGATGGCATCCATCTTGTTGCGGAATGAGTTAGGAAAAAAATCGCCCACTTTTGAGTCATCAAAAATGACTATAACAAATTTTTTTAAGGTCTTAATACAAAATAAAGGAAAATAACATTTATAAATATACCAAAATTTCTAGTATAAAAAGTATTTCTCGGGAGATTTTTAATTGTTTAACAGCCCGGGATCCCGAGAGAGAAAAACTTGTGTAACTTGTATAACCGTCAGTCGGGAGATAGGCGTCCTACCAACTAGGTCACGGAAATCGTTGAAAATAATGTGGTATCAAACGTTTAAAGCCTAAGCCCGGCCCTGAGTAGAAATAACCCTCAACAAGCAGATGAATGTAAAAATTTCACGTGTCTTATCATCTGGAATTTCGTTGATCAATTATTTTTTAATATTTTGATACCTTTTACCAGATTTGGCTAAACTACGGCCCGCGGGCCAGATCCGACCCGCAACCCATTCAGATATATGAATGTGGAAAAGCGTTAGTTGCATGCTTGAATGGAAAATTCGGAGATTTTTTCTCTTCGTCTACCCTTCAAGGCGACACTGCCCGATGATATTTACGAGTATATAGGTCAATTTTCGTGACCCGCAGCGAGATGTAACATTCAATAAGTAAATTTCCTACTGCAGTAGACTTGATTATCCGGGATCACATTAACTGAATTGTAGAATAACCGGAACAGTTCAAAATATCAACTTTTTTAATAACATTTTGAAATATTATTTTAAAATCTTTCATACGACTACATAAAAAGTACTAGAAAACAAAATCAGCGAAATTACGAACACGTCATCAATCGGGAATCCCTGTAAATTGCGTATTGCTTATTATTATTAGGTCGTGTTTAGATATTGTTTACTTTTGATGCAAGCGGGCGGTTACATCACGTCAAATTGTAAATTTAAATTACAAATGCGTAATATTTGATTTATTGACTTTTTATATGTACTCGTATTTTATTTCGTATTTTTGTATCATATAGCGGCGTGCTCTAATTTGATGTGTATTATTTTTTCACTTTTAAATATTCCTTTGTGTTTTCGAGTCGTGGTGTTAATTATCCTTCAGTTTGTGTTTTCGTATCTTATAATTGATGAATGTTCTGCTGTTATTTTTATTACGTAAAAGACGATAATGTAAAAGACATTTTTCTTACGATATAACAATAACTTTAAATGATTACAAAAAATCAAAAGGATTGTCATTAATTAATTTAAATGCTGGTAAACGATATTTTAAAAAGTAAAAAAAATTGATCTACTTAGCCGGATTTTCTGAGAATGCAAGTGATATGTCTAGTCAAAAAGTTGATCTACTTAGCCGGATTTTCTGAGAATGCAAGTGATATGTCAAGTCAAAAAGTTGATCTACTTAGCCGGATTTTCTGAGAATGCAAGTGATATGTAATCACATCTGTATGTAGATTTCGCTAAGCTATTGTATGACCAGAAGCTATTGTACTAGGCGTATCCAGATATGTAGCCTGACCCTTCCCCTCCGCAACGAGACCGGTTCGAGGTCAGTACGTTGAGAAGTGTCGACGCGACAACACGTTTCGTGAAAAATGTCGATTCAATCTCCCGCCAAGTGCGAAATAAATAATGCCGGGCAAGAGTTTTTGAGGCGCTGCAAACTCCATGGAGATGAATTTCTCCGCTCCATCGTTACTGGAGATGAACCTTGGGTTGCACACTACACGCCTGAAACCAAAAGGCAGTATCAACAGTGGCGTCACACCTCTTCACCCTCCGCCAAAAAGTTCAAAACCACAATTTCAGCCAAGAAAATCATGGCACCCGTGTTTTGGGACTGTCAAGGCATAACCATCCCGCGAATTCCCCTGACCTAGCACCTTCAGATTACTATCTCTTTACCTCGCTGAAGCTGCACATGGGTGTAAAAAGGTTTTCAACCGACGAGGAGGTGAAGGAGGAGGTGGAGAAGTGGACGGAGGGGTTGGCGGGAAACTACTTCGAGGAAGGCATCAAAAAGTTGATACCCCGCTTCACCACCTGCATTGAGAGGAATGGCAACTATGTCGAAAAATAGCTTACATATGTACTACGGTAACCACGTAATTTTTTTGTTTAAATAAAAAAATTTGTAACCTACAAAAATTCAGTACACTTACTTTCTGGATATGCCTCGTATGACATGAGTATTCTAATTTTGAAACGAACGCTATCAAAATAAAACAAGTCGGCAATTGAAAGGTAGGTACTTGCAATATTAAATAAGATTGTTTATTTTTTAAACTTAACACTTGTTTTATTCTTTTTACAACTCAAATGAAAATACATTATCGTTCATACAATACATTTCGAGTACACATGCATTGAAAAATAAGAGCTAGTATTGAGTGAAATATCACACAATTTGATGATGTTTTGAAGTAATAAAATGCGATTTTTTTTTAATTTTCTTGATATACTGAATGCATAAAATTAATAACATTCGGTGCAATAGTTAACTTTTAAACTTCATATAAAAGAAAATAAGTTTTAAATGCCTGGAAGACCCAGATTGGCAAAAGAGGAATGTGTTACTGCAAAGCGAAGAAAAACGACGACTTCAGTGACAAACTTTAAATGCTTAACAAAGACTATTTCTTAATGAGGATTTAAAATCACAGATCTCCAATGAAGATCGTCAAAACCATAATAATAGACGCCAGCAGGTTTAGACAAATAATATAATGATTGGTTATATTATGTAGCAACGCCAGTGTCGACACTATATGGATTCGAGTAACAAGTACACTCTGTACGGCACCGGTACAAAGGACTGTATCATATCTGGATGGCTGCTGCGCAATGCTCGGAGAATTCGGCTCACGTTCAGAGGCGTAGATCGATGAAAATGTAGCAGGATGAAGAGATTCCTCTTAGGCAGGTCGCAAGTAAAACACAGATGATCGCAAGTAAAACACAGTAGGTAGAGTGAACTGAGAAGTGATGATTTTATTTGGTTTTGACCCTTCTTATGAACGGCCAATCGCTCATTGTAAACGTCATTTTCCGCCACTGGATACGCTCACACCTCGCAAAATACCACAATTTTCGGGAGTTTTACGCAAGCAGAGGCGGGCCGGCCAGCGATATAGTCTCGCGACGACCGTCCATAAGTCTAATTTCCGTTGCGGTCGCGACGCCGTGCGGACCCAAACAAACATATATGTTACATACAAATATCAAATAACATCAAGAATTTACATATCAAATTACTAATCAAATATCAAAGAAATAAACATACAATATTGATACCAATAAGATATATGTTCCGGGTGACGCATACGTCCGATACACATTCATTTGTATTTATTAATTGTTTTTATACATCATTGGATTTCAGCTAGTAAAAATATAAATTGTTTCATTTAACTGTAGTATTTTTCTTTTTTTTCGTACCTTGGGTCAGAAAGAATGTGGACCATCTAGGTAATAGTTTGGCCATGCCTGTATTTCATTACATTGTTGACTTAATCTGTATGGTTTGTATTGGTGATATAGTCTTACGATAGAATCGCAGGTGTTAATTATTGTTGACTAATAGTTATGATAGACTTATTTTTATAGCAAACAGGTGGCAGATAAGAGAATATACAGTCGTTTATCTGTTCACTATTGTCAATTTATATCCTCATTAGGGCAATCAACGTTTGTGTCGTTAGTTTGTTGTCTGTAATCGACGAACAACGCTTTGGTATCACTAATATTGGTGTTAATTCCATCTGTATTTAAAATTTTATTTTAAACTGAACAAATCCATCCGAGACAACATAAATTAATTCCGCTACCAAATGTATTATATTTTGTGAATATGGAGTGTAATGTTGTTTCGATAGTTACAATATTATGTTTAGTATTCAGTTTGGCATGTTTGGTGTCCACTCAAGAAGTGAAGGAGGAAGAGGGACACTGCATGTGGTATGACCAGTGCTTCTTTGACACAGACAGGAACAGTTGGAAGAACTGCCACTACACGGGGAAGGGGAAATGGACAAATGAGACCGATGGATGGACGGATGAAATTAAAGAAATACTATACAAGAGGTGCCCAGAATTGATGCCTGATGGACGTGAGTTTTTAATTGTTTAATTCGAAATTTTTATTTATTGCAAAGTTCACCTGTATAAAACTAAACGTAATAAACTTTTTGATGAATGAATTAAGTTTTTTCCACCATCAGAGGAAAAAGTTAGAAGGTATAATGTAACGCTAGGGTAACATATGACATCCTTCAACTGATATTGTACAGGAAAACTCTGGTCAGAAGAACTGCAGGAAGAAGATGCATTTCCTGTTTGAAGACCTTATAGGAGTGGTTTCACTGTGGGGCTGTGTATATTTTCAAAGCTGCTGTTTCAAAGGTTAAAATATACATAATGATCGCCAATGATCGAAAAGGAGAGGAACCTTAAAGAACAATTATTTTTTAGAGTTCACCATTGTTATGAAGAATGTAATGGTCTTTCAGAGTTCATTACAGTAACGGCAAACGTATTTACCTTTTTTATGGGGAACATAATATTTTTTTCAAAACTCATCACTGTTATTAAGAATACAATGGTCTATCAGAATTCATCTCAGTCATGGTGAATTTCATGATCTTGGATACCTTTATTATGCATATGAGTATAAAATAGTCTTTAAAAGTTCATTTGTGTTATACCTGGACAATATTCTTTCAGAGTTCATCAGTGTCACGTTGAAAACAATGATTTTTCATATTCATCTGTCTTACCTTTCAGAGATCTGACCTGGACAATATTCTTTCAGAGTTCATCAGTGTCACGTTGAAAACAATGATTTTTCATATTCATCTGTCTTACCTTTCAGAGATCTGACCTGGACAATATTCTTTCAGAGTTCATCAGTGTCACGTTGAAAACAATGATTTTTCATATTCATCTGTCTTACCTTTCAGAGTTCTGACCTGGATAATATTCTTTCAGAGTTCATCAGCGTCACGTTGAAAACAATGATTTTTCATATTCATCTGTCTTACCTTTCAGAGATCTGACCTGGACAATATTCTTTCAGAGTTCATCAGTGTCACGTTGAAGACGATGATTTTTCATATTCATCTGTCTTACCTTTCAGAGTTCTGACCTGGATAATATTCTTTCAGAGTTCATCAGTGTCACGTTGAAAACAATGATTTTTCATATTCATCTGTCTTACCTTTCAGAGATCTGACCTGGACAATATTCTTTCAGAGTTCATCAGTGTCACGTTGAAGACGATGATTTTTCATATTCATCTGTCTTACCTTTCAGAGTTCTGACCTGGATAATATTCTTTCAGAGTTCATCAGCGTCACGTTGAAAACAATGATTTTTCATATTCATCTGTCTTACCTTTCAGAGATCTGACCTGGACAATATTCTTTCAGAGTTCATCAGTGTCACGTTGAAGACGATGATTTTTCATATTCATCTGTCTTACCTTTCAGAGTTCTGACCTGGATAATATTCTTTCAGAGTTCATCAGTGTCACGTTGAAAACAATGATTTTTCATATTCATCTGTCTTACCTTTCAGAGTTCATATGTGTTACGTTGTACACAATAACCTTTCAGAGTTCATCAGTGTCACGTTGAAAACAATGATTTTTCATATTCATCTGTCTTACCTTTCAGAGTTCTGACCTGAACAATATTCTTTCAGAGTTCATCAGTGTCACGTTGAAAACAATGATTTTTCATATTCATCTGTCTTACCTTTCAGAGTTCATATGTGTTACGTTGAACACAATAATCTTTCAGAGTTCATCTATGTTACGTTTCAGAGTTCACATGTGTTCCTATTCACCTATACAATTTTTGTTCTGAATTAATTTATGTTATTTCGTACAGAACAGTTTTTAAGAGATACATAATGCTCTTTTAGAGTTACATGTATTATGCTGAAGTCAAGAACTAGTCTACACTATATCACATAATGAACTATGATGAACACTCAAATTGATATTTCACAGTTCACCAATACTATGGTGAACATGATAATTTAAAAAAATTCACCTCGGTTTTACTAAAAAAATTGTCTAGCAGAATTCACTCGTGTTATGACAAATACTCAACATTGTCTTTCATATGTGTTATAGTGAAAACGATAATCTTGAAAAAAATAATTTCAGAGTTCATTTACGAAACATGTAGCAAAGTTCACTTATGTTATGATGAACACTCGAACTAGTCTTCCAGAGTTCATATAGTATGTGTTATGGGGAAAACGAAAATCTTGAAAAATTCCCTTATGTAAATAAGTTGAATTTTCAAAGTTCACCTGCTGAACACAACGATATTTCAGAGTTCACATGTTGTACGCTCAAAACAATTGTCTACGAGGCTTTCAGATAACATGATTATTTCATGAGAATGTTTGTATAAACATTTTTTTTTCATTATCTTACTGATATAACTGTTTTTCATTGGTTTTGGAAATTTATCATGAAATGACACAATTTTGATTGATAAATGTATTCATTTTGTATCTTGATAATTACGACAAATTCATTTAAATTACGCAAATAATTATAATTTGTCTTTTTAATCTGGTTACTAATTATGTCAAAAAGATACAAGAAATTTGGGAAGATCTATGAAAGAGTTAAACGATCAAATTAATTGTCATATTTTTTAAACAATAAAATGGACCTCAAATTTATGAGACCATTTTACTGTAACTTGTAACAGCAGCATTCAGTTTATCTTCACTTGTCTCGGCACTGTCACTCGCCCCGTTATCGTCACTTTTTGCATTATGGTCTGAACTATATTGTTTTTACCCTTTTTAAAAATTAAGTCTTCGATACCATCTAACACGCCACTTATGCCATATTTTAGCTAAATATGAATTCTATGATCAATTGGAGGATGTGTTAAAAACATTCCTAAAGCAGAAAAACCTTTTCTCTTGGGTGATTTCAACGTGAGAGTGGGAAGAGAAGTATATGGGGAGAAGTGATAGAACACAATAGTATTGACAACGTCAACTCCGATGGAATACTGATAGAGGTATAGGATAAAGGTAAAGGGAGATTACTGTGATAGAGAGATCACTATGATAGAGATATAGGATGTATATGAAATAGGTATAGGGAGATTATCGTAATAGAGGATATCGGTATGAGATAGAGGTATAGGGAGTATACTGTTATAGAGGTAAAGGGAGGTAACTGTGACAGAGGTAGGGAGATCACTGTTAGAGTTGTTGGATAAAGGTATATGGAGGTCATTGTGATAGAGATACAAGGAGATTATTGTGATAGAGATGTTGGATAAAGGTATTTGGAGGTCATTGTGATAGAGATATAAGGAGATCACTGTGACAGAGGTGTAGGATAGAACTATAGGGAGGTTACTTTGATAGAAGTATAGGGATATCAATATGATAGAGGTAAAAGTAAGTTACTTTGATAGAGCTATAGGGAGGTTACTGCGATGGAGGTTTAAGGAGATCACTGTGATAGAGGTCTAGGAAAGAGGTATAGGGAGGTTACTGTGATAGAAGTAAAATGAGGTTACTGTAATAGAGGTATATACGAGGGTAGTCACAAAAGTACCCGACCTAACAAAGAAAACACAAAAAATTTGGGAAAAATTCTCAACATAGTCTCCTTTTAGCTCGACACACTTTTCCCAGCGATGTTCAATAGCTTCGATACCCTGTTTATAGTGAGAACCGTTGAGCGCCTCAAAATAGCCATCAACCACAGATTCCACCTCTTCATTGTTGGCAAATCTTTTACCACCGAACCATTTTTTGAAGTTTGGAAAAGAAAATAATCCGAGGGGGCTAAATCTGGCGAATAGGATGCGGAGGAAGTAATTAGAGCTTTAATTCATGATTTTGGCCACCGCGATAACGGATGTGTGAACTGGTGCATTGTCTTGATGAAACAACACTTTCTTTTTCGCCAAATGTGGCCGTTTTTTCTTGATTTCATCACTCAAACGCTGCAATAAGTTCGCATAATACTCGCCGTTGATTGTTTTTCCTTTTTGAAGATAATCAATGAAAATTATCCCAAAAAACTGACGTCATGACCTTGCCTGCAGATGGAACTGTCTTCGTCTTTTTTGGAGCCGATTCTCCCCTTTCAGTCCATTGTTTTGACTATTCCTTCGTCTCAGGTGTGAAGTGATGGACCCATGTTTCATCCATGGTTATGAATCGACGCAAAAACTCGGCTTTATTGCTGTGAAACATCGCCAAACACTCGACTGAAACATTCTCACGACGCCGTTTTTGTTCCACTGTGAGCAAACGCGGCACCCATCTTGCGCACAGCTTTCTCATTTCCAAATTTTCAGTCAATATGCGATGTACAGCACTTTTTGAAATGCCTACCATGTCTGCTAGCTCGCGCACTTTCAATCAACGGTCATCCAATACTATTTTGTGAATTTCTTTACCATTTCTGGCGTGGTCACCTCATTTGGTCGACCACTGCGATGTTCGTCTTGGCAGCTCGTACGGCCTCGTTTAAACTCTGCCACCCAATATTTTACTGTTTTATACGAAGGAGCAGACTCCCTCAGAGTAGAATCTAGCTCGGCTTTGATATTGGTTGGACTTAGACCTTTCAAATGAAAGTATTGTATCACATAACGATGACCAATTTTTTCCATATTTACAAATTCACTGAGAGCATTCACTATTGATGGCTGCCAAACAAATACTAAACAACGTAGCGTCTTAAAACTTGAAACTTAAGCTTTATAAGTTTAGTACTTTCTACCATAGTAATTTTTTAAAGCAACAACTGCCATCTATACGTCAGGTCGGGTACTTCTGGGACCACCCTCACACCTCTGGGAGAGCACTGTGATAGAGGTGTAGGATAGATGTATAGGGAGATTACTGTGATAGAGGTATAGGAAGGTCACTGTGAGAGAAGTATAGGATAACAATATAGGATAAGAGTATTAGAAGATTACTGTGATAAAGGTATAGGGAAGTTATTGTGATAAAGGTGTAAGATAGAGGTACAAGTATATGATAGAGATACATAGAGGTTTCTGTGATAGAGGTATAAGGAGGTCATTGTTAAAAAGTATAGAAGATATATAATGAGGTCGCTATATGATCCTATTTATGACAATGGATCGTGTAAACAGAGGAACGAAGAGCTGTAGATCTCATATGGCAAAGCTAGCATTGCAAAAGTTACCTTGCTATGCTGCGCTAGCTTGGGTACTAATACCGCATGCAGGACACTGATTGTCGAAATATTGTCATGTGTCGAGACCATCTAAAACATGGAACGATAGCTTGGATTTCACTTTCAAATAGATACCTACATCATAAGAAATAAACAGGTGGTCTAGAATAAAAACAAGAAGGCAAACTCGTTTCCTATTTGTTTTCTAATTGTGTTTTTGTTCCAGCGACTACCTCCCTGCAGACGTGCTGTGGACCGAGCCAGGTTCAGGCCATAGATGAGAACATCAAGATGGCTGAGGGCATCATTGCACGCTGCCCAACCTGCATGAAGAACTTCATCGCTCATATTTGCCAATTCACCTGTGCGGCTAACCAAAGTTTCTACATGACTACTGAGGTCAAAGAGTTAATAGATTCAGATGGAAATGGTAAGTGATAAATTAAATGTATATATATTTATTTGTTTATTGATTGATCAATGGTACAATAGATCGATACTATATTAAAAAATATGAGTAGACTTTTTCATTCATACAATAGTCAAATATTCCAGAAAGCTACAATAATTTAAAACAGTTACATTAAAAGCAAATAAAAATTTAAAAAAAGTAGCTTCAAATAATGGCCACTCTGAAAGCCTCATTGATTCACTTTTAAATAATAAAACAAAAAATAAACTCATTAAAGATTATATATTTAACTACAGCTATAAGCATACTGATAAATGGAGCAAAGTTCTATTTGTAAAAAATATATACGAAATAAGCATTGCCAGACGGCTCAGCAGGGTCCACATGTCTGTAACATCTGCAGGAGGAAGTGCTCATTGAGAATTGGGCTGTTTTCTCACAGATCACATGATTGACGTGGAAGAGCAGTTCAAGATTGACGTTGGAGTGGCGAGGGGATCCTCGACTACGAGGCCCAACAACGATGACGATGATACAAAATAACTAAATTATTTCCAAGTCACATAAAGTCAGCTTTTTACAATAATTTCAATCTCCGGAAACTCCTTTATAACGGGAAAGGTAAAAATGGAATACTTAGTAACAGTGGTGTGTACAAACTTTTATGTGCTGACTGCGATAATTTCTATAAAGGAAAGGCAGGAAGATTTTTTGAAAAGAGACTTTGTGAACACGAATCCACCTAAACAAATCCTTTAATTTATTCTGAAATGGTTAATCATTCTCACCGTGAAAATCGAACATTTTCTATCGATGATACCTATACGGCACAGTAATGCCGCAAATCCGGCTCGAAGGACCACTTTCTACAGCACCGTACAAAGACTGTAGAATAGGTAGATGGCTGCCGCTCAATAATTGGACATTTTGGCTCACTTGATGCTTGTCCGGTGAAAAGTAGCAGGATGAAGAGATTCCTCTTTTGCAGGTTGTAGTTGGTCGTAAGTAAAATGCAGTAGACTGGAGTGAGCTGAGAATATATTTTTTGACTTTTGCGTTCCTTATGTGCTCATCGATAAGCACCTGTTTTCGCCCATGCATGCCGTCATGACTTGCGAGATATCACATATCTCGCACGTTTTTGCATGCCTGGGCAGGCCGACTTTTGATACTAGCTCGCGCAGAGGCCACACATAAGTAACATTTCATTACGGTCGTGACACAGCATGTACATCAACAAAATATATCAAACAAACAAGAAAACAAATACATCATATGTTTTGGGTGACGCATATGTCTGATACAATGCCAACATTCATCCATGTAACGTATATTTCTATCGATAATTCCAAATTCTTCTTGTAATGGAAATAAATTGGACAGATTAAAGGCCCTAGAAATATCCAAGTCAGTGCATTGGGATGAACATCTGGCAAACACATACGAGTATATTCCCAAAACTTCCCTGCTGCTTACTGAAGTTGTCTCCTGCCTCCCTCCATCCACAATCCCCAACCCGAATTTTTACCGTTAGAAGTATATATGTTGGAACCAGTTCGAACCAAATTCTGTCTTGTTTATACTCCCCTGATGAAGAGGTGAAAACCTTGAAACTGGTAGGATTATACCGTTATATAAAATGGAATAAACAGTGTTGAACTAAATAAATTACAAATAAAAAGATATAATAACATGAAAACAATTCAAACAACACAAAAGTAGGCCAGTACACACTTCACAATTCTCACAAAAATTTAATAATATACTTTTGTATACTCAAAACAGCTTTTGGATATGAGCTGTTTTGAGATTGCGGGGGACATTGCCTTGCACATTGAAGATTCCAGCTTTTCCATAAGTTTCGAGAAGTTATTTTCCAAAATTCTTAGAAGTCCGCCATGTTAATTTCGATATTGTTCTGAGCGTTTTGAAATACCATCCAGCCTCGCTTCTTTGCCAGTCCAGAATGAAACCACTTAGCGCTAGTATTGCATCATTTGAATAAATACTGTTAATAAAATGCAGTGACATAGATAATAAAACTCCCATATTTTATTATCTATGTCACCATTCCAAACTATCGAAAGATATTTAAACTGGATTACTTCTTGATGTAAGGGTTTTTATGTTGTATATCGTCACCAATACTGCAAGAACACTTATGACTACCCAAATTTTACAGGGGAGACAAAAAACGATTTTTCTGCAAAAATATAATAAAATAAAAACATCACTTGGTATAGCAGTTACGAATGAATGCGTTCCGCGTTGAAAATAAATATGTGTGTTAATGCAAAAATGTGTCAATGATACAAGAGATGACAAAAACATAAAAAATAGTTACTTATACCAAAAAATCGAGTTACGTGTTCTTGCAATATTGGCGAGGACATGTGAATCTTTTGCTGGTGCAGATTTCCATTTTTTTACCCCTCCATATTTTTGAAACCCTATTTTTTTTTATTTGAATTTGATTTGAAGAGCATGTACTGTGTTCATTTGATTTAATTCATTTATTTATATCGTCAACGGTACTACGTAATGCCTCTTGGTAGCTTTCAAATGAGCTCCAAGGCTACCTAGTAAATGTGTCCCCTCTCATAGGTTAGTTATCATCAAAGCTATCTTGGTCTTTGAGGCAACAACTCTGTACAAAGATATCGTACCACTCTCGCAAGTTCTTCAACCAGAAGATGTGTCTTAGCACACTTCTACTACCCTAAATCTTTTTTTTCTTCTCATTATAATATTACATATTCAAATTACTTTTAACTTTCTCCTTTCGATAGTGGATGATACTTTTATATCTTTGTTCACCCATTTCAAGATGTCCTTGTTAAGGATTTTGTCAACCTTATGAGGCTCAGTATTATTAACATTTCAAAAGTATCTTATGTCTTTGTAATCTATAACACCATAAAGAATCACTGCTCTAAGGTATTTGATCTTAGCTATTGAACTGTCTGTGTTGGTAGGTAAACTGCATTAAAATTACCTTTTTTTTATTTAACTTGGCAAGTTTATTTCCGTGTGGCAATCTCTTCCAATCAACTAGAAATATGTTTTAATGAGCCCTAAGTGAAAACCAGACTAGAATCCCATTAAAAAAAATTCTGGATTTCAGCGGGGATCGAACCCGCAACCTTCAGACCGGCAGACAAGCGTCTTACCACAAGGCCACGGAGGTCTTCTTTGTTTTCTAATCTAGCTTTACTTCTTTTACAGTGGTTACTGTCATAAATGTATAGCTTTCATTCAGTGGAATGAAATGAAAGATTCCAGTACTCCATTCACACTCCCCCAGCTTTCAATTCAATCATGTCTCTGATTAGAGGTGTCACTAGGTTTTTGACATCTAATTCTGTCTCTCATTAGAGGTGTCACTAGGTTTTTGACATCTAATTATGTCTCTGATTAGAGGTGTCACTAGGTTTTTGACATCTAATTCACTGTATGAATTTCAATACTCGCCAATTTTAAATATTGCCAACTATCAAAATTTGGGATTCGGAACCGAAGTGTTGCCAAGGGAGAAAACGGTACCTTTGTATTATTGGCACCCCTAGCAATTGCCTATATGCCAGCACCTTACTACGTTACTGCCTCTGATCTTTGATAAATTTGACTCTAATTCAATATATCTTATCTGATTGATAACCGAAACATGTGTCGTTATCAAGCTGCTGTTATCTTCATAAGAGAGCAGGTGTGCTCTTGAAAGGTCCTTAAACTTGCAGGTGTCGAGGATGGTTGAGTGACTTTTGTATTTTGAATCATAGGTAGTAAATCTTTCATATGTCAAAAAAATCTTTCTTTATTTAATATAGCTGTACTCTGTAATCAAACACATGCTTTTTAAATTCATTATTTCAGCCAAGCTTATTTTTCTTTTAAACCAAGCATGTGTAAACATATGACATACGGGTGCGAAGCGTGGACGATGACAGCAAGATCCGCAGAGATCTTGGACACATTTGAGAGGAAAGTGTTACGTAAAATCCTGGGGCCCGTGAACGATGGCGAAACCTGGAGAATAAGATACAATGATGAGCTGTATAACATCTATAAAGCTCTCAGGCTCTCTATACATGCCAGACTGAACAGGCTGAGATGGGCTGGGCATGTGCAGAGAATGCCGTCATCACAGATACGTAAGAGGATCCTTGAGGGACATCCGGGCGGAAGAAGAAAGGTCGGTAGATCTAGGCGGTGATGGGAGGATGAAGTGAAAAAGGAGGCGGCCCAACTGCTACAAGTGATAGATTGGAAGGCGGCGACGGGAGACAGGAGGAGTTGGAGGTTAGGATTAATGGAGGCCAAGACCCCATATGAGCTAAAGAGCCATCGAAGAAGAAGTGTAAACATAAAAATTGTTCTATAATTTACTAAAATTAAAAAAAAAAAACAATTTACAGGATCCTCAAAACAGATCATCAAAGAATGTGTCTCTAAACATGTGTTGATATGTATTCCATCAACTTATAAAAAACGAAAACTCTGCACTTGCAAGGTGTGTGTTAAGCACAAGAAAAGAAGTGAGACCTGGTGCATGTTTGTCTTATCCCTTTAAGTGCCGCAAGCTATTAGTATGGCTGATCCCGGAGAGCCGTGAATATTTTAGCATAAATAAAACCTAATAGAATTATCTTTTTTGTATATATATTCAAAGGATATTATGAAGACTTACCAAATATGTATAAAATGTGTCGTTTGTGCCGCCGTTCACTCAGAAAACACAACTAAAACTTTAACAAAATGTCAGGGTTGTCACAGCTTGTCACAGAAAATACGGAAACATACGTTAATAAAATATTTCATAGAATTAAAAGTATATGTAACATGAAAATATTAATTATTTTAATAACGCATGGAAAGTAAATAATGTAACTTTAAAATCATTTCAAATTTCAATGGTTAAATAAGTAAAACGCAAAACTGACAACCCTGTATTAACACGTTCTGCGCCGCGTAGGTCACCGGTGACCTACCATGTTTTTGACCAGGGCGCCACATAGGTCACCGGTGACCTACGTGTTTTTTTTTTTATAAACAGTCCCAGTGCGCCAGCGGACACATTTACTACGAATTTTAACATTGAATGTGACCTATACGGCGCTCCTGAATATAATGCACATAAAAACTTCCAAAATTTTGTTTGAAAATGCAATTATTTTTAATAAACCTCCAGGTGTACATGAGCAAGCTGTTACGGTTTATTTTTTTCAAGGATAAACTAGCCTCTACAATAAGGCTAGGGGGTATAGAAGAGATTCCAGGGATAACATAATGAATGGGACCATCCATTTGTCCCACTCTGGAAATTTATGAGGGTGCATTGTCTATGCAACATTGTGACCCTTTTTTTGGAGCTATTGCCTCACTAATCATAAGAGATTATTATGTTATGGCGTAACACTATAGCATATTACATAAATAAATAAAAAATATAATAAGTAATAAATTAGACATGCTACAATTTGTTTCGACTACAAAAGTTTATGTTGTATATACATGTATTACCGTACGACGCCGCGTAGGTCACCGGTGACCTACGCTCACAATATCACCTAAAATCAGTTTATTTTTAAAAATAAATCATTATTTATGAAGCCTATATATGTATACATAATATAAACTATAATTTGTTTAGTTGCGCACGTACTTATTTTCTCAAAATGTACTGCGGTACGGAACGTGTTAAAGACACATGTCGACTGTCATGCGAAGTTTTTAGGTAAATCTCTGTAAATTCGATAATATCTGTAAAATCATCTCAATAGACGTTTCTATATGTTCCATATTTTAGATTATTCGAATTAGTACTAGACATTGGCTAGAAACAGGCATAAAGTTGAGCGATTTAACTCGCTAATTTTGTATGGTCGGCCCCACGGGCACGGCAACAGAGAGCGAGTAAACTCGCTTAAGTCACCTAACCGGTTAAGGAGTGTGATGTAGCTCTCCATAAAGGAGAACGTTTACAGAATCACTATACTAAACTAAATTAACAAAATATTTTAAAGAAATATACAAAATTTTAGTAAACCCTTCATTAAAACAAGATTCACTCAAAAACCAGCCGGGCACTGGGAAAGGTTGTCATGGTTTAAACTGGGTCTTAAAGTGTTAAGGGGAAAAGATTCCACATGACAAACGAGTTCCAAGCCAAGCTACACCACATTAATGTGTTGAAAACATTTTGATGAGTTCTTAAAGTGATAAAAGCATCACTACTTACAAATGGAATAAAAAGTATTTTATGATATCAATTTCTTCCATATCTTGGTGGTTAAATTAAAAATCGTTCTTAAAAAAACTTTGTTGGTATAATTGAACCACTTGACAGGGAAAAAATGGGTGATCAATGTGTCATTTTATTTATCTGCACTTATCTTTTATTACATTTTGTTTAATATAATTGGGTTAAACCTGTATCACATATAAAATTAAGTAAACAAATAGATTACCGTGTTAAAAATACTTATTTAGTATTGTCATAGGACAATACTAAATAAGTATTTTTCTAGTGGAGGCTGTATTGGGTGAAATCGTTACCTTTTACGTATAAGTGTTTTTTACTCGCTTATAAATTTGCTACCATTTACAATATACTGTCACTATTCTTTAACCCTTCCTGTCCTGTGATGTGTTACTAGTACCTATACATTTCTTCTAAAAACTTTAATATCTCTCTAAATATAATAAATACTGGGTTCAGATTTTAGGTATTTCTCTGTAATACATTTACGCATTGAATGAAAAAAATAATATTAATAATAATTAGCACTTATCGGCCACATCAGAGATATTTTGTGAAAATTGGGAATAAATTCATCAATACTTTGAAACGTATGCCAGTGTGTGACGTAGGTATGTTCATTCTAAAAAATCGCTATGGATGAGGAAGCGACGCTATTCACGTCTCACTCTTCCTCTACTTCGGTATATGGGAACGCAAGAAATAGAATCTCAGTTCACTCGTTTCTCTCGCTTCAGTAGCTCGCTGGTTTTCATTTGAGGTGGTCGTTTCGCCCGTTTTGTGAACGTCGGCCAATGTTTTTTTTCATGTTTTCATCAATTAAATTTCAATTATTATCACTTTTGACTTCAAATTTAATTAATTTAAGCGATTGGCTATGAATATTCTTATTTTTCCTATTTTAAATCACTCATTTTTACATGTGTATTGATGTGTATTGAATACAAAGCACCGGAATGCGTGGATTTTTTTAGCATAGGAAGGGAAAGGTTAATATCCTCAACTATTTCGCCGCTCCCTATTATCTCGCTAAGAATATTCAGCTTCTTTTTGAATATGGACTGTGTACAGCACTGGTACAAAAACTGTAGAATAGGTGAATGGTTGCCATTCAAGTGTTTTAGATAAGAATATATTTTGCATCCCTTCGCCTATCACATATCACAAGCACCTCGATCGGACTGCTTATGTTGTCAGCCTGCATTAGCTCACGCTTTGATCCCGCGCAGATGTAGTCCGATCATATGTAGGGATAATGCAAGGACTACACAAAAGGGACGTTTTATTACAATACAACAGTTTTCAAATAATTTTATAATGTTTACCGGTAATTTAAATAAAAATAAATAACTAATCTATATGACGCATACGTCTGATACAGACTTTATATTTGATTTGTTAGTTTTTCATTCATTCTACATGTCCAAACTATCTCAAAGAACTTTCTTGATCTTACTTAATATGTCAACTTGAAATTAATATGGTCTAGTTAGTAAGACGCTTGCCTGCCAACCCGGAAATTGCGAGTTCATTTTCTATTGACTAGGCTGACATCTCATAATAAACAAGGAGATGGTTTTTTTACAAAAAATAAATAACATAATTTTTATATATGTTTATATTATGTGTGCTTTTATGTACTGAAGTTATTGAACATGTTAAATGCTAACAAATCGTGTGCCTTTGTGTTTTTTTTATAAATTCATAAAATGTTAACATGTAAACTTTTTATCTTAACTCAATTATCACGACGTGAAAAATACTGGCAAGTTTTTTTTGCATATTAACATGAAACAATGATTTCGTGTTAAACGATTTCTACTGTATGTCAATATTAAAATTAAATATAATATAAACATAGGTATGAGAAGAAATGCAGGGGAAATATTTCTTTTGTTAGATCTATTACCACATACCACCTAGCTACAAACCGTAAGACGTACCCCAATTTTAAGTCTATTTTTCAAAGTAAAAAGGTGTGTCTTATGATCCGAAAAATACAGTAATTATTATCATGTGAATTAAACATTTTGTGTTCTGCAGATAAGTCCTATGTGGAGTCCGTGGCTCTTGAAGTGTCACCCAAGTATGCAGAGGGTGCTTACGAGTCTTGTGCTGGAGTGGTGATGCCGCAATCTGGCAATTTGGCCATGGACATGCTTTGTGGCACCTGGGGCGCTGCTGATTGCAACCCGCAGAGGTAAAGAACCAACTCATAAGTCTTACCGCATTCACCAACTCACCACACTTACCAAATAACCACACTGACCATGGTTACTAACAAACCACATAATTTATGATGCTATCTTGTAAGCCACCTATCTTCCGACCTAGAGGTTACAGGTTTGATTCTCATTGGTTCATGAATTTCTTTAAAAAGGGTTCTCATAGGAGTTGTTTATGAGGGTGAATGGATGAAGAAGAAGCAAAGGAAACGTGTCGAGATGAGAAATTCTGACACTCTTTAACATAAGACCTCTTTAAAATCTTTCTGGTTGGCTGGAAGAGATTTTCACAAAGCAATAAATCCGCCATGTTGTTATGTTTATATTGGTTGTATGAGAGGGTATATAGATGTAGAAGAGGCGAAGGATATGTGTCTAGATAGAAAAGTCTCGCTCTCTGTCCTGTCTGCCTACCCTAAAAGAAAAATTGCAAGATGGTAGATATGTATGTTCCAGTCTAATTTTAAATTCAAGTCTTTTGGTTGGTTCGAAGAGATTACCACATGGCAATAAACACACAGGTTGTTTTGTTTACAACAAAAGTGTAATACAATACTATAGAAGTTATAGAAGAGGGTATACAGATGCGGAAAAAGTGAGGAATGTGTATGAAGATTAGAAATTCTGGTGTTCTATCCCCTGTGTCCACCCTAAAAGAGAAATGGCGAGATGCTATTGAGTAATGTATGTTCCAGTCTAGTTTTAACTTAAGGTCTCCTCAAAATATTTCTGTTTGGTTGGAAGAGATTGTCACATAGCAATAAACCCGCCAGGCTGTACTGTTTAAGTGTCAAATAGTACTGTAGGAGTTGTATGAGATAATTAATGGATATAGAAGAGGTGTATCGAGATAGAAAAGTCTGCTCTCTGTCCTGTTACCCCGAAAGGGAAATGGCGTGATGTTATCTATGTTAACGAGCTTATTTTATCCCCCATAATAACCTAGGTGGGGGTAGGATTAAACTTTTACTGAGAGTTGTCTAGTTGTGGGGTGCCTATTGATGGGACAGGATGACGTTTTCATTGGAGCTTTGTACAATATAACCTTTTTTTCGGGGTGGAGGGTTGATTTATGTTTATATAGAGGTACAGTCTGTGTCTTCTCACTGGATAGTATTATTGTCAAAGTAAGAACAAGTTATCTGGTACAATAGGCGAGGAGTTTTTACGTTGTCGTAGAGAGGTGATTGTTCTCACCAAGAGGGTTCATCATCATTCTGTAGAAAAATGTAAACTCTCCGTAATGGAGAAAAATTATGAACTTGACAAGAAGGATTATATTTCTATGCCATAAATGTTAAAAAATAAATTAAAATAACTCAGAGTGGTCAAATCTAACCAGATGTTCGCCTCGATGTACCGACTTAGAAATTTCTAGGGCCTCTAATCTGTCCAATTTATTTCTGTTACTACTGATATGTAAGAATTTGGTATGGTTTTCACGGTGACAATGATTAGCCATTTCAGAATATATTAGAGGATTTGTTAAGGCGGATTTGTGTTCACGAAATCTCTTTTCAAATTATTTTCCTGTTTTTCCTATATAGAAATTATTACAGTCAGCACATAAAAGTCTCTCCGCTGCTGACCGAGATTGTCCCATGCCTCCCTCAGCCCTCAGTCCCCAACTGTTAGAAGCATGTATCTCGGTACCAGTTCAAATAGAATTCAGTCTTGTTTGTGCTTTCCTGAAGATGAAGTGAAAGCCTTGATACCGGTAGGGTTATACCGTTACAAAAAGTGGAATAAACAATGTTTAATAAAACAAATTACAATGTCTTTAAACCTCCACAATGTTTATGCCTTAACTATAAACAACACATATTAATTGTTTAAAATTATTATTGTTTCATTTAATTTAATTTGAGTTTTCTCTTTTTCTGTGGTGCTACCACTATCTTTTT
The DNA here is from genome assembly GCA_949825065.1 of Odontocerum albicorne. NCBI lineage: Eukaryota > Metazoa > Arthropoda > Insecta > Trichoptera > Odontoceridae > Odontocerum > Odontocerum albicorne. Next base: position 8,536,627 of record OX463862.1, read on the forward strand.
CACACTTGTGCGTGGTGCCAGCAGAGGAGGGCTCCCCCTAAGACAGGTCTTTCATCGTAGTATAACTATATCAATTTTCTTACCAGTGTACGATAGATATCACTGTAATGGAACCAGATTAGTTTTTAGATATATTGTGGTTGTAGGAGAGATAACTGCATGTCCCTAAGCCCTCGGTCACACAGGTAGCAGCCTCGCTTGGTGCTTAGAGTTATGCTGTGAGCTAGGTAACATATCCTAGCAAACCAACATACCCCATACTATCGCAATGGCCACACTGCACGTTTCACATCACGCTATGTGACTATTATAGTCACCTAGTCCAGGGGTCGGCAAACCACGTTTCTTTTCATAGGCATGTGCGACTCTTCAACTCCAGCTTCACCTTCACCCCACAGCCTCATTAGAAGATGAGGCTGTGTATTATTAGTGTTTAATTATTTAGGTTTCTTTGTTTTATAGGTAGTGTACTGAGCTACTGAAGCTTATAACTCCCATATGTAATATTCTATTCTTCTATGTAGCCTACGACTGTATTGTGAATTTGAGTTTTAAATAAAAATCTTGATTTAATCTCATTTTTTACATCATTAAAATGTATATATTATAGCTACAGTGAAAATGTATGTTGCGCCTCTATGAAAATGTTGAGATACTATTTATTTAATATTTGGCTCATCTCACTAGAAAGTTTGCCGACCCCTGACCTAGTCTATTAGTCACGTAGCACCTAGCTTAGCACTAAGCGAAGCACTTCGGTGTGGCCTTAACCTAATTAAAAGTTTATTTCTGAATATCACCAGACCACTGTATTTTTTTGAAGTATCATCTTTTTATTAAATTCTTTTTCGATTCCAGGTGGATGGAGAGTATGGGAGACAAGAAAAATCAGTTTGTACCCTTCCAGATTAATTTCACCCTCATTGAAAAGCCTACAGTACTCAACCCCAAGACAGTCGGATGTAATGAGCAGTTCGAGGTATGTACATAGCAAGATACAGTTAAATACAATGCTGTATTTGTACGAGTATAGATGGTGTCCCTAGGCATTTTGTAATTTACACCCCTTTCAAACCCTTTCCTTTTTGGGTGTCGATAAAATATATCAACATCCAAGGGGATGATGATATACTCGTATTTCGTGCCATGCAACAAACCACTAAAATTATTAAGCTCTTGCTTTTTTCTCTGCAAATGCATCTATGATGTCATTGAAGTCCATTTCACTGTCATATCTGATTCTATTCATAATTTGGCAAATGCACCTTAAATTTTTGTTCTGTGCAACAGTTTGTCAATGATGGGCATAATTTTTTTTTAAATAATGTAAATATTTGTAAAAACAGTTGTAATTTTTTTGTTGATTATTTGTTTGCTAAGCTGTGGCATTGAACAGTCATGATTATCGTTAAATTGTAAATATTAACTGAAGTAAACACACTCTTCTTTAAATCATTCATCTAATCATTTTTGTACATATTTGCCCCCTTTGGCTTTACGGCCCTAGGTAAATGCTTAGGTTTGCCTATTAGCAAACGTGGCTCTATCCAGATTGGAGGGACAGTTCACTATCAAAACTAAAATTGAATTTTGAATGCACATTCTACATAGATGCCCCCTATGATCAGGTTAATAAGAAGGCCTGTCTTCAAACCCGAAGGTTACGGGTTCTATTTCCATTGAAATAAAATTTATTTTGAAAAGGGTTCCAGTCTGGTTTTCACTTCAGACCTTCAACATCTTTCTGGTTAGTTGAAGAGATTGCGACATGGTAATAAATAAACCAGGTTGTATTGTATACAACAAAAGTGTAATATAGAACAACACTAAGGAATGCTTGGATTATTCAATACTCTGAAAGCTCCTTCACTGACTTATTTTAGCCCAGCATTTCCCAAATTGGGTTCCGTGAATCCCTGGAGTTCCTCGGAACTCTGGGATTCCGTGTACTAAAATAAAAGGTAAACAATAAAAATAATGTTGATACATTTACTACCGCATCTATTACCGTTTATTACCGCATCTATCTACATATATATATTAGGAAATGGTTGTGATTGGTTACACTTCGCCTTTGGATCTATATTTCGCATGGTGGGAAACTACCCTTATCATAATTATAATTTGATTATAAGTAAAATCTTAATATTTTTCTTAACAGGCATGTAAACAGGATGGCAGCATTTATTGCATTTGAAAGAAAACAAAAGTGTAGTTGCCTTCCCCCCTTTCAATTTAAAGTCATTTGACTTCAATTTAAAGTCATTTTGAATCAAGAAAGCTTTTCAATAATAAGGTGCATTATTTAATCAAAGCTAAAGAAAAAATAATAAATACAAATCAAATACATTTCTGATAAACAATTAATATAAAGAAGTTATTTCCTATACTTAAAAACATTCAAGTTAATAAAATTAATGCTAAACTAACTTCATAAGAAATAATGTGCTATGCCAAAAATATTAAAGGGGTTCCATTATGTTATACAAAATATAAAAGGGTTAAGTGACTTCATATAATTGGGAAACACTGTTTTAAGTCCTTGGAGTCTGCCACTGTATTTTTAAATATTGGTCATATATTTTTTAAGAGTTTTCAAATATTTTGGAGCTCTTCAGTATATCCAGCAACTCTTCACTAGCATTGAGATAGTAAATATCCCTGTAATCAATTTAGAATAAATTAAGGCTTTGAACTAGTAATATTTTACGAATGTTAAAGATAATTGTAAGCTATATAATGTGTTGGTAAACAATAAACAACTGGCTCACTGTTAATTTAAAAAATCTTAATATGAATTCTTTTTTTTAAGTTCCATATCGCTAATTAAGTTCTGTACAGTGATTTACTTGATTTTGGTTTAACTCTGGATCTTTAGCCATTCTATGTCGACTCATAGTGTGGTATTAGTGTGGTAAATTTTTGGCCCGTATATTTATTCTCGTTAAATCTGATACATGCTTTACTGTTAAACTATTCTACTACAATTACGAGTTTTATTACAATTGTATGTCAAATAACAATAACATAATTATAATTCTGTATAATACTGAGCAAGTGTATTGTAACATATGATGGTTAATTGTATACAGGATTTACCACCCTGCAGCTGTGTGGACTGTGAGGCCAGTTGCCCCGTGAATCCGCCGCCCCCTCTGACAGAGTGGTGTCTCGTGTTGGAGGTGGACTGTACCAGCTTCACTGTAGCTATTGTGATCTTCTTTGTCTTTAGCGGTATCTTCATAGGGATAAGCATTGGTAATTTATTTATTTATATACTGTGACCATGAAGGGAAATAAAATAAAACCTGAATGAATATTCTTATTCTAAAACACATGCTATCGAAGCAAAACGAGGTGGTAATTGGAAGGTAGGTACTTGCAGTATTTATTTATTAAAAATATTTATTTGTCTATTATATAATTTGCCTAATGTCGTAAAGCCGAAAAAGAAATAAAACATACTATGACCATGAGTGTAAATGAAATAAAACCTTAATAATTATTCTTATTCTGAAACACATGCTATTGAAGCAAAACGAGGTGGTAATTGGGAGGTAGGTACTTGCAATCTTAAATTATCAAAATTAGCAGACGATATAATAAACTATTGTTTTTTTACAAACGGTACAATGTACCTTATAATAATAATAAATTAATCCAGTAGTGAGTTCTTTATACATTAGAAAGGAAGGAAATATATAAAAAAAATTAATACAATTGCAACAAAAATAATGACAATGAAACACAACTATATGTCACACAATACAGGGCTATTCAAAGGCAGACTGCCCGTACTGCATTAAACCAAGCGTCACTGTGGGTGGAGTGGTGAATACAGCTATGTACAACAAATCGAAAACAAAATATAAAGGATGGAATTTAAAAAAAATCAGTTCTAAAATTTCATCACAAGTTTTCGAGAGATATGTGAGATTCTATCTCAAAGCTTAGATATTCATAAATGCCTTTACAGACACTAGGTTAGTAAACTTACTCCAAATATGTCAGAGTTTGCAGCATACTTATTTTAGATCCTATGGAGTCTAGGTAAGGGAAAATATTCAAAATAATCTGTTATCTAATTGATACATAGAAAAGTGTCTTACAACTGAGTCATTTATTAATTAATTTTAGGAATTTCAAAGAATCAATCATAACTAAAAAATATAATTAAGTCCATTATTATTCATCGATCAGAGAGGCTTATCAAATTAAGGTAAGATAATAATTAATTAGTTAATAATTATTGATAGTAATTAAATTAAATTTATTGTACACAGGCCTGCGAAATCTCTACAAAATTTATTGTTTTTTGGGGCACTAAACTAAGCTCAGATTTTCTGTCATGTATCATTCATTACCCACAGCTCACTTTGATGTTTTATGTAAAGGAAATTTAGTGTTTTTGAATTAAATAAATAAATATAGGTTTATTGATAGCAACATAGTGTGTGCATATATCCTTAAATTGCAAATATATTTCAAGATAATGGAGAAGAAAATACTTTTTAGAGAGAAGCTATCAAAAGGTCTACACCCCTGCCAATGGAGGACGAGTCCGGTCTGAAGACAGATGTTTTTGAGCCCACACCCCTAATAGGGAAATGTGATGAAATAAAACAATTTATTCGGCTCCTTTCATTCTTTTTCCACATACAAAAATGTACCTATACAAAAAAAAATGTAGAACATCTATACAAAAAAAAAGTAGAATATCTATACAAAAAAAAATGTAGAACATCTGTACAAAAAAAAAAAGTGAATAAAATACATTAAATAGTATTTATATCTGGTCTCGTTTTGAGTATGAATGAGCCATTTCTGCCTATTAGTAACAGATGTTCGATGTTTCAGGGGAATACCTGATGAAGAAACGAAGGTCTACCGAGGAAGTAGTTGATCCAGGATTCAGCGGGCCTGCAGCCAAAAGCAAGTGTGTCTATCATGACATGAACCAGTTTCTCGAGAATATGTTTGAGGTTCTTGGCAGAGGTACAATTTATCTATCCTTATAAAATTTATTATTAATTTTCGATGATATGTACAAGATGTCTCAAAAAAATATACACACATTCAATGATTCTAAATTCAGTATTTGCTAAGGTATATCTAAGATTAAGACTCTAAATGAAAGAAGAAAAATATAGGTTAACTTTACTTATTACAAGTGCTTAAATTGATGGCCATTCTGGTTCATACAGTGCCGATAACACAAATTCGCAAACATCACGAATAATTTGTTTTGGTATTTGGGCGCATCCCCTTTTAATGGCTGCTCACAATTCATTGACTGTTACTGGTTTTGTGCCATAAACTTATCTTTGATGAGTCTCCATAAAAAAAGTCCATTGGCGTGAGTGCAGGATGTATTTAACCCTTTAAGTGCCCGAAGTTGTTAGTATGGCCGTACCCAGCAGGCTGGGATTTGTTCAACAAAAATAAAACCTAAAAAATTTTTATTTTTTGTATACAGATAAAAGGATATTATGAAAACTTACTAAATATAAACCACCGGAAACAATCAGAGAAATCTAGTCCAGGATTCTAATTAAAAAGAAAACCACAAGTGCTGATATACAAACACAAAATTAGAAACAAAATATAATTGTTTTGTATTTCTTGTTCTGATGTTGAGACATGTTGCAGCTTGCGCCGCCCAGCCCATTCTCACCATCATGGTGATCTCCTGGATCATCATTGCCCTGTGTCTGGGCATCATATTCCTACAGGTCACCATCGATCCTGTAGAACTCTGGTCATCCCCCGAGTCCGAGGTCAGACAGCAAAAGGACTTCTTTGATTCCAGGTATTCTTCTTTCTGTTAAATTAGACCTGTGTTGTGTAATCATGAATACTGCCTCTATTGAGATTTTAATATCTAGCAATCCTATATTTTTAGTGATCTTTCTGGTGAATATTTGATGCATAGCTACTTAGGAAACCCTTTTTAAATCTTTCCCAAGTGATCTCACCAGTGTCTTCTATGGTTTCTACCCCAACTTACAATATACTTTACTTCACATTTCTCAAATACGAGAGTTTCTATCACTTTCTCTAGTGTTTTTCCTTTAAGGTATTTATTTATTTATATAATTTTTTTATGATTGGTTTAAACCAGAGGTGGGCCAACCTTTTAGGGTCACGTTCCAAAACCGATATTGGATAAAGGTTCACGGTCGGCATGTGTATTTTTTCATTGAATAGGCAAATCAAAATTTTAATACCTTAAAACGAGGTAACATGCCCCAATTTCTCCTGATTTATTTAGCGCTATTTTTTATTTTTTCGTGACTCTATCACTACCATCCCAAGAGAACTATCAGGTATACCCTCGACTTGCTTATAAACTGCTACAAAACTTCACCAAATAATATTTTACATACACTTAATCTTACAAGCCTGGAATCATAATGGAAACAATTGTGATACCACCAGGAATCGAATCTAGGACCCTTGATTCATAAGCCAAATGACTTAACCACATGAGGGTAGACCAATTCTTACATTTTTTTTTGTTAAATACAAATACAATTCATATTATATAGCGTCATATTACATAAATACTTAAATCAATATATATAAGTATTATTTTATAAAAAATAAATATGTAGGTACCTAAATTGTATTTTCTTTTTCATTTTTGTCTACATATATTATTATATTTCTGTCATTTTTGGCTCACATCGAAATAACATTTTTATATAAATCTTCTTCGTGTTGGCCAACTAGTGTCACTATTTTAAAACATTTATGTTTTATTGTTATTTCTTTCATGATTTATAAAAAAACAGCTTATAGGCCATGGTTTGATCATGCCTGGTTTAAAAAAACCTTTAATAAAATAAATATATACAAAAATTTTAATTTACAATTTGTATGCTACGAGTATAAGCTCATAAATATAGTCAATAGTGTGACAATCAATGTCACATTTTGTCACAATGTCACATAGATGCCCCTAGGCAGTTTGCAACTTACATCCTGCTTCAGCCACCTTTATCACCATATATGTTAGCCCTACGCCTGGAGGCAAGTGTCCTGCCCTCCTTACTGAGCCATTGTTGATAGTAATGTAATTTTCTAATGATTATTTCAAATTTCCAGGTTCGGACCTTTTTACCGCTCTGCACAGATATTCATTCAGGCGAAGGGTCTGTCCAATGTGAGTGCTTTTCTCCTTTAAATAATACATACATATTGTACAATCACGCTATGCCCCTTGTGGAGAAGACAGAGAGAACAGATCTCAAAACTTTTCTATCCAAGCACACAACCTTCGCCTCCCCCACATTCATACCACACATCTTATCAAGCACAATCTTCTATTATTCATAAATCTCACTTTACCTTCTTTCTAAATCTAATCCATTTGATTTAGTCACATTTTACTCAGTCTATCTCTTTAACGCACACCTTGCACTTCTGACTTGTATATTTTCTTAGTCACTTTCTTATCATTCGTTCTTTCCATATGTCCAAACCATTCTAAAGCTCCTTTCTTCATCTTACTTAAAACATTCATTATATCCATGCATTCATTTCATATGTCTTCATTCTGCATTCTTTCAAACATTGACACTCCACAAATTGTCCTTAGTACACGCATCTCCACAGCATTAATCTTACTTTTATCCTTCTTCTGCTAAGCCCAAGTTTTACTTCAATACATCACAGTGGGCACTGACACACTATAATTTATTTTCATGTGTAATAATAATAAAAAAATTAATTCCGCTACATATACAAGTATTCTGACTAATTATATTGTATACAAAAAATAACAAATATAGGAATTAAAATGATATAAAATTCGAGAGAAAATATTACCTATAATATATTAACCCTTCCTTCCCTGTGATGGGTAACTAGTACACATTGCTTCTAAAAACTTTAATATCTCTATAAATATAATAAATACTGGGTTCAGATTTTAGGTATTCCTCCGTAATACATTTGCACATTGAATGAAAAAATTAATATTATAGTTCAGAAAATGTAGGATAAGTCCTGTGACAGCTCACAAATTTGTCCCAATACAACCTTGTAACGATGGTCAGTAATTTTTATTATTTTATCAACTTTAATATAAGCCTCAATTCTAATAAATAGCAAGTTATTTAGGTAAATACATTACATAAGGTTGTTTTGGGGCAAATTTGTAAGCTGTCACAGGACTCATCCTAGAATTTCCGAACTATAATAATAATTAACACTTATCGGCCACATCAGAGATATTTTGTCAAAATCGGGAATAAATTCACCAATACAATCAAACGTGTCCCAGTGTGTGACTTAGGTATATTCATTCTAAAAAAACCACTTTGGGTGAAAAGCGACGCTATTTACGTCTCACTCTCACTCTACTTCAGTATATGGGACCGCAAGAAATAGAATCTCAGTTCATAGTTTCTTCCTTCGAGGTATAACATAGACAGTATTAGTGTTCTGAGTCCCGTCTCAGTAGCTCGCGATTGTAGATCTTGGCCTATTTAAAGATAGATACAAATCATATAATACATTAGGAAGTCAGTACAATGAAAATTAGGAATTAAAACGTCAGTTTAGAGAAAAACAATTTTTCGATTTATAAAAAACTATTCGATTATCGACAAGGTTTTACCCCATCCCTTTGAGACATGACATTTAAAACGCGACACGACCCATCGTAGATTTTCTGAACTATATTAAACTACATTCAATTATTTATCAATTGAGAAAAAAATGCTAATTCTCCTATATGGTCTTTCTTTCTCTGTCAGATATTCACGTGTTTCATCCATGATACGGTCTCAGGAGTTATTACTTGATGAATATTTTCCAGCTTTCCTAACAGTTAATAGATTGAACACTCCTCCACAGTGTGACCGACTGATTTTTTTTTATATATCATATCCTTTAAGATATCCAAACTCTGACACATTGAAGAGATATCCAAACTCTGACACAAATTCTGACACATTGAAGAGCATGGTTGGAAAAATCACATCATTAATCGAGCTTTCAAATTGAAAACCATTGGAGTGGGCACAGAACTCATAATTTGTAATCACACGTGTTGGCAATAAATACTTGGTCAAGAAACAAAAACACTAGCACTTCTTTTATCAGATTAATTCTTTAACCTGACTAGGATCTTTTTTTTATTTATTTTTCGGGTACCAATGGGAAACTAATTTGAAATTTTCAAATGGAAGTTAAGTAGCTGGTTGTTACTCACTTAGCTTAGGGGTGGAAGTTGTTTAGGCCAGTGCCTCTCAAAATAGGAAGTGCGCCCCCCCTAAAAGGCCGTGTAGCTCCTGCTAGGGAGCCGCAAAATATTTCGAAGTTTTAATTTTTTTTATATTTCATTTAATTATAAGCAAGTTTTAATAAAAATGTACCTTTAATAATAATGAATGAAAAATAAATTACTGCTGGTCTATAAACTATTTTTTTTAGGGATTGTATCGGATGTTTGCACCACTGAAATCAGGAAATTTATTTTGTAAAACTGTTTTTCAAACTCTTTTTATTTAAAAGAATAGATATTACCAAAGTCATAGGTATCCTTATACTCTCGAACACTAGGCGGAAAAAGTGCCTGTGTCGTTCGAGGAGAGTAGCACAGCGCGGGGTTCGAACCGACGACCTAATTGTATATTGTATTGTAATGTATCATCTATGTTTTACCGTTGTTTATAACCAGTGTTTTTTTTGCAGTGGAACGGCACTCCTCTACCTTTTTTACAATATACAAAAAGCTTGACTAGAAGTGAGCTCCGGCACCTTTTTTTTTTAAAAAAAAAAGCACCGTTTATGACTATAAATCTGCATATATTGTAATAAAATGTTCCTTATGCAGAAAAAAAAAAAGAAAAAAAGCACTGTCGTTGCTTTTTTTGCGGTGGAGCGCAGTGGAGTGGCGCTCTACTACCTTTTTTACGGTTTAAAAAAAGCTTGACAAGAAGTGAGCTCCGGCACCTTTTTTTTTTTAAAAAAAAAAGCACCGTTTATGACTATAAATCTGCATATATTGTAATAAAATGTTCCTTATGCATGGTCTTCGCAAGTTATCACTAGAGATGATCAGACACCCCTTACGCGCAGACAGTGCTCGGTATGCATGGTGCTTGTAAGTCGTGACAGCATACACGGTCGAATCAAGGGGCTTACGATAAGCGATGGGTTGAACATAAAGAATGGAGAAAATATATTCTCACCTACTGGAATGTCTACTATGTTTTATTTTGACGAATTTCTACCTGCCAATGAGGAATCTCTTCACCGAAAATGCAAGAAGCGAATCGGAATCTCCAAGGATTGAGTAGCAGCTATCCACCTATTTTACAGTCTTTGTACTGGTGTTATTCAGGGATCCTTACATTTTTTTAGATTTTGGGATCCGTAGTATGAAAAAAAACTGAAAAGCACTGATCTTGACCATGGAGACAACAATAAATTGCATGAGACAAAAAACACACCAGAAATAAAAAATATGTGCATCTACATATTTATATAAACATATGTGTATCTAAATATTTATATAAACGTATTTTTAAGAAATATTCTGTCGTATGTAAAATGTAAACCTATTGTAATTATTTCAAACAGAATAAGCTAAACCCAAACCCTTCTAAAACCCTTGTTTACACATTCTATCTGCGCAACTGAGAAGGCATATTGTTGGTGACTCTCAGTTATTCGAAAATGGAGGAATTAGTTTACCTTGCCATCTAGGGATTCTTTTCCAGCATCCTATTTCAAATGATGCATTCTTTTCCAGCATCCTATTTCAAATTATGCATTTTTTTCCAGCATCCTATTCTCCATGTTTCGCTTGCTCTCAGAGTCCACATCTCCACGCCGTACAAAAATATTATGAAGACATGAGACTTAATTATACTAAAATTATTTAAAAATTACTATGGTTGGTTTAATGAGGAATTATTATATACAAGTGCAATATTTCTTTCAGATTACGCACACGGACACGGAAAATAATGAGATCACAGTGTATGGACCGGCCTTTAACAAAACTCTCCTAAGCACTGTCATCAAACTGCAGCAAGACATCCTCAAGGTATTTTTTTTTATTTACTAACTGTTAATTTTATTTTGAAATCAGAGACTTACTTCTTACCCTTAAGCATAAAAACAAAAACATCCCGTTCATCAGAGTACACACGGAAATGAAATCACAGACCAGCTGGCAAAAGACACAACAGTATCTGGTTCCTTACCCTAAAATTATAAAACTTCTACTCAGGACATCATATTGTAGACTAAAAACCATTTACTCACCAGTTGATCTAAGGTCTGGAAGTCTAGTAGCAATAAGGGTGCTGCCTACAGGAAAATTCAGGTTAAAATACCTAATAAATCTTGGTTCCATAAATGAAACTTGTCCAATCGATTTATGTCTGTCTGTATAAATTTCGAATTAACGGTTTTTGTGTAATTCGAATTATATATTTTTTGGTCTGTTGAATTTTCAAATTGACGGGGTTTTACTACAATAGGCAGTTGGTCGATTTGTGACATCCATTTTCACTCTCATCATGAAATGAAATCAAGACATGAATCTACTAAACTCTGCGTGGACCACAGAGCAACACAGATCCGAATGGCGCATGTTTACAAAGAGTCACCCCCGACTAAATGGGATGTTGGGCAAAAAAAAGAGGCAATCTGTTATTAAAAAAATTGTTTTCCAGATAAAAACAGACAACAACATTGGTTTGGAGAAAATTTGCTTCGCACCGCTGCGCTCCCCTTTCACTGGCCCCGACACGATACAACAGTGCGCTGTCATGTCTTTCTTCGGCTATTTTCAAGATAACTTCACCTACTTCCAGGAGACAGACTACATCAATGTCATCAGGGAGTGCTTTGGGTTTGTTATTTATTTATATTAATTTATTTAAATTTATCTTACTGTATTAACCTGAACAAAATGAAACATTTAAGACCTTTTTTCTTCTTTTAATAATATAGAATAGCACTATATTCAAAGATAAATAAAAAATTATTTCATGTGGTGCAAACGAATCATGAAACAGAATGGTGGAACCCTTGGATTTTAATTAAAAACAGTTCGAATATCAGCAGTATTTTACTGCTGTTGTTGCAATATGGCAATTGAGGAATTTTCTTATTTAGGTAGTATTTTCTCAGGTGATGCAATAGTTTAGAGCGAGAGCTCCCAAACTTTTTTAAGCCGCAGACCCCTTTACCAAAAACTTTTAAAACCGTCGACACCTTAGTCATTTACTTTACTTACTCAAATTAATAAGTTTGTACAGTAATCGATATTAAATATTTTACTAGATGTTAAACTTTTCATTTTAATCACTTGTAATTAAGGATTGAAAAAGATAAAAGGACTACGGATTATGCATTGCATTATCTTGTGCAACATTTAATATTGAAATCTGCGCTGACGAAAATTTAAACAAAAAAATAGGCTCTTTTAATGACACATTTTACCTTTTCGTTCACAAGTTTAGTATGTAATGTGTTTTTATCAAAAAAGTGTTATTTTTAATTGTTTTACTTCTTAATTAGGTACTTATTGGAATCATAGATATTTTGAAGTAACAAACAAATAGCAGTAGTAAGGGGGTCTATTGTCGACCCTCAATTTTTTTTATTGAAACTATCGACCCCTAGAAAAATCAAATCGACCCCAGGGGGTCGATATCGATCACTTTGCAAACTCTTGATTTAGAGCGATATCAAACGGCGTGTAGCGATAGGAAACAAAGCCAGTGGGGCACTAAAACATATATGCTCAAACCAGAGTTTCAAATTCTGCTAAAAAGATTGTCCATAACAGTATTTTACTATCAATTTTAATATAAGGGAGTAAGACATGGACATAGAAAAAGAGTGATAAGAACCGAATAAATACTGTAGAAATGCATGTGCTGAGACGAATACATATTAAATGTCCTCAGTAAGACACAGGTAAAAACTTAGTTTACCGTGGACACGAGAAATGAAAGACAACAAACCCAGATCCATATAAATTGTGTCTAGTTTAAATTACTTGTTGTTTTTTTCTTTAAATTATGTGTTTATAAAATTGCTCATCGTGTGTAAATAAATAAATTAAATAAATAAAAATATTGTCCTGGGTCCAACATCCCCCTAGGGATGGCCCTGCTTATTTATGTTATCATTTTATGTTCCTATCTTATAAGTGTATATAGAACTTGTATATTTTTTTTTGTTTTTTTTTAATTTTTTTATATTGTCAATACATATTATAATAGTACAACATATTTGACATGTATTAGGTGTTAAAATAAGTTGTGTCCGTTTTTTTTCGAATTAGAAAATGAGCACCAAAAGTAAAACAAAATGGTAAAGGTTATACGTTATTAGAAAAAAAAATCTGCTCTACAAGATATTGTGTTTGCTTTTACGTTACATATATTATTTTATTTGATTACAAGCCTTCAAAATGGAATGTCAAGTAGACGAAAGTGAGCATTTTCGACACCTCCTGTTCGCGTTCAATCAAGGGAATAAAGCTTCCAAAGCTGCTCGCGATATTTGCAAAGTGTTCGGTGAAGATGTTATGAATGAGAGGACAGCTCGTCGGTGGTTTTTGCGTTTCAAAGACGGTAATTTCGACCTGAAAGACATGGAGCGTTCCGGACGACCAGTGGACTTCGATGAGAACCGCTTAAACCATATTATTCATGAAGATCCCCTTCAAACCACCGTAGAATTGGCTGAGCAGATGAATTATAGTCACATGACTATATACCGCCATCTTAAATCAATGGAAAAAGTCCAGAAGTTCGGCGCTTGGGTCCACATGTTTTGAGTGTACAACAAAAATCAACGTTTGACAATTTCTGCTGGTTTGCTCGCGCGTCTTCGAGCTACGCATGGCCACAAGCAAAGGTTCCTTTACCGCATCATTACTGATTTAAGATGGCGGTATACAGTCAAGTGATTACAATTCATCTGCTCAGCCAATTCTACGGTGGTTTAACGGAGATCTTCATGAATAATATGGTTTAAGCGGTTCTCATCAAAGTTCACTGGTCGTCCGGAACTCTCCATGTCTTTCAAGTCGAAATTACTGTATTTCAAATGCAAAAAACCATCGACGAGCTGTCCTTTCATTCATAGCATCTTCACCGTACACTTCGCAAACATCGCGAGCAGCTTTGGCAGCTTTATTCCCTCGATTGAACGCGAACAGAAGGAAGTGTCAAAAATGCTCACTTTTGTCTACTCGACATTCCATTTGAAGGCTAGTAATCAAATAAAATAATATATGTAACGTAAAACAGAAAATTTTCTTTCGAATGACCTAACCTTTACCATTTTGTTTTACTTTTGGTGCTCATTTTTAAATTTGGAAAAAACGAACACAGCCTTTGTTAACACTTAATATAAGAATTCTCATTTGTGTTTTACTTTTCACTGTTGTAAATATAACACTCGAAAGATGACTTCTCACTTTTATTATAACTTAGAGCTTTAACGTATGGAAAAGAAATGTGGTCGTTGAACAAGATTGAGAAAATCCTAATAAATACTGTAGAAATGCAACAACTTAAAAGAATACACGGAGGTAAAATGTATGACACAATATGGAATAAAGAGATTAGGGTTGATTGTGAACTTAAGGCAAACAGTATTTTAGTGCCATTTTGTATGACAGAATACGGAATAAAGAGATTTGGGTTGATTGTGGACTTAAGGCAAACAGTATTTTAGTGCCATTTTATATGACAGAATACGGAATAAAGAGATTAGGGTTGATTGTGAACTTAACCTTTCCTTCCCTGTGTTGGGTATCTTCTACACGTTGCTTCTAATAACCATCAATATCTCTATAAATATAATAAATACAAGGTTAAGATTTTAGGGTTCCTCCATAATATATTTACGCATTGATTCAAAAAATAATATTAATAATAATCAGAATTTATCGACTACATCGTGGGTATTTTGTGAAGATCGGAAACAAATTCGCATTTAAACGCTGTGAGTGCCTCGACCTTGGGTCTTGACGATAAGTGAAGAGTATGCGGGAAGCGCGACACTATATTCTCATCTCACTCTTGCATACTCCACTGAATTGCGAGGAGCTCAATTGTCTCAATTGTCGCAAGCGTAAGCCACGCTGGGAGTAAGCCACTACCGCTCTGCGCCGCAGTAGCTTTTGGGCTTGCAAATAGATTAGACCTACGCCCGTTCCGTGAGCGTTACCAGATGGTTTTTTAATGTTTTCAGCAAATAAATCTCAATTATTATAATTTTTAACTTCAATTATAATTAATTAAGGGGATTATCTATGAATGTTCTTATTTTTCCGATTTAAAATCGCTAATTTTTGATCGCGTACTCACTACACAATGCCGGAGCGCGCGTTTCAATTTTAGCACCGTAAGGGAAGGGTTAAGGGAAATAGTATTTTAGTGCCAATTTGATGTATGGGAGTGAAATGTGGACTTTATAAAAATACTGAAAAGAGTGGACTACATGCTGTAGAAATGCGTATACTTAGAAGAATACACTGGGTTGATAATGTATGACAGAATACGGAATTAAATGATAAAGGATGAATGAGATCTTAAGGCTGATGAGATGTTGAATAAGATGAAGAGGAGCACTCTGTGGTGGTTTGGGTATATAGAATTAATAAATGAAGAAAGACTTGTAAAATAAATGCGCAAAGGTGAGTGGAAGGCGAGACAGAGGAAGATCAAGAAAATCACTGTTGGATTAGAAATATTTTGAAAGAAAGAACCATAGAATGTCAGAGAAGATATAGGAATTGTATAAGAAAGTATACAGATGTAGAAGATATGAAGGATGTAGAAGAAATTAAGAATGTGCGTGATGAAGTGACAACAATTTTAAGAGTTTACGATCTACTTTGTTCGAGACAGAATTGGATAAGATAATTTGAATTTTGAAAGAAAGAACCATAGAATGTCAGAGAAGATATAGGAATTGTATAAGAAAGTATACAGATGTAGAAGATATGAAGGATGTAGAAGAAATGAAGAATGTGCGTGATGAAGTGACAACAATTTTAAGAGTTTACGATCTACTTTGTTCGAGACAGAATTGGATAAGATAATTTGAATTTTGAAAGAAAGAACCATAGAATGTCAGAGAAGATATAGGAATTGTATAAGAAAGTATACAGATGTAGAAGATATGAAGGATGTAGAAGAAATGAAGAATGTGCGTGATGAAGTGACAACAATTTTAAGAGTTTACGATCTACTTTGTTCGAGACAGAATTGGATAAGATAATTTGAATTATGTATTTTCCTGTACACTTTGAATTGTTGAATATTTCAGATTCAAAGCTCAGTTGATAAAATTTGTTTACTTTTGAATGAAAATATATCTTTATACTATGTTATAGTAACTCATATGATCCAAAGTGCCTTGCACCATGGGGTGGGGGTGTAGAACCTTCCTTGGCCTTCGGTGGGGGTAAAGGAGCTACTGCAGGACGAGATGCAAACACCATCATCCTCACCTTCCTCATCAAGAACCATGTCAGCCAGGAAAATCTAGAACCAGCACTAGCTTGGGAGGAGAAGTATGTTTTACTTTCTTACTTTGCTTTGTTGATGATTTTCATTGTGTAAGAAATGTGTAAACTTGCCTCTGTGTTTACACACAGAGGCAAGACCTCATTACAAATATATTCAAAGACTCCATTAAAAAATCATGATAAAGGTACACGTGATAAGTCAGCTGTGTTTATTGCCATTTTAAAGAAATCAATCTTTCTGTATCTTAAATTATTTTCAAAAATATAAAACCTTTTCTTTCCCATGTCAATTGAATTGGAAGTCGATAAAAGAGAGCCAGATATTTCCATTGGAACACACTCTTTGTACAGCACCGTATAAAGACTGTAGAATAGGTGGAGGATGGCTGCTGCTCGACACTCGGAGATTTCGGCTCCCTTTATGCTTTTCCGGTGAAAAGTACAATAACAGGGTGAAGAGATTCCTCTTTAGCAGGTAGAAGTTGGTCGTTAGTAAAACACAGTAGACTATAGTTCGGAAATTCTAGGATGAGTCCTGTGACAGCTCACAAATTTGACCCAATACAACCTTATGTAATGTACGTTCACTATTGATGGCTGCCAAACAAATACCAAACAAAGTAGAGTCTTAAAACTTGAAACTTAAGCTTTATAAGTTTAGTACTTTCTACCATAGTAATTTTTTAAAGCAACAACCGCCATCTATACATCAGGTCGGGTACTTCTGGGACCACCCTCGTATTTACCTAAATAACTTGCTATTTATTAGAATTGAGGCATATATTAAAGTTGATAAAATTATTAAAATTACTGAACATTGTTACAAGGTTGTATTGGGGCAAATTTGTGAGCTGTCACAGGACTCATCCTAGATTTTCTGAACTATAGTGAAACTGAGAATGTATTTTTGGTGTTTTGCACTCCTTATGTGCGGCCAATCGCTCATCATAAGCGCCTGTGCATGCCGTCATGACATGTGAGATATCACATATCTCGCACGTTTTCGCATGCATGGGCCGGCCGATTTTTGATACTAGCTCTCGTGAAGACCGCACATAACGAACATTTCATTACGGTCGGTAAACAGCAAGTACATCAACAAAACATCAAAATATATCAAACAAACAAGAAAACAAATAAATCATATGTTTTGGATGACGCATACGTCCGATACACTCTTTATTCATACACCTTCTCATACAGAGCTTATGATTTATCTGAATTTACACTATATTTCAAATTATCATTAACTTGATTCAATCATACCTTCAACATTTTCCCCTACCACATATTTACGCTGCATATTTTTTTGTTAGTCTTTCTTCATTCATTCATAGTATAGTGGTACATCGGGTTACGAACTTAATTAGTTCTTTGATTCTGTTCACGAGCCGAAATATTCGCAAACCGAAACAATTTTTATATATACTTTTTACATATACAAAAAATATATTTTACATATACTGTATATTATATATACTATATATCAAAAGCAAAAAAAATTGTAACAAAAACAAAGAACGCAACGAGAAGCAATGTTCACAACGCGTGCACCTGAGAACAACTAATGCGTAATGCGCCGTTACAACTAATTCGTGAGCCGAGGCATTGTACGCAGGTCAAGTCAAAATTGGTTCGGAAATTGTGTTCGTAAGCCGATTTGTTTGTGACTAGAGGCGTTCGTGACCCGAGGTTTGACTATATATACCTAAACCATCTTAGAGTGTTCTTCTTCATCTTACTTAATAAATCAGTCTCAAGTATGATTTCATCTCTTTTCAATTCATTCCGCATGCGTAGTTTTTAGGTACGCGGTTTATTCTCAATTTTGACTATTCTTTTAGGATATCTTTCCACATTTAAATTTTTTGCAATCATTAAATTAAATTTTTTGCAATCGTTAAATAAATTTTTTTGCAATCATTAAATTAAATTCTTCACATAAAATATTAACCATTTGTTTAACAGATTCATTGCATTCATGAAGGAATATGAAAATGGCACACATTCGAATATGGACATTTCATTTTCCTCGGAGCGCTCCATCCAAGATGAGCTGGAGCGACTGTCTCAGGGGGAGGTCAGCACTGCTGTCATCAGTTATGTGGTCATGTTTATCTACATCGCCATCTCCTTGGGCAATATCCGTTCCTTCAAGACTATTATGGTAACTTTAACACATTTTCTATCAACGCCAGAAATCAATCAGTTGTGGTATATTTTATAACTGATAACAAACCCCATATATTTTTTTTAAGTATACAAATTGCCTAAGAATTTAAAACAGAGAAAACCACTTTAAAGTGAAATTGCATAAATGAAGGCTGCACAAATGGAGGGATTATAATACATTTATTTATTTATAAGTAAACTACAACATAACAAAAATTACAAAAGAACCAGCAGTGAGTGCTCAATATATTAAATTTGACAATACACAAACAAAAATCGTACAACAAAAATATTTAGAATGAAACAGGTATCAAATCGTAAAATACAAACGCAATAGACAAATTATTAAAAAACAAATTGAAAACAAAATATAAATGGCGGAATCAGACAGGTACAACTTCACAAATTGTCAAAAAGCACGTGGAATAAAAATAGTAAAAAACACAATGATTAATTAAAAAGCAGTTCAAAAAAGGTCTTCAAAAATCTTAAAAAGACACGCGGGATCCTACTTTAATGCTCGAATATTCGAAAGTGCCTTTTCAGGCACTCCTTATACGTCAGCAAACTAACTCTAAATACATCCGAGACCAGTGTACTCATTTCCGCAGTGCACATATATGAATTAAGAATCTATAATTATAATTATGTTTCATAAGCCTCATTTTACACTTTACCCTTTTGTTATAATAAAAAGGTAAATCAATAATTTAGATTTGACAGATATATACTCGTATATTTGACGCTCCTTGATTTACGGACTTCCTTACAACTTGGCATTGCGTGACATTTGGGAGATTGGCTTTACTAAGTTTCCAGAATTTATGTATAGTAAATTTTGTTTGATTTCAGCTGGACAGCAAAATCTCACTGGGCCTGGTAGGCATTATTATGGTGCTCTCTTCTGTGGCCAGTTCTTTGGGATTTTTTGGCTATATTGGAGTTCCCACTACCCTTCTCATTATCGAGGTAACCAGACTTTTTAATATAGGTTTTCAATTAATACACAATAAAACGTATTAAATTAATCGTAGGTTTATTGATAGCGACATAGAATGCTAACATATATTCTGAAATTACACATATATATTAAGACAGTGGAAAAAAAAATATTTGAGAGTGGAGCTATCAAATGGACAGAGTTCATCTCATAGGCAGAGTTCATCTCATTAAAGTAGGGTGAGACTGTTGAATGTTTTTAAGTCCACAGGATTACTAGATATACAGGATTGTTCCGTATTTTACTTGAACTTGTGATGTCCCATAAAGTATTAGTGAGGGTGACTATTTTCCCATATATTAAGTTAAATAAAATATCATTTTCTCCTCAAATTAAACATTTCTTGTTGGACAATAAACTCAAATCTACATTTTATGTATATTTCAGTTAACTCACAAGAGCGTATTTGTGATTAAACTGAGATAAAGTACTCGTATAATCTATGGCATCACATCACCACGCCTTCAGTCTTAGTCGAGGATAGACAGTTGCACACTTTGCTAGTGTAAAGTGTAATGCTATAGTGTAGACAGTGTTGGCGTGTATTAATTTTCAGAATTTCATTGTCACTATGTAAAATGACCAAACTATAGTTCGGAAATTCTAGGATGAGTCCTGTGACAGCTCACAAATTTGCCCCAATATAACCTTGTAACGATGTTCAGTAACTTTAATTATTTTATAAACTTTAATATAAGCCTCAACTCTAATAAATAGCAAGTTATTTAGGTAAATACATTACATAAGTTTGTATTGGGGCAAATTTGTGAGCTGTCACAGAACTCATCCTAGAATTTCCGAACTATAATGTACATTGTTAGCAATAAATATTCTAAAGAATGGAATTTTATGACAATTGGTTGTGTGTTTGATTCCTTCTGGAACCCAGTTTAAAAAAAAAGGTTCACTGCAGTATAAACAAAAAAAGAATTTTCACAAAACTGAGAAATAAACTAGAAGACAATTTTTTGCTACAAGTTGTCAAATAATGTGAGGTGCATGCTGTGCTGTGCTACTCCCCTCGAACGACACAGGCACTTCTTCCGCTAGTCTTCGAGGGTATAAGGATACCTATGACTTTTGTGATATCGTTTCTTTAAAAAAAAAATTAAAATATTTACATGAGTAACTAGGAGCTCAGGTTCAGTAAAGCAAGATATTGGTGTATATTTAACTAATGAATATACATACATAGAGATACTTTATGATACTATTACCATTTGAAAGGAGGTGCTCAGCTATCAAGAGCACTAACAACCCGTGTGTGAGGAACTGGGCTAAAATATACTCGTCTATATACATATATGTGTACTCGTATATACTTATATGATATATTAAACTCAACTGATTTTGTTTTTAGGTTCTTCCATTCTTGGTCTTGGCCATTGGTGTGGACAACATCTTTATCTTGGTGTCTGCGCACAATGACATCTGTATCAGCCTGCAGGAGGGGGCTCTTGTGTGCGATGAGAAAGACGAAAGGGAGCGGAAGAAGTTCATATTCGGCAAGACCGTCGCCAAAGTTGGACCTTCTATGGTCCTTACTACTGCCTCCCAGTGTGTCTGCTTTGGCATAGGTGAGTCGCTTTCACTGTTTTCTGAATTTTTTGCCTTTAAAATTCTTCTAATGTTTAACATGTTTTTTTTGCTATTTATCAAAGAAATATGTCTGCTTAGGATGGAATCCTAATCGATAGTCATAACGCAAAATTCTCATGGAGTGATTTTGTTTCGACTATAAGCTGATTATAGGATATCCAAGGAATGACAAGGCTTGCATCAACCATGGACAGAATTATTCGCATAATTAATCCATACCAGACAAGCCAATTGCCGTTATATCTGTGTTTATATTGTTGACCTTATTTTATCAATTTAATGTATGGTTACGCTTTATTTTACAATGAATACAGATACTGCTATCTCTGGATTAGGATTATGAATATTTTTGTCACTTGTTAAGTTGATTTCTGATCGAGATATTATCATATTTTTGAAATCCATTATATGCCGCTAGGGTTGGTTGTCGTCAGTTTTTGTTTAGAGTGGATTCTTTATAATTTATGAGTTATTTATGTCACAATATTATTTGGCATCTTGTGTGTCAAAAGTTTTTTTTTTAATTATGAATTTTAAAGCTAATTTCGTATTTTTTTTAATTTTTAAAATCTTTGTTAAAACAGGACAAATACATATTATTTTTATATAAGTGGTAATCTTTTTATTAAATTATTCATAAATAAAAGCTAATTATTAAAGAAGATAATATTCATCGAATTTGATTAATGGAAGAAAAAGATAAAACTAATTTTAAGTTAGTTTAATTAAAACTTATTAAACTTCCAATTAAAGCTGAATTAAATTTGTGTTATACGAGTATATAATAAATGAAATGAAATTGATGCTCTGCATTATATAGTGTTGTGATAACCCTGAAACTTTTGAGATAGTAAAAATCTATTGAATTTTAACCATAAGTGACATTAAACATAATAAAACTTGATCAAGAACTGTGAGAAAACAACTTTAATTTTTTTTAAATAAAAATGTCAAAAGCAGTTACTCACCCCTTACTTTTTTGCATGCTTTTTTTTACCAGATGAAAGAAGAGGCATGCAAACTTCAAATACTAAAGTTCCATGTCTTATGACTCAGGTCCTCACATTACCAACCTTAACAAGTTAGAACATGTGTGGACAGATACCACATCTAACGCATGGTCAGGCAACGTTCCGGTTTGAATTTGATGCCTTGACTGACAGTTATATAATATATGTCAACTACAGCCGTTAGAAAACTTGTATACCCAATAAGATACATGTAGAAACAAAAAAAATTCTTTTTTTATTTCTAAATGTTAGTTTATCTTAGATTGAAAAATAAATGTGGTATAAATTTTTTTTAATATTTTTTGTATTATATAAAAAAATATACAAGATCATTTATTTACAAATAAAAATAATTATTTTGATTGCACTTTTCTAGCTTTCATTTCAGCAAATTCAAGCTGTGATTTTGCTGAAACGAAAGCCAGAAAAAGTACAATTAAAATAATCATTTTTATTTGTAAATATTAAATGTGAACCATCTTGTATATTTTTCGTACAAAAATTATTTATAAATTTTTATATCACTTTTTTTATTATTTAAGGTTCTTTATCTGGAATGCCTGCGGTAAACACATTCGCCCTGTATGCGACTGTAGCCATCTTCCTGGACTTTATCTTCCAGATCACTGCATTTGTGGCCTTCCTCTCTCTGGACAGTTATCGTTTCGAGGTAATATATTACAATTCTCATCCATAATTTCTCCCATTATAATTTAGCTTTGTGATATGTTTAGGTTTTCCTCAAGATTTTTCACTATGTCGACCCATGATTATGCTAAAGCAAGCAAGCATTTCTCGTTTAAATCTCGGCAAATTCGCTTCCAGTATAAGAGTACTCTTAGACCTTATTTCGTATGAATTTAAACAACCTATTTATTGTTCTTGGTCAATATTATTTTATAATAATTTACATATCTGTCCATACATCAGAGGCAGTATTATTGGTGCCAATAATCTGCCGCAACTTTAATAGGCAAGATACGTTGCTAGAATGCCAGAATCTTGAATTGTCAAGCAGTTGCTTTTCTCTAAACTTGAGTTAGGGAAAATAGACCAAGGTAGTCTCAAAAGAAATACAAGGGCGACCTTAATCCAGTCTCAAACTTAATCCAGTCTCAAACTTAATCCAGTCTCAAACATAACCTGAGTTGGGTTGTAGCACACAGAAGTGTTGCCAATTGAGATGCACTGTGGTTAGGAGGGGAGAGATGGCACTTTTTGAGATTATTAGATACGACAGTGAAAATGAAAAGCAAATTAAGCGAAAGGAGCAACTCGCACCGAGTCGTCAAATGCTGATTCAGGATTGGACTTTTGTGCCACCAGATTACAAGAAAAGGAGTAACAATCGTACTCATTGAAGGAATGCCTTAGTAAGTTTGGTGAAAAGTAAACGTGTTTGTTTATTTATTCAGTTTAAAAAATAGTTATAAACAAATTTTACCTTATACCGAATTTATTATGTTTGATTTCCAGACCTAGAAAATGACGAAATATTCACATTACGAATTATCGTTGTTCTAGTTACTATATAATTTACATCTGAAAACCTACATTTACATATTCAAACATACTTAAATATATCTTCAACATATAGACAAGTAATTTCTGAATGCTCTTCTCGACTTCTTCAATACTTTATGGCATTACGTTAAAAAATTTGTAGCTTTTATACTTGTAAGTTATTTTATATTTTTGAAAGTCGTACATCATTGCAACTTCTTGTATAATTATGGACCTCCTTTTTATATCATTAAAACTATGGTTTAAATAAGCCCAGAGAAAATTACGTCCCGCGAGTCATATACGACCTACCTCATCTGTGTTTAACAAATTTTTTTATTTTATGTACGAGTATTTATGCTAACTTCTTTAAGTAATTTCCCTACCGAGCTTTAACTATTTTTTATTTACATTGATTTTTTAAAATTATTTGTATAATTATATATATTTTATAAATTATAACCTATCCTTACCAAAAAATCCTATATTTTTCATCCCTGAGTTACATTATAACGGTGAATGTGCGAGTAAGGTTTGTGTGACTTATGTAGTAGTGTGTAATGCATAAGCATCTACATTGTCATGATTTTTTATATATGATAAAAAAGTCACATCACTTTAACCCCCCATTAACACTTTGTTTATTTTGGCTAAATATTTTTCTATAGATTAATAAATTGTGTCTACAAATATTTGTATTTCATTTGGTGACCCATTTTTAAATTTGAATTCTCAATGCAGCCCAGACCTGATATAAATACTAAATTAAGTGAAGTCTAAATAGACTCATAAAAAGATAAAGTCATGAGCCTTTTGATTTTTTTTAAATGTTTCACTATACTTTTAGGTTTTAGAGTCAATTGATTGATCGAGATTTGAATGAATGAATATAAAATTTGGTATATGTTGTATTTTCAGTCAAAGCGCTGGGACGTGTTGTGCTTCGTACGGCAAAAACAATCCGGCGGGGAGACCACAGAAAAAATGTACAGCAAAGGACTACTCTACAAGCTCATTAAGAAGTTCTATGCTCCAGTACTCTTCCACTGGTGAGTGTGTACAAAGCATACTATACTTCAATTTGTATACATTACAACCTAACAGATTCATTTTCATGTAGTAATCTCTTCCAACCAACCGTAAGGCTCTTTATTTTTTTATTTGTACAATGTATCTAAGAGGCGTACCTAATAAAGTACGATCATATCACTTGATACCAGAAGGCACTGAACTGGTTGAATGTGAGAAAGACACCAAATTCACATACTATCTCTGTTGTATAATATCCTTAACTGTCTCACCGCCCCCTATTATCTTGTGAATTTTTTTAGCATCATTCCGATCATGGTCTTGCGCCATGCTCAAACAGATTGTTTATTGGCCTTCCCAGTTCACCGCTCTTTTTTACATTGTCTTTTTCTGTCCATGCAGTAAGATTCTGGAACCAGTTACAAACAAATGTGTGACTCGATCCATCCTTGGCATGCTTGTGGAGTTTATAGGCATATGCTGACGTATATGTTCATGGATTTTGTGGGGATGGATAGTCATTTGAATGTTTTTTGCGACCATGTAACTTGCTTCATTAACTTTTGTCTGATTAGTTGGAAGAGATTGCCGCCTGGTAATAAGCCTGCAATATTGTACTTGCAATTAAAGTGTTAAACAAATAAATAAAAATGTATGTATGTACAACAACCGTGCATTATCAAAAGTAGCATAAATTATAATACGTATTAGTGCAAAATATTTAAGAAAGTTGCAATATCCTTAACGAATATTGCGGTATAACAATGCATAGAAAAACAATCCATGGGATATACAGTATTGTGCGAATTAATTTTTACAAATATAAAATTGTTGAAAAACGTATTTATTAGCCATAAAAATTCCAAACATTTTTTGAATCATTGAAATATTCATTATCCTAAGAAGGAATACATCTGCTTTTAGCTTTTATGACTTCTCGTACACATTTTGGAATGGATTCAATAAGTTTTTTTGCAGTTTTTTAATATTTGTTCGTCACTTAATCACATATTAATTGAATAAGTGCCGCGAATAAGGTGGTAACTACCAAAACTTGTATTTTACAGTATTCAAGAAAAACACTTTTTTTATTCAGTGTCAACATTTTAATAGTTTTTTTTAAATCCAAAGATATATTTTCATACACACACTTTATTTAAAAATAAAAAATTACCAAACTATATTCAAAACAACAAAAAAAACACTTTGAAAATGTGGAATAACGTGATCTGCGAATGCAGTTACAATGTTATTCCACAACTCTTATATAAAACAAACAAGTTGTGTCGTTACAACTTTTATATGAAAAATCAATTATATACGTTAGTTGTCACGTTATTCCACTAACCTCTTCTGATCTTCTTTTACTCGTGACTTTGCCTTTTCTGCTTATATAGGATTATCCGCTGTTTCACAGTTTCTTCCGTTTATTATCTGACCATTCTGCAACCCTTGCTTGTCGTTTTTTACCGAAATAAAGTTTATTTTCTACACTAGCAGAGTGAACGACGGGCGCCTCTCCAGACATGTTGATACTTCAAACCACGTTATTCCACTGAGCGCGTGCAAAAATCCAACGGCAATGTTGGCTTATCAGTAGAAAGGAAAGAGATTGAGAATATTTTTATAGAGGGGACGAAGGACGTAACCACATATGTTAGCATGTTATTTCACAAAAATCTGGGTTTTGAAAATATGTCAGTTACCACCTTATTCGCGGCACGCATTCAATTATTGTTTAAATCAACTTCCGTTTCGATATACAATATTTTTTTTGCATCCAGGCTTCACAAATAGCCCGTAAATTTTCAATTGGATTTATATTAGGAGAGGATAATATTGTTTTCATGGAAATAGTTAATCATTATCTCAGATTAAGTGCAGAATCTTGCTGGAATACTACTTCTCCATTTATATTGATTTTATCCAGTTCATTTATTAACATCATGTCGAGTAATTGTTTATATTTCTGACTATTCATCATTCCATTGATAGAAATAAGTGCATCAACATAAGATTGATAAATGAGTAGGAGAAAGACAATATAAATGGAGAAGCAGTATCCAGCAAGTTTCTGCACCGTGACACAAATCTAAGATAATGATTAACTATTTGCAAGAAAGCAATATTTCTTTCTCTTTGATATAAATCCGATTGAAAATTGATGAGCTGCTTTTAAAGCCAGGGTCCAGAAAAAAGACAGTACAACAAAACAGAAGATGATCGAAGTATGTGTGGTTTCGGGGCAAGCAAATATTGGAGAACAGTTAAAAATTTACTGAATCAATTCCAAAATATCGTCACCGATATTGCAGGAACACGTAACTCGAGTTTTTGGTATAAGTAACTTTCTTTATTTTTTGTCATCTCTTGTATCATTGACACATTTTCGCATTAACACATATATTTATTTTCAACGCGGAACACATTTATTCGTAACTGCAATACCAAGGGACGGTTTTTATTTTATTATATTTTTGCAGAAAAATTGTTTTTTGTCTCCCCTGTAAAATTTGGGCCATCCTAGATACGTGTTCCTGCAGTATCGGCGACGATATAAGTCATAAAAACTAAATACGAACATATTTCTTGTAAAAATAATAAATATTTCAGAATTTAAAAATATTTTTACTCTTTATGGCCGATAAACAATTGATTCAACTATTTATCATTGCTTAAATTAATTTGCACTCTACTGTATTTTGTATGGAATTCATTCGGAACTGGATAAAATAAACGACACTTACAATTAAATGATTATGATGAGTGATCGTACAAGATTACACTATTATTTTTATTATTAATATGTTATTTGATAATTACAGGGCAACAAAGTGTGTAGTAGCCGTGATTTTCATGGTTTGGCTATGCCTTAGCATCAGTGTAGTGCCACATGTGGAG
The DNA here is from genome assembly GCA_949825065.1 of Odontocerum albicorne. Taxonomy (NCBI): domain Eukaryota; kingdom Metazoa; phylum Arthropoda; class Insecta; order Trichoptera; family Odontoceridae; genus Odontocerum; species Odontocerum albicorne. The sequence goes on from OX463862.1 coordinate 8,564,363, forward strand.
ATAGGACTGGACCAGGAGATAGCCATGCCATTGGACTCCTTCGTACGTAAGTATCTGCTAAATGTGGGCAGCCTACTGCAACTTGGGCCACCTGTGTACTGGGTGCTGTCGCAGGGTCTCAACTTCTCCAAAACCGAACATCAGGACTTGCTCTGTGGCGGCGTCTATTGCAGAAATGACTCCGCTCTTACTCTGCTGTACTCTGCTACCAAATATTCCAACAGGTGACCTAACTTATAGAATAATATATTTAAAAAACTCTCTGTACAGTTCTACTTTGCATAGTCCGGCTAATTTATTGGTTTCGCCGACATCCCAAACTGTTTGAAATCGGACTTTACGAGGAATTTAGTGTATAGAATAAGTAGTTATTGCTTCCATGTACGTTTTCTATTCTTTCTTATTCAATTACCGATATATTAATGATGATATCATATTTTCAATGAATAACATAACAATACAAATGAACAACAACACAAGTTTCATTTCATATTCTTAATATTTGCTTAGATATAGCAATTTAGGTAAAACCCTTCACGAAAATCGAAATTTTAATTCATCATCATATTTATATTATGCGTGCAAATATAAGCAACTTAATCTGTGTAAAAAAAAAATATTCGGACCCATACAGGAAAATGGATCTTGGAGAGTGAGATATAATGAGGAGTTATACAGCATATACAAAGAGCCCAACATTATAAAATACATTAAAATTGGGAGGCTACGTTGGGCGGGGCATGTAGCAAGAATGGGAGAAGAGGAAATGCCTAACAAAGTACTCTTTTCCAAGCCCCAAGGAAGACGTAGCGTGGGCAGACCAAAGCTTAGGTGGATGGATGGGGTGCAGAATGATGCAAACGTGATTGGCATCAGGGGCTGGAGGAGTGCATCCCAGGATAGGGGGGAATGGCAACGACTGCTGGAGGAGGCCGGGGCCCACAATGGGCTGTAGTGCCATTGATGATGATGATGATGAATCTGTGTAAAAAGTTACCATATCAAAATCAAATAATTGATAATTGTAGTGTTTTTTTTTTAATTCGTAAGCGTTGGTTTTACATGAAAAATAGTAAGTTTTTTTAAATTTATTTTATCATTTAATATGTTATAATGTATGAATGTTGCGGAAATATTGTCGACAAAACTATATTTGACGAACATCAATTTTACAGTAATAAAAATGGACGTAACATTATCGGCCATTATTAGTACTGCACAAATTAAAATTGTTTCTTTTAGTGATCGTGTTATTCATAAATTGTATTTTGAATTAACGAAATTTTGTTATACATTCGTATAACAAATATGCGTGTTTAGTTTATATGCGTAAATAAAACTCAGTAATAAACATTTCTTATAAATATGCATCCATTTTGATGCAAAGATTTCAGATTTAGTGACATTTCTTCCGGTTTCGCGTTTTCAACTAATTTCTTCAAATTAGTGGAAATTCGTGTCAAGAAAATTTCCTCAAAATATTTTTTCAATTAAATATCTTTTATCATCACAAGTAATAACATTTTTTAAAGAACCTCGAATTCAAAGATAGATCAATATTAATGAAATAATATATTTTTGTTCCAGCACTTATCTGACACGCACTCCGAACTCCTGGATAGATGATTACTTTGACTGGTCAGCCTCAAGCGAGAGTTGCTGCAAATACTTTGAGTCCAACAATTCCTTCTGCCCGCATCAATGTGAGTCCTAAGATCTTTCCACAGCAAGATTACTTAATTTTTATTGGCTTGGCTCTCAATCATTCACATGGCTCTCAATCGTACGGAAACGGCTTGTTGAGTCACTCCCAATGATTCTGCAAGCTCCTCTTGCATTTGACTCTGATCTTCTTCGAGTAATGCCTCTAATTCTTTGTCCTCGGATTTTTTTGGCTGTCCAGAGCGAGGCTTGTCTTCGACGCTGAAATTTCCATCCTTGAAACGTCGAAACCATTCCCTACATGATTTATCAGTTGGAGCAGCGTCACCATAAACTTCGACAAGCATTCGATCGGCTTCAGCTGCACTTTTCTTCCAATTAAAGCAGAACATTAAAATCTCCTGCAAATGCTGCTTGGTTCACAAAAAATTCGACATTTTCAACACTGTACAAAACAAGATTTTTGCATGAAACTCAAAGCGATATAAACTGAATATTATTGGCAGATGTCGAACCTCTCTGAAACCGCCAGAATCGGCTGTCACTATGAACCATTCATAACAGCCAGAGCCATCTTTTGAAAACGGACCGAACTAATTTGTATTCCTAATAACAATTTTACATCCTTATCTATGCATTATATATAAGGTTTTCTTTTTTTATATTTAAAAGACATGGTATTTAATGCTTTTGAAACTTACCCTGTGTCCGGGCTATTTTTGAAGAAATAACATTTTTTAAGGATTAGCTAAAACTGTTATAATTATGAAATTACCGGGTTAAATCATATGAATTGCTCAAAACACATTAATAATTCAATTTTGTATGATAATATCAATATGTCATATGTAGATACCGGAAAGCTCCTTATCTAATAACTGCAGCCACCACCTTCCTATTATTACACTTTAACAAAATTATATATAGTTTACATATACACTACACTATATCTTATATCGGTAGATCTACAAATGTTTCTTTGAAGTTCCTCTTTTTACCAAATACCTTTTTCTAAATATATGCAAATATAGGGAAGTACCTAATCTAATGGCCACAGCCACTACCTTGCTATCCTAACACTTAACTTATATGTATAAAATCCGAATTCAATAAAGGCAAAGGGAGGAAAACAATTTAGGCAGTTGATCGGAGCGTGGTTGTTATTGCGACAGGAGTTTGAGTACTTGGGCTTGCAAGAGGAATGACTAATGGAAAAGTTGTGTGTGAGCTCTTGAGTGTGGTGTTTTTTGTTGTTTTAAATTTATATTTTTATATATTTTTATTTTTATGATTATGTGCGGTATATTGTGGGAAGAATATTTTTGGTCTGTCTGGAGTGATGAAGTGTGAGGAGTTTGATTTCGTGTGATGTATACATATGTAATTGAGTGTCACTGTTTGTCAGGTTGATGAGAATGTGCAATAGGGTTTTATAAAATAAAAAATCGGAAAGAAGTATCGATTTATTTTTTCATGCTACATGTCCTCAGTGAGATACAGGCAAAAGCCTAGCTTACTGGGGACACTACAAATGAAAGGCAAAAAACCCAGATCCATTAAAATTGTGTCTTCAAATTAAATTACCTTGTTTTTTCGCAAATTATGTATATTTCTTGTCATGTGTAATATAAATATATGTATATATATTTATTTTGCAATATTTTTATCTGTCAATAATAGTAGGTTCGAGTCTCTAGTAAGAACGCTGAGGAAAATTTGCTCTTTCAATTATGTTACATGAATTGCTTTTATATTTATTATTATTAACTGCCTCTTATGCATTTTATAGACAACAACAGTGTGTGTAAGACATGTAATATCGAGATGGAATTCAACGATGCGCGTCCCTCGGTTGCGGACTTCAATCGTTACCTCCCGTTCTTCCTCTCCGACAACCCGGACCAGAACTGTGCTAAGGGTGGACACGCCAGCTACGCACCGGTAAACTTAAAATTATATTAAAATGAAAGTATCAATTCATAGATTGTTTGGCCTGAATATGAGAGATGAACAAAACATTTATTTTTTTGACACCTTGATTATAGTAGTGATTTTGCAATTTATTAGTCAAACAATGTTTGTATCACTTTATATAACGTTATAACCCTACCGGTTTCAAGGTTTTCACCTTATTGTTAGGGGAGTACAAACAATGATCTTGTTTGTGCTCCCCTGACGTTAAGGTGAAAACTTTGAAACCGATAGGGTTATAACGTTATATACTATAAAATGGAATAAACAGTGTTTGACTATACTTGAGAAAATGTAGCATGGTCCCTGTGACAGTTCAAAAATTTGCCTCAATACAACCTTGTAATGACGTTCAGTAATTTTAATTATTTAATCAACTTTAATATAAGCCTCGATTACAATAAATAGCAAGTTATTTAGGTAAATACATTACATAAAACTAACAATACTGACAAATTAATACATCTTGTTACAAATAAACAAAAATGTGGCAATTTGTTAAAATCAAATAATATTTGGCGATGTTCATCAAAAGTCAATACGTTACTCCGTATTTGCTAGGGATGGGGTATACGAAAGTTGGACTTTTGATTTTTTTATAAATAAAATTAAATGTTCTTAATTAGTATTAATTCATAGCGGATCTTGGCCTATTTAAAGATAGATACAAATCATACAATACATTGGAAAGTCAGTATAATGAAAATTTGGAATTAAAACGTCAGTTTAGAGAAAGATAATTTTTCGATTTATAAAAAAACAATTCGATTTGTAAAAAAAATGATTTTACCCCATCCGTTTGAGACATGATATTTCAAATGTCATAGAGACCATCCTACATTTTCTCAAGTATAAACCGATTGCAATGTTTTTAAACCTCGACAATGTTTTACTGTAAATAATATATGACAGATTGGTTTTTAGTTCAGAGATGTTTAGTCACCCTGTCTTTGTTAGTACCCTTTTAAAACAGGGATAGTAGATTCCTCGCACCATTATTTCAACTCTCTCAGCAGATTTGTCTTTGGATACTAAGACTAAGGAAATAATATTATTCTACTTGTAGTATGCATTGAATGTTCAAAAAAAAAGTTGTATATTTTTTAATATGAAATGAAAAAAAAAACTGTTTTATTAGGTGTTAACATAAGTTGTGTACGTTTTTTTCCAATTTAAAAATGAGCACCAAAAGTAAAACAAAATTTTCTGTTATACAAGATATTGTGTTTGCTTTTACATTAAATATATTATTTGATTTGATTACAAGCCTTCAAAATGGAATGTCAAGTAGACAAAAGTGAGCATTTTTCATGAATAATATGGTTTAAGCGGTCCTCATCGAAATCCACTGGTCGTTCGGAACGCTCAATGTCTTTCAGGCCGAAATTACCGTCTTTGAAACGCAAAAACCATCGACCAGCTGTTTAATTCACAGCATCTTCATCGTACACTTCACAAATATCGCGAGCAGCTTTGGCAGCTTTATTCCCTCGATTGAACGCGAACAGAAGGAGGCCCTCACTTTCGTCTACTTGACATTCCATTTTGAAGGCTTGTAATCAAATCAAATAATATATGTAACATAAAAGCAAACACAATATCTTGTAGAGCTGAAAAGTTTCTTTCGAATGACGTATAACCTCTACCATTTTGTTTTACTTTTGGTGCTCATTTTTAAATTGGGAAAAAACGGACACAACTTATGTTAACATCCAATACATTCTAACATGAACGTATGTCAGTGATTTCTGGAATTACCTTTTCCACTGTCCCTTGGTCTGGATGACGGGAAATCTGTGTTTTAATTTTTAGCACTCTTTTTCATGTCCTGTAAGATTTAAGCTCAGTTTCTCATCTAAATTACTTGCTTACTCATTAATTTCAAATGTTTTCTTAGATCTTATGAGAAATTAAATAAGAATAGACTACAAATATTGTCTGTATCCCATAAGACCGTAGACAAAATTTCAAATTATGGTGTAATTAACGTACAATACATATGAGGAATTCGAATTACTGGCAAGAATTAAGTTAATCCCTATTTCCCTAATCTCGCTCTGCCAAGGTTTGAGTTGTAGTCTTTGAACATCGTCAGGACAAATAAAAAATTCAAATTTCATCGAGGAGCAAGGAGTCTATAGACTCGCTACTTCAGAAAGCGCATGATGACCAATGACATAATTTATTTTAATTAACTCACCTGTGAATGACACTCATATACTACCAAACAGTGTAATATAAGTCATTTACTATCCATATACTACCTAACAGTGCTACATAAGACATTGATTATCTATATACTACCTAACAGTGCTATGTAAAACATTGACTGTCCATATACTACCTAACAATGATATATGTCATCGATTGTCCATATACTACCTAACAATGACATATAAGTCATTGACTGTCCATATACTATCTAACATTACAGTGCTATAATATAATTCATTGACTATCCATATATTACCTAACAGTGCTATATAAGTCATCGACTGTCCATATGCTACCTAACAGAGCTGTATAAGTCATTGACAGTCCATATACTACCTAATAATGATATATAAGTCATTGACTGTTCATATACTACCTAGCCTTACAGTGCTGTTGTTACCATTATCATCATTATACTATTATCTCATTCCGTTATCATAAACAAAAATATCCATTCTCACAAAGCTTTTGTTTTGTTTAAGGGTGTTAATTACATACTGGACAAGAATGAAGCAATAGAGATCCAGGACTCATACTTCATGGGCTACCATAAGACCTTGCGCGGGTCCAAGGAGTTCTACGAGTCTTATAGATATGCCAAGCAGTTGGCAGCCAACATCACCACAGTATTGAGAGAAAGATCGTCGAATGAAAATGTCACCTTATTTCCATATAGGTAAATAAATTATTAACGTATGCTTATTTTTTGATAAAAATGATTATCATTATCACAAGCATGTGCAAGTTGAAAATCTGATACATGTATCAAATGTACGCCAAAAATAAAAATGTATATTTTATGTTCTGTATATCTACCCTAGCAGGGAATGTTATATATATAGTAAATGTAAATGTTTGTTATAATACATGGTCAAATCATGCAAGAAAGGCCAAATCATCTTAGAATCTTAAGTGAAGTATTGTATTATATTACACTTTTATTCTATTCAGTATAACCTGGTGAGCTTATTACCATGCGGCAACATTTTTCAACCAACCAGAAATATGTTTAAGTAGCCTTAAGTGAAAATCAGACTGGAATCACTTTTAAACAAGTCTGGGATCCAGCGGGGACCCACAACCTCCGGGCTGGGAGACAGACGTTTTACTTACTAGGCTACGGAGGTTGTCAAATATCACATGAGTTACAAGTGTTAAGGATTATGTACCATAATTGTCTAAGTAAATTATTGTTTAATTTTTTGTGAATAATACACTATTCTTCTAAAGTCAATGGATGAAGCAAGCCCATTCATGCCTCGCTGCATTCAAGACATTTTATTTCAAAAAACTTCAAAATGTACAATATTTTTCCAAGTCATACTACTCGTATTATGTGCTTTAGCACTTTAACTTCGAAGAATGTAATTTTTTTAAATGTGATATAATTGAGCTTAGGACCAAAAATATAAAAACAAATTTTCTTATTTACTGGTCAGGCCTTTAGCCACTTGATAAGAACCTTTAGTCACTTGATAGTCAATTGAAAATACCTTTAGCCACTTGATAAGAACCATAAGCCAATTGAAAATACATTGAGCCACTTGATAAGAACCTTTAGCCACTTGATAGCCAATTGAAAATACCTTTAGCCACTTGATAGCCAATTGAAAATACCTTTAGCCACTTGATAGTCAATTGAAAATACCTTTAGCCACTTGATAAGAACCATAAGCCAATTGAAAATACATTGAGCCACTTGATAAGAACCTTTAGCCACTTGATAGCCAATTGAAAATACCTTTAGCCACTTGATAGCCAATTGAAAATACCTTTAGCCACTTGATAGTCAATTGAAAATACCTTTAGCCACTTGATAAGAACCATAAGCCAATTGAAAACACATTAAGCCACTTGATAAGAACCTTTAGCCAATTGAAAATACCTTTAGCCACTTGATAGCCAATTGAAAATACCTTTAGCCACTTAATAAGAACTTTTAGCCAATTGAAAATACATTTAGCCACTTGATAAGAACCTTTAGCCACTTGATAGTCAATTGAAAATACCTTTAGCCACTTAATAAGAACCATAAGCCAATTGAAAACACATTTAGCCACTTGATAAGAACCTTTAGCCACCTGATAAAAACCTTTAGCCAATTGAAAATACCTTTAGCCAATTGAAAATACCTTTAGCCACTTGATAAGAACCTTTAGCCAATTGAAAATACATTTAGTCACTTGATAAGAACCTTTAGCCACTTAATAGTCAATTGAAAATACCTTTAGCCACTGGATAAGAACCATAAGCCAATTGAAAATACATTTAGCCACTTGATAAGAACCTTTAGCCACTTGATAAGAACCTTTAGCCACTTGATAGCCAATTGAAAATACCTTTAGCCAATTGAAAATACCTTTAGCCACTTGATAAGAACCTTTAGCCAATTGAAAATACATTTAGCCACTTGATAAGAGCCTTTAGCCACTTGATAGCCAATTGAAAATACCTTTAGCCACTTGATAAGAACCTTTAGCCACTTGATAGCCAATTAAAAATACCTTTAACCACTTGATAAGAAAAAAAATTAGGCTGTGATTCATTTTCCCTTTTTCTGTGATGTCGGATCATAAGTCCACTGTCAACACTGTGGGTGGAGGTGGGATCAAACTGAACTGAACACAATATAGCTGAGTCATGGACTGCAGCAACATTTTGCTATGTTTATCCAAATGTCTGATTAATTAAAAAAAGATTAAATATTGTGGAAATTGATTGTCTTTTAAAACTCGTTTCTTTAAACCGCGTTTAAGTTAAACCGCATAAAAAATCACATAAATTGCGGGAAGGGTGTACATTCAAAATGAAGGATGTATGAAAGAAATTTGGAAAGTATCTTTTCAGATGATGGAATAGTTAAAAAGGATATCGAAAAGTGTGCAGCAATAGGAAACAAAGGCACGAAAACATATATACTCGAATCAGGCTGGATGATAGTCCACAATAGTATTTTATTACCAATTTTGATACGTAGGGGTTAAACGTGGACATGGAAAAAACTGATAGGAGCTGAATAAATGCTGTAGAAAAGCATGCATTGAGAAGAATATGATGGGGAACAGTGTATGACAGAATACGGAATGAAGTGATAAGGGATGAATGTGAACTTATGAGATGGTTTGGCCATGTAGACCAAATGAATGAAGAAAGACTAACAAAATAAATATACTCGTATAGTGCAAATGTGAGTGGAAGGGGTGAGAGAGGAAGACCAAAAAAAAGTATGGTTGGATGAAGTGAATGATATTTAGAAAGAAGGAATCAAAGAAAATCAGAGGAATTGTAGGATTTGTATAAGAAAGTGTATGGAAGTAGAAGAGGCAAAGGATATGTATGGAGATAGAAAAATATGACACTCTATGATCTCTACCTAATCTGACAGGCAAATGGTACGTATATGTAAGAATGTAATAGAATTTTAAATTATGAAAAAAAATTATCTTTTCTGACAAAGCATATTTTTTCCACACTAATCACATTGAAAAATATATAAAAGTTTTAACATTCGCATGATGTTTTATTTTGCAGTATCCACTACGTATTCTACGAACAGTATCTGACAATGTGGGAGGACACAATTGCCTCCCTGGGCTACTCCTTGCTGGTCATCTTCGTGGTGAGTTTCATCTTCACAGGCCTGGACCTGTTCTCCGCTCTAGTCATCCTGGTCGCTGTCCTTATGATCCTGGTGGACATGATGGGTCTCATGTACTGGTGGAACATTACACTCAACGCCGTATCACTGGTTAATCTCGTCATGGTGAGTACTTTTCATTTCCAACCAAGTTCTCCTATTTACACAAAATTGCAACATTTAATATTTACAAGTTTTGTTGCTTGTCGTCAAACAAACTCTCTAAAAGGCGATATATAAATTGACAGATTAAAGATCCACCGTAAAGCATGTGTGGCAGCATTCAATTAATATCACACCTAATGGTTTGTCCACTGTGCCCCTAAAACTGTTTGGTAGAAGACCTGCAGAAGAGAAGTTCCAATGTCATCACAGTTGTATCTTTTTGGCCTGATAAGATATAGACATGGTATTGTCGATACAATTGTATCAAAATCGACGAGGCTTTGCAATAAATTCTAATAATTATTTTCGAACATAATTCATCTGTTGGGCAACCAAGTTTTGTATATAATATGTAGACTAGCACAGCAGAATGAGAGATAACACCGTAAGAATGCTGAGCTTAACTCATTTATTAGTAACTATATATTACTATTTCAAATAGCCCAAATTGTGATAAGAAGTTGAAGAGGTTGGACTAATTCAACCTTTATGTTAAGAATCACAGAAGTAAGGGCATAACTCGCTAATAATAATAATAATAAAAGGACAATTTATATAGCACCATTTAAATAGCAAACACTCCTCAAAAACCTTCTTAGTCGGGACTTGAACCCATTATTATTAACAGATTCGAAATATTACAACATATACACAAGTTGATTGTAAGGATAGGAAGATAGTGGCTGCCGCCATTAGATTAGGTACTTCCCTGTATCCGCATATGTTCAGAAAAACATATTTGTTTAGGAAACCACAGATAACTTACCAAGGGAAGAAAAACCAGAAGAAACCTTTGTATGTCTTCCCATATGTGATAGTAACCCGTACGAATTTAGGATCAATTGTGTTATATTGTTTCATACATCCTTTATTAGGTGACTTGGGTGTTTTGCGACATTCAGTGTTTTGTGAAATTCTTAGTTATTAAGCATTAGTTATCCAGAATTGTAAATAGCTTCCAGTATGTTGTTAAAATTCTTCTGTCCAGTATGTTAAACACGTGTTCAAGCATCTAATTTAATTGTTAACATTTATTTAATTCTATATTTACAGAGTGTCGGTATTGCTGTGGAGTTTTGCAGCCACATAGTCCACTCCTTCGCTCGCAGTACAGAGCCTTTGGGCGAGGACCGTGTCAAGCACGCTCTCGTGGAAATGGGAAGCAACGTCCTTAGTGGTATCACCCTCACCAAGTTTGCCGGCATCGTAGTGCTCGCTTTCTCCAAGTCTGAGATCTTCCAGATCTTTTATTTCCGCATGTTCCTATGCATAGTGCTTGTAGGCGCAGCGCATGGTCTCATCTTCTTGCCCGTCTTCTTGCATTATCTCACTCAAGTAGAATACTTTATTAAAAAATATATATTTAAAAAGTAAAAAAAACTCTAGTATTTTATTTGCTCCTACAGTTTAAACTGGACAATATCTAAATCTTCTAAGATCATAGTCAACAACAGTATTTGGTGCTAACTTTGATGTATGGGAGTAAAACGTGGACCTGGAACAGAATGAAGTAATAAAATATGAATTTGAATGGAAGGCTGATGTGTTAAACAGATGAAGAAGATCACTGAGATGATTTGGACATGTAGAATAAATGAAGAAAGACTTACAACATAAATATAAAGTACCACTGTGAGTGGAAGGCGTATTAGAAGAAGATCAAGGAAAGTATAGTTGAATCAAGTGAATTATATTTTGAAAGAATAAAATATAGAAAATCAGAGAAATCATAGTCATATTTGATAACTCAAAACTGTTGATAAACTATTTCCTCACTCGTTTCGTGATAAGATGAATGATGCCGAGACATCCATCAATGTTAATGGCTACCCTTGCATTATCAGGGTGTAAGTTCGACGACTCCTTGGTGACCCTCGACAACATTCTGGCTACAGGTAAACATCGTAAAAACACAATTAGAAACTGTTTGTCCATTTCTTTGGATAAGGGGCCAAGCAGTCCCTTTCTCAGAAATGAGGACCAATCCTGCAAGTAGGGTAATTTTATTCCAGGATAAAAGGTTTTCCACCATAGTGGAGATAAAGTACCTAATAAATGTAGATAAAGTACCCAATAAATGGAGATAAAGTACCCAACGGCCTGCTAAATGTTCTCATGTGAAATGTGACAAATGTCTCATGTGAAATGTGACACAGTCTTTGTAGGGTAGAAAGAAAAATAGATCACCTTTATTTCTTGAATCTTTGAAACGACGTTTATTCACATGTTTATAATTACAGTTTTTACATGTTCATGTCTAAACTTTATGGAACATGTAAAAACTGTAATTATATATATTTTTACAATCTGTTATCAAAAAACACATTATTTTTAATAATAAAAATATGTAAAATTGTTTATGGTAAATGTCTTGAACAGTTTTACTGCTGGACATTTTTTTAATTACTATAAAACGTCTACATATAGACTCTCAGCACTCGAACGGTTAATATACAACAGTTAAAAGTTTATAGACCATATAGTGGCAATTTCATTTTTCATCTTTAACGTGTTCCCCGCGGGAAGCACAAACGCCTGTGATCTGACGACAATCCAAGTTTCAAATCACAAATACTTAAAAAGAATGACAGAAAACCGGGATAAAAATGGAACTAAAATTTAAAATAATCTTTATTCTAGCGAAATCTCTGAAAACCTTGTCAAATAATACATTAGTTTATGAGATATTGTTGAATAAACAGAGCGCCGAATTTTTTTGGTTTCTCAATATTTCCAGCTATTGCGTCACATGTATCGACCTGTCGCGCGGATCGAGTCCTGCGATGAGTCTCTCTTACGTAAATAAACATTACTAAGTCTCTCTTATGTAAATAAACATTACTAGTGCTATATGCATTTGATTGGGTGAGTGTAATGAATCATTGCTTTGGTCGTAGCATTCCTTTGTTTATTTTACGTAATGTTTAGTTTATCTCCTTTATTTAATGAGTCTCCTTAAGAGTAATGACTATTATTTATTATCAGAAAATTACTTGAATGTCATGTTTACTTGGTGTTGTAATCAAATATCAGTGGTTCTAAACAAAATACGCGTTTAAACTTACAAATTAAAAAACGCCGAAATTGTGCCGCGCACAGGATTCGTGGAATTTGATTTTTAACGCGGTGAACAGGTTAAGGACCACAAGGCTGATGGGGATTCATAATACTGGTGATTTCATGCGCTTTACGTATTGAAGATATTGATATTTTGTTCAATAAATGTTGCTATGATTTGTAAAGACACTTAAGCGACACATTTCAATAATTATTCTCCTTGTAACCCTGCATATGTATTGAGACCGGCTCGTTTCCCTGCTTTACAGTTTGAATATCAACCTCTCATCAGCATAGCCATACGAAATGAATTGAATCACTTTTGATTACGGTTAAAACTTAAAGTAAACTACTTCTGGGTAACAATCCCTGGGATAAAAACTCAAGGCCTACAGACCAAAGCGGCACACTGTGCTTCAGCCTCACAGGGAGCATCGACGTAGGGCACCCCCATCAGCTTCAGCAGCTGTTTAGCATCTTCTGCGTGCTGTTTGGTCACCTTCACCAGCCGCCGATTAAACTTGTCCACCATGGCTGCATCACCTACATAAAGAAAGAACTGACCTCAATAAACAAAATACAGGTATTCGTCGACTAACGACCGCACTCGGTTCCGATAAAAGGTCGTAAGTTGATCTGGTCGTAAGTCGGCTTATGCAATAATTTCCATACATATGTAAATTATTGTGCGTGATGATATTATAAGACTGTTTTCTATGTTCTTTTTATAATCAGTGTACTCGTATTACCACTGTCATTTATCGGGTTTCTCTTTGCTTTCTTTTTTTATTATTTTTCGAGTTTGTCTTTGTTTTCTTTATCATATATCAGCATGCAGCTGATATTCCAATATCTCTACGTATTGATTTGTTTTTTATTTTTACATTTGTTAGGATTAAGTAAAAAATTATGCTTCAGTAAAATTGGTTAAATATTATATTAATTAAACATATGAAAATACAAAATACAGGTGTTTGTTATACATATCAACTTTTTATTGGCCGCTTGTTTATTTTTTTGCATAAACATGGTGAGCTTTGTCTGGATTGTTTGGTTTCTTCTCCAAGTACATTTCACGATATGGCGAAAAACATCGTGTGCCATCCGTTCAATCCTTGCAAATCGTTCGATGTTTGGGTCCATTTTTTTTAAATGTGCAAGAAGTTTTCATTTTCCTTTTTGTAAACATCACGGAAGGGCTTAAAAAATGTTTATAACAAGACAAAACGTCCTTATTGGACGAAGCCGCAGCTAATACTGACCGTGACGCACACATGCGCACAGTATTACAATATGTAGCGTACATGGACTGCTAACGCCACACTTAGCGCAGGCGGACAACCGATCGCGGATTGTGGTCATAAAGTCGAACAGTCGTAAGTCGCAGAAGTCGTAAGTCGACGACTACCTCTAAATATACTTGTCAATAATATATCCTTCTGCATTGTTGACGATTGACTCCACATCAAATATGACAATATTTGACTACCATATATCACCCTAGTAGCTGCATTGAAAACAGACTGGAGTCTAGAAAGCGAGAAAGAGGTGGAAGGAGATAGTTGGAGGAATTTTAAATGAGTGAAAAAAGTGTGAGCAACAGGAGAGTATCTACGACAACAAATATGAGTGTGGATGAGGTAAAAGCTGTTTATGTGGACATGACGTAATGGTATGTACGGACCTGCTTCAGTGGCCTTCTCAAGTTCCTTCTGTGCATCCTCCCTGCGTTCGGCCCTCTTGACCAACTCGTTAGACTTGAGCTGAGGGGGCTTCCCGTCAAACACGTACACAGGTTTAATTCCATTCTCCAGCAGCCGAATGGTGCGATAGAAAGAGCCCATCAGGTGGGACGTGGTCTCACCATCAACTGATGTTAACTGTGCTCCTGAAATATATAAAATATAAGGGCAAATAAATTATATAAATCGAAGAATCTTCTTCAGTCTTAATTTTTCTAAGGAATTGCAGAGATCACATTGTATCATATTACATTTCCACTGCATACAGTAAAATCTAGAAAGTATATTGCCTTATGGCAATCTCTTCCGACTAACCATGATGTAAAATGAGCTTTGAATATAAAGTTTTCTTTTAAAAAATCTGGATGCCAATGGGAATCGAGCCTACAGCCTCCGGGTTGGCAGACAAATACCTTACCAACTAGACCTCAGATGTCATCAGCTAGAGCAACTGTCGGCAACCTATGCCACATGTGCCACTAGGTGACATGCGGAAGGTATTTTGGTGGCACTGCATAAAGGATGACAAATAATGAAATTTTATAGTACATTAACTAATTATATGCATAATTTCTTAAACGAAATGGCTCGTTTACTTAAACCAAATTCTCAGTTTTTGAGGAGGAAAATCTAAAAAATTTTGCTATAATTCTTGCTTTTATTTTAAACAGGCCCTCCAATTTATTTTGCATATGGGACGATGAAGTAATAAAATAGTAATTACATAAATATTCAATTTCGTTAAGATAGATTTTTCCTTAAAAACATCCCCTCTCCATGAAAAATTCCTGAATCCGTCAGTGGCATGGCATGCTGAGTGTCTAATACTTAAAAAAAATAAAAAGTAGCACTTCAGTGCATATAGTTTGCTGACCGCTGAGCTAGAGTATTGCCACCAAACAAACTCAAAAAAAACTTTTAAATTCGTTTTTTGCCACTTGTTTTAAATATATTTTAAAACAATCTCTTGCAAGATAACACTTTTTCGAAGAAAAAAAATTATCCTTTTAGTTTTTTTTTCCTGTAAGATTTGGAGTAGAATAATACCGATAATTTCTACTTCATTAAAAGCCTTTAATTTAAAGCCACTATGCAATTATATAAGTAATCCACCCAAATTACGATATGTGCTGCCAAATTAAAGTCATTATGCAATTATATAAGTGAATATAGTAAAACTTATTTAAAAAAAATATCGACTATAGACAATTTAAAGTTTCACTTGATTAAGCTTCAGAAATTTAACAATTGATTTACAATGCTACATACCCAAATAAAAAACACAATAAAGCAATGCACACAGAGATGTCATTGACGAAAGAATGTTTAGTGCCACTTTTAAATTCAACAGCTTTCTCTATTATTGTTTGATGATACTTTTATCATTTAAAAGACAGTCACCATATCATTATACGAGTCAATATAGTAAAATTAATTTAAAAACATGACAATTTTAAACAATTTAAAGTTTTAATGGTTTAAACTTAAAAAAATAACAAACGATTTAAAAGTGAAAAAGTTCCACGAAGATAGAAATACGCAACATTTATTGAACGCGGTCAAAATATGGTTTTTAGTAAATCAAATCTGTCCCGCAATGGACAACCAACCAATTGATAATGAAAACAACCAATTAATTGTAAGCCGAGTGTAATTGATCATATTTAAACAAGTACGCAAGAAAATAAAAAAAAGTATTTTTATAAACTAGCCACACCGATCTTCAAATGTCAAATGGTCGAAAATTTGCCGCCAAACAGTATAAAGCTCTTTTACTATTTTGGATTCGTTTTATGTTTAGATACTTTTTGTTTAATTAAAATTCACCATGGGAATTTTAGGTTTATCCAAAATGATAGCAGACGTTGCGCCGCAGGCCCTCAAAGAGAGTGAAATTAAACATTATTTTGGTAATCTACTGCGTAAAATCTGAGTACATTCTGTATATTTTATAGGTTATGTTTTAATTTTATGTTTATATTTTTTTAGGAAGAAAAATCGCTATTGATGCTTCCATGTGTTTGTACCAATTTCTTATCGCCGTAAGAAGCGAAGGTAAGATGCAAATATATATTTGTGCAATTTCGTCAACGTCATTAAACTCCCGAAATTCAACTGTAACCTCGATATCCCCATAAATTTGATAAGTCAGCATTGTCTTTATTGAGATGTTGGCTTAAATATATTACGATAAACATTGTCACTAACATTTAAATAAAACGTGAAACTAACTACGCACTCTTTCAGATCCCGATTGTAGTTTTTGTTCCGTTATTTTAATAGTTTGGTCAAATTTATGACACAGATCAAATTGCTACCATTTTTGAGATTCGCTCAGCGAAATTTCTGACCCAAGTTACTACTAGCCTAAAACAAATACAATTTGCTTGAGATAAATAACTAAGTACTATATAACTTGATTAAATGTTCACACAAAAGTGAAACAAAACAGCATACATTTTCCTAACATTATCTGATTTACATTAAAAGTAAATTTGGTATTAAGTAATGAGACATGAGCTTTTAATGAAGTAGACATTATCGGTATTATTCTACCCAAAATCTTACAGGAAAAAACAACTAAAAGGATAATTTTTTTGTGCTATCTTGCAAGCACAAAGATAGCACAAAAGTGCTATCTTGCAAGATTGTTTTAAAATATATTTAACGTGTTCCTCGCGGGAAGCACAAACACCTGTGATCTGACGACAATCCAAGTTTCAAATCTCCTTAAGAGTAATGACTATTATTTATTATCAGAAAATTACTTGAATGTCATGTTTACATGGTGTTGTAATCAAATATCAGTGGTTCTGAACAAAATACGCGTTTAAACTTAGAAATTAAAAAACGCCGAAATTGTGCTGCGCACAGGATTCGTGGAATTTGATTTTTAAAGCGGTGTACAGGTTAAAACAAGTGGCAAAAAACTAATTCAAAAGTTTTTTTTGAGTTTGTTTGGTGGCAATACTCAAGCTCAGTGTTCGGCAACCTATATGCACTGAAGTGCTACTTATTATTTTTTTTAAGTATTAGACACCCAGCATTCGACTGACGGATTCAGGAATTTTTCACGGAGAGGGGATGTTTTTAAGGAAAAATCTATCTGTACGAAATTGAATATTTATGTAATTACTATTATATTACTTCATCGTCCCATATGCAAAATAAATTGGAGGGCCTGTTCAAAATAAAAGCAAGATTTTGCATAGCAAAATTTTTTAGATTTTCCTCCTCAAAAACTGAGAATTTTATTTGAGAAAACGAGCCATTTTGTTTAAAAAATTATGCATATAATTAGTTAATGTACTGTAGAATTTCATTATTTGTCATCCTTTATGCAGTACCACCAAAATACCTTCCGCGTGTCACCTAGTGGCACACGTGCCATAGGTTGCTGACAGTTGCTCTAGCTGATGACATCTGAGGTCTAGTTGGTAAGGTATTTGTCTACCGACCCGGAGGCTGTAGGCTCGATTCCCATTGGTATCCAGATTTTTTTTGAAATAAAACTATATTTAAAGCTCATTTTACATCATGGTTAGTCGGAAGAGATTGCCATAAGGCAATATACTTTCTAGATTTTACTGTATGCAGTGGAAATGTAATATATTACAATGTGATCTCTGCAATTCTACGATTTATATAATTTATTTGCCCTTATATTTTATATATTTCAGGAGCACAGTTAACATCAGTTGATGGTGAGACCACGTCCCACCTGATGGGCACTTTCTATCGCACCATTCGGCTGCTGGAGAATGGAATTAAACCTGTCTACGTGTTTGACGGGAAGCCCCCTCAGCTCAAGTCTAACGAGTTGGTCAAGAGGGCCGAACGCAGGGAGGATGCACAGAAGGAACTTGAGAAGGCCACTGAAGCAGGTCCGTACATACCATTACGTCATGTCCACATAAACAGCTTTTACCACATCCACATTCATATTTGTTGTCGTACATACTCTCCTGTTGCTCACACTTTTTTCACTCATTTAAAATTCCTCCAACTATCTCCTTCCACCTCTTTCTCGCTTTCTAGACTTCAATCTGTTTTCAATGCAGCTACTAGGGTGATATATATGGTAGTCAAATATTGTCATATTTGATGTGGGTGGAGTCAATCGTCAACAATGCAGAAGGATATATTATTGACAAAGTTATGTACAGGTAGTCGTCGACTTACGACCACAATTCGCGATCGGTTATCCGCCTGCGCTAAGTGTGGCGCTAGCAGTCCATGTACGCTACATATTGTATCACTATGCGCATGTGCGCATTGCGGTCAGTATTAGCTGCGGCTTTGTCCAATAAGGACGTGTTGTCTTGTTATAAGCATTTTTTAAGCCCTTTCGTGATGTTTACAAAAAGGAAAATGAAAACTTCTTGCACATTTTGAAGAGATGGACCCAAACATCGAACGATTTGCAAGGATTGAACGGATGGCACATGACGTTTTTTGCCCATATCGTGAAATTTACGAAGAGAAGAAACAAACAATCCAGACAAAGCTCACAATGTTTATGCAAAAAAATAAACAAGCGACCAATAAAAAGTGGATATGTATAACAAACCCCTGTATTTTGTATTTTCATATGTTTTATTAATATAATATTTAACCAATTTTACTGAAGCATAATTTTTTACTTAATCCTAACAAATGTAAAAATAAAAAACAAATCAATACGTAGAGATATTGGAATATCAGCTGCATGCTGATATATGATAAAGAAAACAAAGACAAACTCGAAAAATAATAAAAAAAGAAAGCAAAGAGAAACCCGATAAATGACAGTGGTAATACGAGTACACTGATTATAAAAAGAACATAGAAAACAGTCTTATAATATCATCACGCACAATAATTTACATATGTATGGAAATTATTGCATAAGCCGACTTACGACCAGATCAACTTACGACCTTTTATCGGAACCGAGTGCGGTCGTTAGTCGACGAATACCTGTATTTTGTTTATTGAGGTCAGTTCTTTCTTTATGTAGGTGATGCAGCCATGGTGGACAAGTTTAATCGGCGGCTGGTGAAGGTGACCAAACAGCACGCAGAAGATGCTAAACAGCTGCTGAAGCTGATGGGGGTGCCCTACGTCGATGCTCCCTGTGAGGCTGAAGCACAGTGTGCCGCTTTGGTCTGTAGGCCTTGAGTTTTTATCCCAGGGATTGTTACCCAGAAGTAGTTTACTTTAAGTTTTAACCGTAATCAAAAGTGATTCAATTCATTTCGTATGGCTATGCTGATGAGAGGTTGATATTCAAACTGTAAAGCAGGGAAACGAGCCGGTCTCAATACATATGCAGGGTTACAAGGAGAATAATTATTGAAATGTGTCGCTTAAGTGTCTTTACAAATCATAGCAACATTTATTGAACAAAATATCAATATCTTCAATACGTAAAGTGCATGAAATCACCAGTATTATGAATCCCCATCAGCCTTGTGGTCCTTAAAGATGAAAAATGAAATTGCCACTATATGGTCTATAACCTTTTAACTGTTGTATATTAACCGTTCGAGTGCTGAGAGTCTATATGTAGACGTTTTATAGTAATTAAAAAAATTTCCAGCAGTAAAACGGTTAAGACATTTACCATAAACAATTTTACATATTTTTATTATTAAAAATAATGTTTTTTTTTATAACAGATTGTAAAAATATATATAATTACAGTTTTTACATGTTCCATAAAGTTTAGACACTTTTTTTTAAATAAATCATAAATTTTTAATAACACTAAATTACAGTCAGGGTTGACACTACTTTAGTTTTTCAAAAACTCGAAAAAAATGTTGACCAAAATATATTTAATAAATCACTTGAACTTTAAATAGAATACAGTTTAAAATATCAAATATTAATTGTTTAGTAATTTTTTACTGTGTATCGGAATACATGTGTGTCGAAATATCGGTCCATGCATCTGTAGCATGTTTATCGTCATTTTTCGTGATGAGAACACACAACACATCTTTTCAGAGAGTTTTGCTTTGTAGATGTCGGTGGAAAAACTCTAGGGAAGTGGAACCCTATTAGTCGAGATGGTAACTCTGTATTGCGTGTTGAACTAAGACACTTTTGGCTGATCCTCGCTTTTGTACTGATGGAAGTTGCCGAATTACTTCTAATTAAAAATCTTCTATAGAAGTTCATATGCCAGCCTTATCATTATAAAGTATATGGGCATTCAATAGGCAGAGATAATAAAGGGAAGAAACTTTTTTCACCATTGTACGGTTTTTCTCGTAAAGTGAACAGAAGATAGCACCATATCGCTTTTGTTAGCAGCTTCCGTATTTTGATTGTAATCTACTACTCTGTCAGATTTTCTTATAGGTTGCTGTGTAGTTCTGTCTACTCCAGTAGTTTCTTCCATTGTATTCTCATGCAATGTAGTCAGCATTGTGACTGCCTTCTTGTCTTCTCAAATTTGGGCCGATATTAAATTTGTATGGAAATATTCTGTATCTCTATGGTTCAGTCTTTCTGGAAGCATGGGTATTTATTAATATTTTATAACTGTTCCACAAGCGTTCATCTTACAGTCAAACAATTTTTGAAATAATAAAGGGCTACTGTATCAATTGTCATTCTAGAGATTATAACCGCTATTCAAATAGGGTTTCATCAATTACCTTATGGTCTTGAAGGATTAAAAATGTGAAATATATCACCTTGTTGTCTTCAATGATTGAAAATGTGAAATATATCACCTTGTGGTCTTCAAGGATTAAAAATGCGAAATATATCACCTTGTGGTCTTCAAGGATCAAAAATATGCCACCTTGTGGTTCTTAAGGCTAAAAGTGTGAAATATGCCACCTTGTCTTAAGGCTAAAATTGTGAAATATATTATCTTGTGATCTTTAAGGATTAAAAATGTGAAATATATCACCTTGTGGTCTTTAAGGGTTAAAAATGTGAAATATATCACCTTGTGGTCTTCACGGATCAAAAGTGTGATATATATCACCTTGTCGTCTTCAACTATTAAAAATGTGAAATATATCACCTTGCGGTCTTTAAGGGTTAAAAATGTGAAATATATCACCTCGTGGTCTTTAAGGATTAAAAATGTGAAATATATCATCTTCGAGGATTAAAAATGTGAAATATATCACCTTGTGGTCTTCAAGGATCAAAAGTGTGAAATATGCCACCTTTTGGTCCTTAAAGTTAAAAGTGTGAAATGTGCCACCTTGTGGTCCTTAAAGTTAAAAGTGTGAAATATTCCACCTTGGGTTCTTTAAAGCTAAAATGGCACAAAGTTGGCGCTTTTTATACAGAGAATGTTTCTTTATAAACAGTTTTTTGTTCCTTTTAGGTGCGCGCGGGGAAAGTTTATGCCACAGCTACCGAGGATATGGACGCTTTGACATTTGGTTCGAACGTCCTACTCCGCCATATGACTTTCTCTGAGGCACGCAAGATGCCCGTGCAGGAGTTCCACCATAACATCGTACTCGAGGGACTGGGAATGGATAGAAAGCAGGTGAGAGTATCATTTCACTCCATCTCAGAACACGCAGATCTAAAATCAACATCACTGTCTCCTTCCAGTAGTGTCTTTCTTATGTGATTTTTTCTCCAGGTGTTTCTTTTTTATCCACCATATATAATATAAAATTATATACATACATATCATCATGTCATCTCCCTGTTGGGGTAGGCAGAGAGAACAGAGCGCTATACTTTCCTATCTTGACGCACATCCTTAGCCTCTTCTACATCCATATGAATTCTGCAATTTCTCTGATTTTCTACATTTCATTCTTTCAGAATATTATTCACTTGATCCAACCACACTTTCCTTGGTCTTCCTCTCACATGCATTCCAATCACATTTACACTATAAATCTGTTTTATTAATATTACTTTATTCATTCGTTCCACATGTCCAAACCATTTCAACATATTTTTCTTATTTAACACATCAGCCTTAAGTTCACATTCATCCCTTCATTCCATATTCTGTCAGACATTGTCACTCCATGTATTCTTCTCAATGCACATATTTCTATAGCATTTATTCGGCTCCTCTCAGTCTTTTTCCATGTCCACTTACATCAAAATACTATTGTAGATTATTATCTTAGCTGGTTTTGATACTGTTCGGTTTGAGTATATATGTTTTAGTGCCCTATTAACTTTGTTTCCTATCACTACACACCATTCAATATCCCTCTTACCTCTTCCATCATCTTAAAATTACATTGTTTACATGGAAAGGCGAACGGTAGAAGTACAGTAAAAGTTCATTTAACTAGAAGAATGATAATTCGTAATTTGTATTTTATGTAATTTTCAAGGTCCCGAAATTGACTTTTCATAGTAAGTTTTATTGTTTATTCGAAAAGTCTTCTGCCAGTTGGGCTGGCATACATACGGTCTTAATGGCTCTTGTTCACTTTCATCACTCTGGTTATCAGCACGTATGTACAGTTCAGTGTTTGCAGCTCTGCAGCCTATTTGGTAGGGGTAGTACAAGAATTACTCCAAAATGTTCACCTTAGATATATTCCATCACACCTTTTCTCTGTCAGGTTAGTCAAAGGACAGAGCGCTAGACTTTCATAACTCGACAAACATCCTTCACGTCTTCTACACTTTCTCATACAACTTCTACGATCTACCACTCCTTCCATTCACATCTGTTATTCATTCATTCATTTACATGTCTAAACCATACCAGAGTGCTTTCTTCATCTTATTAAACACATCATCCTTAAGTACACATTCATTCTGCCCATGGCCACCCAGTAACACAATGGACATCCTTGTGGAAGATTGTCAGTTTAAACCTGGCACTGTGTTTCTGCCCTCGAGTGACTCAAGTATCTTTTCCACCTAGTATTCGGGGGTATAAGGATACTTATGACTTAGGTCATATCTATTCTTTTTAAAAACAAAACTGACTCTTTTCAGTCTTTTTCCACTTTCACATTTCACCATACATCAAAGTTGATACTAAAATACTGTTGTGGACTATCATCTTAATAGCTTTTGATACTTTACAGTTGGAGTATACATCAAATTAAGGAGATTATGTGATTTAATGACATTGAGTTTTGTCTTGATTTTAGTTCATAGATCTGTGCATTCTTCTGGGCTGCGATTATTGTCCATCAATCAGAGGCATCGGCCCCAAGAGGGCCATCGAACTGATCCGTCAGCACCAGAGCATCGAAGAGATCCTCAAGAACATCGACACCAGCAAGTACATCCCTCCCGAGGATTGGAACTTCGACGAGGCACGAAATCTGTTCTTGGAGCCTGAGGTTAAAGACCCTAAAGAAATTGAGGTAATTCTATTGTTCCTTATACTCATTTATTTATGGTCCATTTCTACCATTAACAATATTTAATAGTAAACAATGAAAGATTGAAGTGAGTTGAGGAATTGTGCTAGTATTTCCTCAGAAGATGGAAGAGTTATGAGGGATATCGAACAGTGTATAGCAATAGGAAGCAACATATAGGGGGACCCCGAAAATTTAACCACTCACCGGTGCATAATACACTGGTTGTCCCGTCTGTGTTTCCGCCGCCAGGGCCGTATACTATATAGATCTGTGATTTGTGTGAAAAATTTCGAATTATTAGAGTTCATACATTTTTTCTTGCGACATGGATTACAAAATACGCAGTTTTTTGTTTTTCGAATCTGTAGAATTTACTACGAAAAGTCTATTATGGGACTTTGGAAATGGCGAAAAATTCACATTACGAATTATCATTGTTCCAATTAATGAACTTTTACTGTATACTCAAACTTTCCAGTATCAAAATCTGCTAAGATGATAGTCTATAGTATATTTAGTACTAACTTTGATATATGGGAGTAAAACGTGGGCGTGGAAAAAGACTGAAAGGAGTTGAATAAATGCTGTACAAATACACACATTCGGAAGAACACATGGGGGGATAATTTATGATAGAATATGAAATGAATTTGAATTTAAGGCTGATGTGTTGAATAAGATAAACAAGATTACTCGGAGATGGTTTGGGCTGGTAGAACAAATAAATGAAGAAAGAATACATGGGGTGATAATTTATGATAGAATATGAAATGAATGTGAATTTAAGGCTGATGTGTTGAATAAGATAAACAAGAGTACTCTGAGATGGTTTTGGGTTTGTAGAACAAATAAATGAAGAAATACTAACAACAAAAGAATACATGGGGTGATAATTTATGATAGAATACGAAATGAATGTGAATTTAAGGCTGATGTGTTGAATAAGATAAACAAGAGTACTCTGAGATGGTTTTGAGTTTGTAGAACAAATAAATGAAGAAATACTAACAACAAAAGAATACATGGGGCGATAATTTATGATAGAATACGAAATGAATGTAAATTAAAGGCTGATGTGTTGAACAAGATAAACAAGAGTACTCTGAGATGGTTTTGGGCTTGTAGAACAAATAAATGAAGATAAACTAACAACAAATAGGAAAGAAAACGATTGAATTTAATGTTCCAGTTGAAATGGAGTGATCCAGATGAGGAGGGTCTGGTGAAGTACCTCTGCGGTGACAAGCAGTTCAGCGAGGATCGGGTACGTGCAGGCGCCAAGAAATTGCTCAAGACAAGATCTGGAACTACACAGGGACGCCTGGATTCTTTCTTCACTGTAAGAGGGACATTCTCACTCATTTTTTTCTTTACTGTTATCCTTATTGACAAATCTTCTTGGTCTTCTAGTATGCACAACCTTGTTGGTAAAATGCATGTCTTAAAACTCTTGGGTTGTTGTAGGTTCGATTTCTGTTGGTACCCAAATATTAAAAAAAAAGTCTGGTTTTTACTACATGCCGTTTTAACATATATTTAGTTAGAGGAGATTGTCACGTAAAAAACCTGATACGGTATAACCCTACCGGTTTCAAGGCTTTTACCTCATCATCAGGGGAGCATAAACAAGACTTGCATCAGGGGAGCACAAACAAGACTTAGGGTTGTACAGTTACAAAAAGTGGAATAAACAGTGTTTGATAAAACAAATTACAATGTCTTTAAACCTCCACAATGTTAATGCCTTAACTAAAAATAAAATAAACGGTATATCAGGTATAGGTGTAAGGATAGCGAATGCGATCTATTTATTTTTTATTTTATTTAATTAACGACACAACAGTGTCTTTATATACAAATGAACATGTGGCAGGTTATACAAGTACTTCAAATTATTGACAAAAAATGCAAAACTTTATCTTAAACTAACATGAAGATACAAAAAGCAGTAGTAATAATAAATTACAGTCATTGTTTTAAAATTATTTAATAATTATATGTGTATTTAAGTTCAATATATGTATGTATACTACAAAATATTACCAAACTTTACCAAGCAGACTTACGTAATTGTCGAAGACTTATTTTATAGAGGTAAAGAACTCAGATTTGTTTTTAGTGGAATAACGCTTACATAGAACAAAAATAGGATTTTTTGAGAATTTTATGGCTAGATTTTGAGACATAGAAAACACATGGGCTCACTTGTAGAACGAGATGCAAGTTGCTTTGCAGAATCGAAATCTTCCACATGTTGATCCAGGGTTACTCAACTCCAGAGGCAAAGTATTTATTTATTTATGTCAAGAAATATACACAATTTGCGATAAATTGCACATGACAAGAAATATACACAATTTGCGAAAAAACAACAGGTAATTTGATTTGGACCTACAATTTTAATGTATCTGGGTATTATTAGCAACTTCTCCGCATTTGCATATGCGTGAAGACAATTTGGTGCGAAAACTGACCAAAGGAAGACTAGTTTCAGAGGACCGATAAAGGTTTTCCATTCTGTGATGTTAACTTATTCAGGTTTTAATGTAGAAGAGGCAAAGGATTTGTGTTGAGATAGAAAATCTGGAGCTCTGTCCTATTTGCTTATCCTGATGGAAATGTATGTATGTATGTATCACGTAAATACGTAAACAAAATAGGATTCCTTCGTCAAATTTGATATATTAATTTTCTTCTCAGGTGCTGCCATCTAGTGGGACACCGAAGAGAAAATCAGAAGATAACAAGAAAGGGGCAACACCAAAGAGAGGAAAGCCCGGGGCAGGAGGAAGAGGAAGAGGCAGACCCAAATGAAATCCTCGATGGATTGGCGGAGGGGACACTCAATGGATTTTATCAGCTGGACTTGAATCACATTATTAAAACACTATTATTCATTTTCGTAATTTCAGAATCTGTATTTTAATTTCGTAGGACAGATTTTAACAAACTTTTTCATTTTACAGTGCCGTTTGCACATCACTTCTCGAACCATTTTACGAAGGACTTTACTATACGGTCTTTCAAATTGAGCGGTTTTTTTAATTCAAATTTTTTTTATTCTTGAATAAAACAATTTGCTTTGATTTCAAAAAACTTTTTGTTAGTCATTGAAGTATAATGTATGACATTTAAACACAAAAAACAATATCCGCCAAATGTCAACCTCTTGCAGCTCCGCAGATGTCCACTCTTTTGTCAAAATTTTCGATGACATTTTGGCATAATTGCGGTTCTAACTCACCAATAACGCGAATAATTTCGTCCTTCAGCTCAGGAATTAATTGGGGTTCATTCTTATAGACCTGGCTTTTCACGTTACCCCAGAGAAAATAGTCCAACGGTATCAGGTCACATGAACTTGAGATGGCCAATTAAAATCACAGTTTTCGGAGATTACAATACATAAAATAATTAAACAATTTGAACGCGTTGAATTGTATACGACTCCATTTTTATAAATGTCAAACATTACACTTTTCAAATGTCACAAGCCCAGGCAAGTTCACGACGCCATCTGTGTTTTATCCAAGAATTTAAAAAACTGCTCAATTTGAAAGACCCTTTACTAGTGACTACGAGACCATTGTGTAAGAAATAAACATGCTATTAACAGTTCGAGGGGAAGTAGGAACTGGAACGTGGGGGGTGTATAGACTGATATAACCAAGCTGTGATGAACTGCAGTATGGGAGGAGATGTTTTCAATACAACTGCGGCGGAGCTTATTTGAAGGGTGATGGGAATTTTCTTGCGTTATGTTTCTATCAGATCAGCGATTCACAACATATCTTTTTTCCAAAATCTTATCAAAGTTTGTGATTGTATATGAACACTGTATACATACGCTGTACTACACCTAAATCCAAATGTGTTACTTTCATATATCGGAAAATCTACAAAGGTTTATTTATAATTCGGCTTCTCATAGTGTGTTTTCTGCAGTTTTCTTATGAAGATGTGAGGAAGTACTTAATCTAATGACCACAGCCATTACCTTTATATCCTTACACTCTACTTATATATATTTATTTTTAATCTTTCAATAATAGTGGGTTCAAGTCCCGAGTCGGAGGACCCTTGAACTCTGAATGGCACTATATAAATTGTCCTTTGCAGACTCAGCAGACACACATGACACGCATGGCAACTAATGAAATGTTCACCATCCCTAGAGTTAAAACCTCTTTTGCCCAAAGGCAATATGCTTATTTGGCTCCCATTACATACAATGGCGTGCCGACTTCAATAAAGGTAAAGGTAGGAAAACCATTTAGACAGTCGATCGGAGCGTGGTTGTTATTGCGACAGGATTTTGAGTACTTGGGCTTTCAGGATGAATGACGAGTGGAAGGGATTTATGTGAGATTTGTGATTGTGTGCGGTATAGTGTGGGATGAATATTTTTGGTCTTTCTGGAGTGATGATGTGTGAGGAGTTGAATTTCGCAAGATGTTTCCAGTTGTAGTTGAGTGTCACTGTCAGGTTGATGAGAGCGTGCAACGGGGTTTTGTTTTTGTGTAATCAAAAATCGGAAAGAAGTATCGATTTATTTTTTTCATGCTTAATATCCTCAGTGAGATACAGGCAAAAGCCTAGTTTACTGGGGATACGACAAATGAAAGGCAACAAACCCAGATCCATTAAAATTGTATGTCCAAATCAAATTATCTGTTGTTTTTTCTCAAATTGTGTATATTTCTTGTCATGTGTAATAATAAATAATAAATAAATAATTATTATTATTATCATTTCATAAGACACCTTTAAGCTTACTAAATTGTATGTGTTTCCTCGATTTTTATAAACATGAGTCTATCGGTACAAAAAAATAAACATTGTTATTACAAACTTGACAATGATGCGTGTGTTACCTTATTAAACATGACCATGAGTCCATTGCTAAATTGCAGATGCAGCACGGCCTCTTAATGGTGTACAAGGGTGTTAACCATATCCTCATTTGGTGTTCCATGTTGAGTTTTGAGGGATATTTGGTTTTCATTACAGCTATCTCTGAAAACCAAGTTTCACAGAGGGAAGTCATCGCAAATTAAATCAGGATATGTTGAATTTGAACATTCATAAATATTCGTCATTTATTGATATCCAAATCTTAACCAGTTAAAGTTTGATTGAGCTGTTGATCGGTTAAGTTTTGGATATCAATAAAAAATGAATATTCTTTAGTAAGTGCTTAAGTTCAACAATTCTTGGTTCCATTTGCAATAACAACTCTGTGAAGCTTGGTTTTCAGCGGTGACTGTAATGAAAACTTTATATCCCTTAAAACTCAACATGGTACACCAAATGAGGATATGGTCAACAACCTTATCTTATACATCATTAAGAGGCCGTGTTGCATCTGCGATTTACGAATCGACACACGGTCACTTGTAGTAAGGTGACACGCGCAATATTGTCAAGTTCTTCATAATAATTTTTTAATTTTTTTGTACTGATAGACTTATGTTAATATAAATCAAGGAAACACATACCATTTCGTAAGGTTAAATGTGTCTTATTTTTTAGTTGTTCGTGAAATAAATATATTAATAAACGGACAATTTATATTGCACTGTTTCGAGTTCAAGGGTCTTTCAACTTGGGACTCGAACCCACTTTTATTGACGGATTGCAAATACTACAAAAAAAAAATATATATATTTATATAAGTAGCGTGTAAGGATAGAAAGGTAGTGGCTGCGATCATTAGATTAGGTGCTTCCCCACATCTACATATATTTAGAAAAATATATTTGATAAGAAAACTGCAGATAACTTTCTATGGGAAGATGAACTACAAAGAAACCTTTGTAGATCTTCTGATATATGATAGTAACACATTTGGATTTAGGTGTAGTGCAGTGTATGTATACAGTTTTCATATACAATCACAAGCTTTGATAAGACTTTGGAAAAAAGATATGTTGGGAATCGCTGATGTGATAGAAACGTACCAAGAAAATTCCCATCGCCCTTCAAATACGCTCCGCCATATCTTATATATCTCATATCTCCGCCATATCATCTCCTCCCATACTGCAGTTTATCACAACTTGGTTTATGTTAGTCTATACACTCCCCATGTTACAGTTCCTCCTTCATCTCTAACTGTTTATATAATGTTTATTTCTTACACAATGGCCTCATCATGGTCACATGTAGTAAAGTGCTTCATAAAATGGTTTGAGAAATGATGCATTAAAACTGTCAAATTCAGGCCACTGTGTATTAGAATCAAAACGAGAATCTCGTATGAAAATCTGAAAGGGAATGTTAAACTTCAGTATTATTTCTTTAATTATGTCTTGGGAAAACGTAAAATGCCATCATGTCTTATCCGGGTCACCCTGTTTAAGTCTCAGAAAAGTGAATCTCATTTATGAAAATCTCAAAAAGAACTGAAGATTTTACAGTTAAAAGGGGCACTGTTATTGTTATTATTGTTATACACAGGCAAAATGAATACTGTTAGTATCTATACCAAGTTTAATAGTTAAATGTTCATGAAGAAAAATCAAGGGGGAAACAAAAACAGAAGGGTATAGGAACTTGTTCGGACAGTTGTATCAGATCTTTCGGAATAATGTAACGTGTGATGATAATAATAACATTAGATGCTAACATTTCGAAAACTTCTCCATAAGTTATCATCTTCGAGGCTTGTTGTTAATTAATTTCGCAATTGATTACGAGCCTTGGAGATGAAATTGGAGACATTTTCGAAACGTTGGCATCATAAGCCTAATCACACGGTATAATACACCGAAATATCTTATACAACAAAGAAAACCGAAAACCCTAAATTGGTTCATTGTGGCAGCCCTCGTTACACTATTTGGCAGTTTGTTCCAAGATTCCACAACTCTGTTAGTAAAACAATGTTTCCTTGGATTGTTGTGGAATAAAGTGTTGGAAAGCTTTTACTGTCCTCTTAAAAACGTGTATCTTGGTTTAAACGAGATTGCCGACGGAATTCTGAGATCTTCAAGATCAAGTCTCTGTAATTGTTTCATCGTTTCATGAATTCATTTACGTAAAGTTCCGTATTAGTAAAGCACTATAAAGCGAGTTTTATTTATTATAATTATTGAACATAAAAAATGACAAACATTTTTTTCTTGCCTTACCATTTGTTAAATGGAAATAATCTCGAAAGACAGTTTCTATTTAACTGAACAACTGCTGTTTGTAAGCAAGGCGTAATGTTGTATTAAGAATCTTGGCTAAGAGATTTCCGTTACGGGTTAGTGTCACAGCAGTCAGTAAACTCTTAAATCTATTCTAAGATTTCACAACTTTAACTAAAGAGACCTTCAAATGGTGTTGTTCTATTAACATTGTTATCTCGGTTATCTGTAAACAAGGTGTAAGATTATGTTTAGAAACTTGACTAAGGGATTTCCACTATGGTTTAGTGTCACAGCAGTCAGTAAACTCTTAAATCTATTCTAAGATTTCACAACTCTTAACAAAAGAGACCTTCAAATGGTGTTGTTCTATTAACATTGTTATCTTCATTATTTTCTTTTTGTTATATAATTGTAGTTTGTATTGACATTTCTTGTATCCAATATAAATTAAATCAAATTTTTTTTTTTATTATTTCATGTGTTTGAATTTGTGTATTTAACCCTTCCCTTACGGTGATAAAAATAATACGCGTGTTACGGTGTTGGGTAGTGAGTACGCAATAAAAAATTAGCGATTTTAAATCGGAAAAATAAGAACATTCATAGATAATCCCCTTAATTAATTATAATTGAAGTTAAAAATTATAATAATTGAGATTTATTTGCTAAAAACATTAAAAAACCATCTGAAAACATTAAAAAACGCTCACGGAACGGGCGTACGTCTAACCTATTTGCAAGCCTAGAGGCAACTAGTGACGCGGAACGTCAGTCACATACCCCGGCGCATACGCCTTTCCTTGCGACGTTGAGACAGTTCAGTCTAGTATGCAAGAGTGAGATGCGAATATAGTGTCGCGCTTCCCGCATACTATTCACCTATCGTCAAGACGAGGCACTCGCCGCGTTTAAATGCGAATTTGTTTTCGATCTTTACAAAACACCTCGATGTAGTCGATAAATTCTGATTATTATTAATATTATTTTTTAAATCAATGCGTAAATATATTATGGAGGAATACCTAAAATCTTAACCTTGTATTTATTATATTTATAGAGATATTGATGGTTATTAGAAGCAACGTGTAGAAGATACCCAACACAGGGAAGGAAAGGTTAAATGTCTCTATATAAAACATCTTTTTATTATTATCATTACCTTCTGAAAAGTTTATATAATAGACAATAATAAAGGTATCATAAATTCTAAATTATTTTGACAAAAGTATGATTGAAACTGTGGAGATATTTGCACTAAAAAATTGAGGGTCAATTTATGAAAGAAAGCGGAGTAAAAACATCAGAAACTAATGTTTTGATAAAATAGATGTTTAACCCTTTCCGGTCCTATGTCGAATGTCATTCGACATCGACTTTATTCCAGTGAGTCCTATGTCGAATGTCATTCGACATTTTTTTTCTTGTGAACATAAATATAGTTTTATTAAAAACAACCTTGTGAACATAAATATAGTTTTATTAAAAACAACCTGGATGTATTGTTTTACCCTGTAATTCTGTAAATCTTTTGTGGACCTGATGGAACATTTTAATTTTTTTTTGTGGACCGGAAAGGGTTAAAATAAGTTGAAGAAAAGAGTATTGAGATGGTTTAGACAGGTGGAGATAAGTTCACAAGTTAGAAGTGCAAGGTGTATATGGTAGAGATAGACTGATAAAAATATGTCAGATTTTAAAAGAAAGGAAAGCGATAAGTATGTGTAATAAAGGATTATGCACGACAAACGTATGAATATGAAAGAGTGTATTTGGGTTGTAAAGTATGGAGATCTCCGCCTACTCTGTGAAAAACATGACATGTTACATATGGGTCATTCACAAGTCAAGTGAACCAAGTCCATTCTGGTTAGTTTTGAGTAAACTACGTTTAAACATTTTAGTATTTCTAATTTTGAACGGTATTTTAGTGATCGCAATTCTGAAAAGTGTTATATTGAGTACATTTAATACACTTATTTTGTACAAAAGCATTTTCTGTTAAAAGCTAAAGCTTTTCGCACACCTTTCATCTATCTAGTGATTTTAAATTCAATATTTTTGGACTTGGTTCGCTTTGCTTCTTAACCATCCATATGTACTGCTGCCCCAATATGCAGGTACCTGTTTTAAAGAAAATTGTCAACCATTTGAAAAAGTTTTTAAGAAATTTCAATAGATGACTTCTAAATTATTTTAAACTACCTCGTTGATACTTGAAAAATTAGTTATTATTGTAAAAAGAATTATTCTTGTAACAATATATTCTTTATATCAAATTCTCAACTTGCCTCAACATTTAATTGTATTGTGTGCTTTTGACAAATCCTATTGCTACTAATCAAGATTCCAGGACAATAATCATTGTGCGTCGTGTATATCCATGATTACGCTTAATTGTAGAAAAACAAATACATTTTGTGGTCAACATTATTCTCAGGTATAATATATATATTCTGAATTTCCTTTCCTTTTGACGATACGTTTGATTGAAATTTCTGCCCAGAGTTAGGAGTTTGCCCTAAACATGTTTTTAGAAATCTTTAGTTTGACAGATTTATTTATTTTATGTCCTGTATTATTTTATTTACTAGTAATTTTATTTTTCTTCTCTATTTTCCTGTTTTTACTCATGCGCATTACTTGGTTCATATTCCAACTTGATTAATTAACACATCGATCAATAAGTCCCGGGACTAATCAACAGATGGCACCTCTAATTACAAATCCATACCATTATCAGTTAAAACCAACCTTTCGAACTTACGTGTTAAACGTTCATGACACTCCGACATTGTGTCATTGAGTTACAGTGGTTTTAGTGACGCCACTTTTGCTATTTTATAAACAATAGAAAAAACCTAATTTTGTGTGTTGATAAAACATCACAAAAATACTGTTCAATCTCAGTGATGGCTTGAAAAGTGTTGTCTGAGCTCTGTTCCGTCGAAAACAACCATTTATCGGTGGTATGCTGATTTCAAACGCAGTCGTACAGACACAAATGATGCTGAACGTTGTGGCCGTCCAAATGAGGTTGTTAAACAAGAAAACATAAAAAAACCCTCAAAATCGTGTTGGAAAATCGCAAAGTAAAGTTGCGTGAGATAGCTGACATCCTGAAGATATAATTTGGTAGTGTTTACACTATTTTGCATGAACATGTCATGAAAAAGTTTTTTTCCAAATG
The DNA here is from genome assembly GCA_949825065.1 of Odontocerum albicorne. NCBI lineage: Eukaryota > Metazoa > Arthropoda > Insecta > Trichoptera > Odontoceridae > Odontocerum > Odontocerum albicorne. Next base: position 8,598,448 of record OX463862.1, read on the forward strand.
GGTGCCGCGTTTGCTCACAATGGAACAGAAACAACAACGCATCGATGATTCAGAGCGCTGTTTGGCATTGTTTATGCGAAATAAACAAGAGTTTTTGCGTCAGTATGTGACAATGGATGAAACTTGGATCCACCACTATACTCCGGTATCAAATCTGCAGTCAGCTGAGTGGAGAGCAGTCGGTGAAAGTCGTTGGAATTAATGTATCGCTCTTGAAGGAGACTATGTTGATGAATAAAGAAGAATTTGGTAAACAAATGTTGTTTTAGTAGTTAGTCCTGGGGCTTATTGATCGATGTGTTACCTTTATAAATATTTTATTATTATTGCAACCCTTACCTTTGGAGTTATTGTTTTCTTCTTGAATAATGGTAGTGAACTCCTATATACATGTATTAAGGAGATACGCCAGTGTCAAGTGAAGCTAAAGTTTGGAGTAAAGCTAAAAATATTCACACCTGTATTTTAAGAATTGGCTATTTTCTATGGTTAGAATTCTGATTATAAGAAACCAATTTATAATTTAGACATCGTTCCAATTTTTAAGATTTTGAGTCAATATATGTTATGTTGATGATGATTTATGATTCTTGATAAAAGTATACAATTGTTATAATGGCATACGATTATAGATAATGATATACAATTGCTGATAATAACGTATGATTGCTGATAATGATTTACGATTGTTGATAATGTACATTTTTTTATTATTATATATAATTGTTGATAATAGTATGCGACTGTTGATAGTGATGTACAATTGATGATAATAATATACGATTGTTGATAATGGCATATGATTGTTCATAATGATAAACAATTGCTAATAATAACGTATGATTGTTGATAGTGATGTATGATTGCTGAAAATGATCTACGATTATTGATGATGGTGATGTACAATTTTTGATGATTTTAAATGATTGTTGAAAATAGTATACACATGTTAATGATTTACAATTGTTGATGATGATAAACATACATGTTTGTTAATGCTATTATTATATATCGGTGACCATGGAAAAATAGTTAGCATTTACGCTGAGCAAACAAAGGCCCCAAGTTCGATTCCTGGTGGATTCACTTCCAGACTGGTTTTACACTTAGATCATTTTACATCTGAATTTATGTTTTTAGGAGTAGTAAGTAGTTAACTCTGTGAATATTTTATATATAAGCACCATTTTATAACATAACAGTTTTATAACAGTTCAGAAACGTTTAAAAAAAAAACATGTATAACACGGGTTAATCGTCTATACATTGTTTTTAACCTTTTAATCCTTGCAACCCCCAAAATATTAAAATAATAATATTAAGACTTTGCAACCCCACTACAAAAACTTAATATTTTGTTGATGCATGTGCATGTGACCGCACACATGTACTTGCACAAAGACCATCTCACAATGTCCTGTATACACTCATCAAAAACACACCACATTTAAGAGTTCATACAAATTTTTACTACCTTCTGTAATCTCAAGTACTCCTATCGCAATAACAACCACGCTCTGATCCACTGCCTAAAATGTTTGCACCCTTTAGTCTTTCTTATTGAATTCATTATCTCATTGTTTGTTATAGGGGTCAATAGACATATTGCATTTATGCCAAAGATGTTTTAATCCTAGGTATTGTTGTGGAATAATATATTTTTTTCTCTTCCATTATATGTTCAAAGTACTCCAACTTTCTCCTTTTTGTGGTGCATATATTTGTACTTTTTATCTTTTTCAAGATGTCATAATTACGGACTTTGTCAATCTATGAGACGCAGCTTTATTCAATAGCACCATATTTCAAAAACTTCTAGTTTTTTTATTGTTGTCAGAGTAAGGGTCTGATTCAATAATATAGCAAATTATGGATCTCTTGATACTTATCCTTTTGATTATTCAGTCAGCATCCTAGATATTAATATTGTTCATCATTTATACCTGTCTCTACTCTCCTTTGACTGACAATTTGGTTTATAGATTCCTTACTTTAAAAAAAACTTGTACAAGGCATATGAAAAGTTAGTTATGGCACCGCCTCAAAAACTACCCACAAGTTCAATAAAATCTAAAAATTGTAGCTTTGTTAAAAATAAATTGTCACCCTAAAGAATCAATAAGACTCGCAATGGGATATCTTAGTTAATATATCTAACTAAAGATGGAAATGAAAAATGAATTTTCTAACACTCTTATGTCTTTATGTTTGATTGGTAAATAATTCAAATGGCAGTGTTCAAATTATTTTGATACAAAAAAAGTGCTATCAGTTTTGACAGACACTTTTGAGTGAGTGTTGTTAAAAAAATGCTCTACCAGTAGCTGTTTTATTGTAAAAGTAGCACCGTCAATACTTTTTACTTGACATTTTGAGTAGTACGCTACTTTAGATTGAAAATAGCTGTAACAGTTTTATTTTTTTAAAGTAGCTTTAATAACACAGCACTTGTAATGACAGTCCGCAACAGTATTTTAGTAACATCTCTGATATGTAAAAATAAATTACAATAACATCTCTGATGTATGGGAGGGAAAAAAAAACTGGAAAATGCCGAATAATTGCTATAGAAATACATACACTATAATATATATACAAAGAGATTATATAAGTTGATAACGTGTGATAAAATACGGAATAAAGTGATAAGGGATGAATGTGAATTTAAGACTGATGTGTTGAGTAGGATGCAGGTGAGCACAACTTTGATGTATGGGAGTGATTTAAGGCTGACGTGTCGAATAAGATGAAGAAGTGTACTCTGAGATGGTTTGGGAACGTGGAACGAATGAATGATGAAATATACAGTGCTAATGTGACTGGAAGGTGTGGTAAAGGGAGACGAAGGTACGTGTGGTTTGATCAAGTGAATTATATTTAAAAAAAAAAAAGGAAATGTAAAAGTGCAGAGTAATTGTAGGAGTTATGTTTGAAGGTGTACTCGAGGTGAAGAATGTATGTGGCGAGATAGGAAAGTATACAAGCTGTATGAGAGGGTTTATGAATGTGGAAGAGGTGAAATAAGTGTGCCAAGATAGGAAATTCTGGTGTTCTGTCCACTCTGCTTATTCTAACTAGAGAGAATCGTGACGGTATGTTTGTAAAAAAAAATCATTTTCTGATAACAAAAATCATTTATTGCAAATAGTAAATAACATTATTCTACTTGTTAAATGCGAAAAGGGTTTTACGAAAAGGGTGCAAAAGTTTAGGAAGAGTTTTAAGTTTTAAATTGAATGATATAAAACATTATTAACATCTAAACGAGTATGGCCGTACGGCGAGTGAATTTTTACCTCAAGAGAGTATGGACGTACATGGTACGTCCAATGTTTTTATTCCCAAATACATGAATTTATCCATAAAACGGGCATGGCTCAAATGTTTTTATCTATTCTATTATTTTGTATATGGTGGCTGCAATTACATTATTTATATTACTTTCAAAATCAATTTATTTTACTTAAAAAATCCCACTGACTTCGAGGTTAAGTTTAGTATTTTTATAATGTTAATTTCAGTTCTTAAAAAACTTAACAACATGCGATGATTATTGACGTATCGGAACTTTATTGCAGAATATTTGATGCGGGTAGAAAATAAATAATTACATTGTATCGAAATTGACATTAACTCCTTGATACAATCAAACCAAAGTTTTGAAAAATATATATAAGATATAAAAACTTTCAAGTAACACATCGATCAATAAGTCCCGGGACTACCTACTAAAACAACATTTGTTTGCCAAAATTCTTCTTTATTCATCAACATAGTCTCCTTCAAGAGCGATACATTCATTCCAATGCTTTCCTAACTTTTCTATGCCAGCCGTGTAGAACGATTTATCTTTGGTTTCAAAATAGGCGTTAGTTTCGGCAATCACTTCTTCATTGGAGCCAAATTCACCGGCTGCTCTCCACTCAGCTGACTGCCGATTTGATTCCCGAGTATAGTAGTGGATCCAAGTTTCATCCATTGTCACATACCGACGCAAAAACTCCTGTTTATTTCGCGTAAACAGTGCCAGACAGCGCTCTGAATCATCGATGTGTTGTTTCAGTTCCATTGTGAGCAAACGCGGCACCCATTACGAAAAAGGTTTTTTCATTACCAAATGTTGATGCAAAATAGTGTAAACACTACCAAATGATATCTTCAGGATTTCAGCTATCTCACGCAGATTTACTTTGCGATTTTCCATCACGATTTTGAGGGTTTTTTAATGTTTTCTGGTGTAACAGCCTCATTCGGACGACCAGAGCGTTCAGCATCATTTGTGTCTGTATGACTGCGTTTGAAATCAGCATACCACCAACAAATGGTTGTTTTCGACAGAGCAGAGCCCGGATAACACTTTTCAAGACATCGCTGAGTTTGAATGGTATTTTTTCCCATTAAAAAGCGATGTTTTATCATCACACGAAATTCAGTTTTTTCTATTGTTTTGAAAATAGCAAAAGTAGCGTCGCTAAAACTACTGTAACTCAATGGCACAATGTCGGAATGTCATGAAAGTTTGACACGTAACTTCTAAAGGCTGGTACTAACTGAGAATGGTATGGATTTGTTATTAGAGGCGCCATCTGTTGGTTAGTCCCGGGGCTTATTGATCGATGTGTTACATACTTAAATACATATATTTTTATTTTTCCTTTACCTACTTCCCACTTTATTATCTTTATAAAATGCTACCAGTTATGCTATAGTTACTTTTGAAGCTAGCAGGTGTATATTTTATCTCATATATAAAAATTATTTTACCTCAAATACAAAAATTTAATAGTTTTCGTTAAAAAAAAATTATATGAACTTTATTGGTGGATTTATCAAAGGTTTCGGCTTTAACTTTGTGGCACTCAATATTATAATATTTAATATTAAATTACTTTGTTATTCCACTATGTTAATACACACATACCATTTCTCTTTTGGGGTAGGCAAGGACAGATCACCAGACAGACTTTCCTATCTCGACACACATCCTTCACCTCTCCTTAATCTGTACACTTTCTCATACAGCTCCTACGATTTCTCTTCTTACGTTTCTTTATTTCAAAATATTATTAATTTGATCTAATCATACTCTCCTTGGTCTTCCTCTACCTGGCCTTATACTCACATTTACACTGTACTTGAGAAGAACATAGTGAAACCTTCTATATTGATATTTCACAAGAGACTATTGTAAATTGAATTATTGTTTTTGAATATTGACTATACCAGTGGTTCTCAAACTTTTTCAGTGGCGTTTATGCAATAAATTAATTTAATTTAATTTTGTCTTAATGTGAAAAATAACACTGCTTTTTCTTTATCAAATCATTGATGTCTGGTCAATGTTTGAAAGTTTAATCCTTAGATCTGACTCCAATTGCATCCGGTTTATATATTTATTTTTATGTAGATGATAGGTGCATCGGACGTATACGTCACTTAAAATATATGATTTATTTGTAATTGCTGCATATAAATATGGTAGAGAAAAAATTGTAATCATTGTAACTATTGTAATGAAATGTTCCTTATGCGTGGCTTTCGCAATAGTCACTATAAATAATCGAACAGCTCATGCATGCAGAAAGCGCGTGGTATATATGGTATCTAGCAAGTATCTAGTAAACCGTGACAGCATACATGGGTGAATAAAGGGGATTACGATGAGCGATGGGCTGCACATAAGGAACAAAAAATGATCAAAATACATTTTCAGTTTCTGGAACGTCTACTGTGTTTTATTTATGACAAACTTCTATCTGCTAAAGAGGAATCTCTTCACTTTGCTACTGTTCATCGAAAACACAAGAAGTAAACTCTACGAGTATTGAGCGGCAGCCATCCACCTATTTTACAGTCTTTGTACCAGTGCTATACAAAGTGGTCCTTGGAGCGGGATCTGCTGCATTTACGGAAGATTTACTCACACCATCATGCCTTCTCTACGTTCCGGTAAAAACTTTGCTATGGAAGCGAGAGTTCGGAGCAACCAAACATCTAATGCCGATTCAGTTGCGTCTTCACACACCAACACCACATAATCAGGAAGCTACGGAATGAGCTCCGAGCCGAGAAAAGAAGAACGTCCATGTTGCTTGACAAAAGAACAGCACAATAGGGTAAAGCTGCGATGAATGACGCTGTTACTGGACCATCAGAGGCATGCATTCCTGATGACATATCGGCAGTTGATCCGCAGCGGCTTACCGAGGATTGGGTGAACCAGCAGCAGAATCCAACGGCGCAAATGGCATCCTTGATAGCAGAGCCCATCCAATAATCACTGGGAAATGGAACTCCGAAGACACAAGTCAGTGAAGAGAGTTCGAGGATGAGCACGCTAATTGCTCGACAGACTGGAGCCAAGGACTTGCCCATCTTTTCTGGAAACTTCATCGGGTGGCCGACGTTCAAGGCACCGTACGATCAGTCCACAGAGTCATGTGGGCTGGCAGTTTCCACCCTGTTGGGGGAACAGAGGAACGTGCGGTAGATAACCCACACCTTGGAAATGTGCTTCGGTCTCCCTGAGGGGGTCGTAGCCACAATGCTGGATAGAGTTCGACGATTGCCTCGTCTGACTGAAGGTGCCTCTACAGAAGCCAATGTTGAATATGCTGTGGCGGTATGACTTGTAGTCGCTACAGTGGAGGGCTTGGAAGGAGAATACCTGGCGTCGCCGCAACTACTCACCGAACTGGTAATGAAATTATCCTTGAGTATCCGATTCATGTGGTTTGGATCACGAATTAGACAACCGCACAGAGTGAACGGTGAACAAGCTAGCGACATGGCTGATGGATATGCGCAATGTGGCCCCCTACGCTGGACCGAGATTGCAGAAACCCCGACGGGATGGCAATGTGATGCTGCAGTTTGCTGAGACGAGGATTTAGACCAAATGTCACAATGTGAAAGGGAACACACGCTGATGGCGTGTCCAGTCTACCAGAGCAAGGGCGTTAATGCAAGGGCGGGGAGTGTGTAAGGACATCGGGACTGTTTCATCTGCCTAGAGTCCACGCATCGAGCCCCTAAGTGTAGGAAGCAGAGATGCAGCGCCGGCAATTGCAGACGAACGCATCACCGTACACTTTACTATGAACCATCAGGAAACCATCAGCCCAACTTCGAGAACCATGGTTGCCCCCACCTGCGTTTTGGACCAATCTCAGGTGCTGTGACGGGACCAAAAGGACAAATGAAGGTGCACGTTCTGCTGGATGAATGAGATTCAGTTGACCCTGATCATCACAGCCATAGCAAACAAAATTGGAGGTGTGGGTCCCGTTTGCGGTCTATGAATACACGGCGCAAACCGGATGTGCTCAGTGGACAAGACCACGACAAGTCAAGGTCCAGATGTGTGGAAAAGGAGAAGAGTACACCATGTCAGGGTACACAATAAAGAATCTGGGTCTTCCACGGCAGCTGATTGAATCCACGGAAGCCAGTCTGGAGCAGATGCGGGAAGTTGAACCCATGATATTCATCGGACAAAACAACGTGCACTTAATAGTATCAGGAGAGGAGCGAAGATGATCGCGTTACCTCATACACCGCATTGGGGCAGTAATTTGCCACTCAAGCAACTACTTTGGCGTTGAGTCACGAAATGGAAGAAGACTCGTACCTGAGTGAGTGAGGAAGACTCGCGCTGTTCTGCTACAAATCTACGAGTATTGAGTGGCAGTCATCCACCTATTGTACAGTCTTTGTACTGGTGCTGTACAATAGGTACCTACCCAGTGCCATTTAAATGTTATAAAAAATAGGCCAGCAGTAGAAAAATGTATTCATTCGAGCTTGTTGCATTCTTCACGTTTGCAATATTTTCTAGTATAATTGTAATAATTTCTAAAAGAGTCCGTGTACCCCCTGGGATACCCTCGCAAACCTCCGGGGGTTTGGAAACTGCTGGACTACACCAATTCAGTAAAACCAATTTGATCATTGCTTGTTTTTTTTTATGTTTTTAGAAAACACTGTACCTAATTCATTTCTAAGTTTAAAATTACTTGAGCACTTGAACATGTTTCTCATTGTATTGAATTGTTTTTGAATATACCAAATCAATAAGGGCGATTCAATCATTATATGTTTTTTTTTTCTATTATAAAAAGCAGTCTCTAAATGTCATTAGTTTAGTATTGCTTGAACACTAAAATTTAATTCTGATTATATTGATCTCAAACTGTTTTTGAATATTTACTACAATAATTTATGTTTAGTAAAAATTTTGACTTTATGTTTTCTATGTGTTTTATAACTTGAGAAAGTACCATAAACAAAGTGGTATAATAGACAAAATCACTTTAAAGTTAAGTTTGTATCATAATTAGTAGGGATTTGATTGATATCATGTAAGAGTCATCATTCAAATTCAATTATATTTCAATATTAAAAAGTTATTATTACTCATAATTTATTTAAAAGATATCACATTACCATTATTACTAAGGCTATATTAATTCCAACCATGTAGTAGTATATTGTCATTTAAACTAATTACATCTATGTCTATATAATAATTTTGCAGATGGATCAATATTATTATTCTTGTTTCAGTCAAGTCCTCGACCATAGATCACTACTAGTGGGATGATTTAATTTTTTTATTGGATCCTTTTTCTTTTCCTTTTGTTAAGTCAGTGTTTTTATACTGATGTTATTAATATTTTCTTACCGGATAGTTTCAACAATACGGGAAGAAGCTATTTGGTACAAAATATGGCGATAACACGTGTTGTGATTTCTCCTTCGTTAATTGCCTTTTTTACTCGAATACTGTGACATAATGTAAACAAAAATAAATGGATCGTGTTGTGAAGTGTCTAAGCAGCTGCTTAACACAATTAAACTGTTATTATCGCGAATAGATTCGCTGGAAAAAAATAGACAAAATAGTGCCAAGTGATAGCATATCTTCAGTGTGTATAACTCCCGTGTCTCCGCAGCCCGCCGGGACCGTTGGAATGGTCAGCACAACACATGTTTTAGCTAGACATAAAGGAACAATTTCTCCAGTGGTCGACCGCGCACTCTCCGCTCCCGTTCACACCCCCGCTAATCTCGCAGCGCACTCTGTCGTTCCAGCCCCAGCTGTGTGCTCAGTCGCCCCCATCCCTGCAGCCAGGACCCCAAACCCAGATGTTAACGCAGCCCGAGCATCATACGCCTCTACCACCATGAAGAATTCACGGCCTCTCAAACCTGGGGTCGCGGTGGAAAGGCGAATAACCAGAGGAGTAGCAGCAGCAGCACAACCTAAAAATAACTCTCCGCTACCTGACACTTGAACACGAAACTCAGGCTCAGGCTGCTCATCGTCAGACGATGATAAAAATGAAAATAATACGTTGAAGAAGCTAAATGAACCAGAAGAGCCCACAGCCACAGTGTCTCACGGTGTTTGGACAGAAGTTCGAAAAAAAAGGACTGTAATTCGTGGCACATTGCACAGTGAAATGAACACCAATAAATTTGATTTTTACCATTGCTATCCTCTTCATCGTGAAACGACTGAAGAGGATTTAGAAATATACTTAAAAAAATTGGATGCTACCGGCCCATTCAAAGTGTCGAAATTGAAATCCCGCGGTGACTACTCGTCATTCAGGATCGGAATAGAGATAAGCAAGACCGAATTAATTTTGTCTCCAAGTAATTGGCCCCGAAAAACCTTTTTGAAAAAATGGATAACCAATTTGGAGGCTCCTAAACTACCGAGCCATTACTGACAGAATGGGAAAGAGAAGCGGAATACTTCATCTCTTACAATACTTAATGTGTACTATCAGAATGTGCACGGCTTGAAGACGAAGACAATAGATTATTTCAACAATGTTGCTGCTTCCAATCACTCTCTGATTGCACTTACCGAGACATGATTGGACGCCTCTGTCTATAGCCGTGAGCTTTTTGATAGTAATTATTGAGTATTCCGACGCGATCGCTCGACCGCTGATGGAGTCTCCGCCAACCATGGTGGCGGCATGTTACTTGGATTGAGAAACTCTGATTCGGTTCTTGCTGAACGAGTGTCATTCCTAGAAACGGGTAATGAAGATCTCTGGGTCAAAATCACTGTAAATAGTTTTTTAGTAATATTTGTTTGCGTTGTTTACTTCCCACCAAACACAACCGAGGAGAAATACTCACTCTTCTGTACCAACATTTTTGCTCATGTAAATTACATACGAGATAGAAAAATAGTAATTCTTGGCGATTTTAACTTAATAGCGCGATAGGGGCACGGGGGATTCAAAACGAATTTTTGTGTGTTTCAACTGCCTACAGTTTGTTACAATTTAATAATATCAATAATTTTAACGGCAGGCTTCTAGATTTTATATATTCAAATATTAACACCAAGGTGCAACACGCCCCTTTTCATCTCGTACCAGAAGATCTTCATCACCCGGCACTAGAATTCGATCTCACAGTCTTCTTGATCAAGGACAAAATAAATGCATCTCCAAAAATTTTTTAGAATCCAGTGTTTAAAAAATGGCGATTTGACAAAGGAGATTTCCATTCCTTATATCTGAAGACATGGGATATTAACTGGGATCCCTTATATTCAATTTTGGACGTGAACGAGGCGGTAGCATATTTGTATGAACATGTTTATTGCGTATTTGATGAGTGCTTTCCCGTAAAACCTAAAGAGCTACGTAAGTGGCAATACCCGAGGTGGTTTACAAGTGAAATTGTTAGGAATATTAGACTTAAAGATTCTCTTCACAGAAAATGGAAACACTCTTGTCGTCTGAGTGACTACGATGCATTCAAAAGTGCTCGCACTCAGCTCAAACATAACATTCGCACGGCTTATAAAGACTTCATAAGGAACTTAGAATGTCGAATGGTACGTGAACCAAAACTATTTTGGAATCATATTAAATCCATGCGTAACGATTCTCCAGTGCTTAATGTTATGAATTGGGATGGGAATCAAATAACTGGTCCCGAAATATCTTCTGCATTCGCAAATTATTTTTCAACAGTTTATTGTAGGGACTCCGAGGCATTTGTTTTTGATGAACACCATACTTCCTCGGGATTTAAGCTAAGCATCACTATATTTGATATACTCAAACAAATAAAGTTGATGAAAAACACGAAAGCAGTTGGGCCGGACGGAGTACCTACATTCTTTCTTAAGGGCTGTAGTGAATTGCTTTCTGCACCTCTTGCTTACATATTTAATCTTGTCTTCCGAGTACATACTTTTCCAAGTGAATGGAAAAAGACTCGAGTTATTCCCATATTTAAAAATGGTTCTAAAGACGATGTAACCAACTACAGACCTATCGCCATACTTTCTTCTAATAGCTAAACTCCTAGAAATGTTTATGGATCGCACACTAAGGTCATTAGTGGACCCATATATAATTGATGAGCAGCATGGCTTCAGAAGAGGCAGATCTACTGAATCCAATCTGATGGTCTTCACCGACTATGTTTCAAGGGCTGTAGATAGTGGCAATCAGATTGATTGTTTGTATCATGACTTTGCAAAAGCTTTTGAACGCGTCAATCACAAAAAAATATTAGAAAAAATGAGTGAACTTGGGATCCCAGGTTGCTATCAGATTATCTACTATCAGATTATCTTACAGATAGAAAACAGTTTGTTTCACATGGAATCTACAAATCCGATTACTTCACTGCCTACTCAGGTGTTCCGCAGGGGTCTAATCTTGGACATACCTTATTTCTTATTTTTATTAATGATATAGGTAGAGTTATAAAAAATCCACGTTTCTTCTATTTGCTGATGACCTCAAAATCTTTAAAAAAATTAGTTCTTATACCGACTGCTTAGACCTACAGTCAGATCTCAACAACGTTTGTGAGTAGAGCCACAATAATAAATTATATTTCAATGCATCAAAGTGCAAAATGATGTCGTATTATCACTCACACGTCTTAAAATTCCATAGATATACACTAGAATCTGTACCTATACCCCGCACAGATAATATTAAAGATCTGGGTGTCTTGTTCCACAGCAATCTCGTGTTTGGTCCTCACATAGAAGTTATGTGCAACTCTGCTTATAAAACTCGAGGATTTGTAATGAGAATCTCTGAGTCGTTAGAAAACCAATTGGTGCTCAAAACGTTGTTTAATTCATTGATCCGTAGCAAACTACAAAGCAATGCTTGCATTTGGAGCCCGGTGGGGGCGCAGAACTCACTTATGGTGGAGAAAGTACAAAAAAAATATCTACGATATCTCTATATGAGAGAGTTCGGTGTCTATCCGTGGCTTTATCCTACGCAGTTTCTGCTGGGCATGCTCGGGTATAACTCCTTGAGCGTAATAAGAGATCTGCGTCTCTTGGTATATGTTGTCAAACTCGTTCGAGGAGTTGTGAGCTATCCAGCATTACTACAAAGATTAACGTTAAATGTTCCTAACAATTACACTAGACTGCGCCGGCAAGAACTGTTCTCAATAACATACGCAAGAACGGGTCTTCCAGCCGCTATGCCTGTTGGAAGGGCCTTAACTCTTCTGAACGGGACTGCTTCGGATATTAACATATTTCATATCACATTACCAAAAGCAAAAGTAAATTATCTTCTTAGATTGAGCGCGTTAGAAAGCACTCATCAACATACTTAAGTAACTGTGAATATATGTGTATCATTTGTTTGTGTGTATATACTCGTTTGTATACATATGCATTATTTTTTATTTTAAATATATAATTTTTTAATATTTTTTCTATGTATTAGGTGTATAAATAAGTTTCCGCCGTTTTTTATAAAAAAAATGGGCATTTATTGTGAAAGAACGGAACCTCATGTTTTATTCGAAGTAGTACCCATCGCTTGCCACTACTTTTCCCCATCTTTCTGTCAGCATACGAATACCGCGTCAGTCATCATCATCATCTTTTGAGGCTATCCACGAATCGACTCAATTTTTGGTATCTTCATATGATGTGAAGTGCTGCTCAGACAGGCCATGCGTCATCGATCAAAACAAGTGGTAATCAGAAGGAGCAATGTCTGGTGAATACAGCGGGTGGGGTAAAACTTCTCAATTGAGTGTTTCCAAATAGGTTTTGACCGGTGCCGCAACATGTGGACTAGCATTATCATGCAGGAGAATAATTTTGTCGTGTCTGGCGTAGTAGTGGGCGCGCTTTTCCTCGAGTGCTCGACTCAATCTCATCAATTATGTTCGGTAGACAGCCCCAGCAATGGTTTCATTCGGTTTGAGCAACTCATAATACACTTTCGGCCTTCCGCTACGTTCTTTGTCTTCGATGTCAAATTCACCGTTCTTAAACTTTTGAAACCACTCACGACAACTTCTCTCACTTAAGGCAGCCTCACCATATGCTTCTACAAGCAATCGATGCGCCTCAGCTGCAGATTTCTTCAAATTGAAGAAGTAAATCAAAAGTTCCCGCAAATGACGCTTATTCGGCTCAAAACTTGACATTTTCGAACACAAAAAAATATGTTATACTGATAAAAATTCACTAATATTTCAAGGTCATGTTGTTGACAGATGTCCAACCTTACGATAATGACATTTTACATCTGACAATTTTAACCATAACTTACTGGTGGCGCCAACTTTTGTCAAACGGCGGTGACTTATTTGTACACCCAATAACTTTTCTTCTTTTTTAATGTCTTGTATTTTTCAAAGTAATTGGGCTAAGCCTGTTTTGAAAAAATAAATAAATAAATAAAAAACGAAGATTTTCTATGTCATGGTATAAAAGTTGATTTTCCCACGAGGATGGCTAGTCGCTATTCCAAAAAAGAAGTGGAAAAATATAATACTGGCAAGAATGATTACGATTTCATGCCATACATTAAAAAAAATCATTGCAGTAGATATTTCAATGTTACATTTTTCAAGTAATGTGAACTAAAGAATTCTCTTGACTGTTTCTATGTTTTCAACCTGTTAACGCTTCACATGAATTCCATGATTTTTAAAGTTTAATTAAAATCTAAGTAATTATTTTGAGAAACCATTTTCTTCCTTTACATGTAAAAGACCCTAAATGCTGGTTTAGTTTGGAAAAGTTTAACGTTCAACACGATTCAGTAGATGTAATTTTGGATAAAAATACAGTCGATAGTATATCAATACAGTCTATAGTATAATATAGACTATATTAATATACTATAGACTTTATTAATATACTATAGACTGTATTTTTATCCAAAATTACATTCACTAAATCATCTTGAATAATAAATTGTTAAGAAATAATTTAAAATATGGATATTCTTTTAATTTAAAGTTAAAAAATGAACTTTTACAGCTATTTTAAACAATGATTTTTACAATACAGCAATCCATTTTCAACAGCAGAGGACATGTTCTTAAAAAATACCGTGGTTGGTGTGGCTTAGACGAGAGAATAAATTTTTTTCACTATAAATTATAATAAAAAACGATGTACGTAATAATAACAAAGACAATAGACACACAACTATCATGGGTAAGTGATTATTGTATGTGGTTAGTGCGCTTCGTGCAATAGTTTCGTCCATCGGTTAGATATTTTTTTCTGTAAAATATTTTGAAAAATCTCGACAAATTTGCATTATCACAACAAGACTGCTGTTGATGAGGGATTATTGTATTCTGATTGTAGCTATATATGTAACAGTAAGGCTGGATTTCCACTTGACCTCAGACATACCATGAAAAATCTGTGCCAACTTCACTTCGATCAATGAATGATCAAAATTTTATCTCAGCAGGGGCAACCTGACAACACACCGTCATAAAAATTAGTATGCAAGTCCTGCCGTCTTGTCAGTATGTTATGTTCAACCATAGTCAACCCTAAAGATGCCTGTGGGTTGATTGGAAGTGGAAATCCAGCTTGTCTATTATTACTATTCAATAAAAACTTCTAATTGTTTACTAGATATTTATAAATTGTAAATCTTAATTTAAAAAATGTGTCATGGTTTTGTAAATTGTGTGGAGTGATTTCAATTATTCTTACTGAATAAAGTGGTTAATTAGAATTGAAACAACAAAAGGTGGTTATAGTGAAAACATTCCGTGTGAGTAAGGCAGCCGGGAGAATTATTCTTCAGCCCCATACGTGACAACTTTGAAAAGTTTGAGCACCATAAGTAGTCATCATGTTGTAGGCAGTTTCACGGTGGGTGACCATCTACTTCAAGAGCTTCTTCTTCCCCAGAGGATAGGAGAGAGTTCATCAAACTACTCTTGAAGCTGTATGTATCATGGATGAGATACCTGAAAACTTGACTTTAAAAGATAAATTATATTAGAGAAAAAAGAAAAAAAAACAGCTAAACAATGCTAAGTAGCAATGAAAAATAAATAAATAAAAGGTTTATTTAATAAATTACACATATATATTAAAGCAATGGAAAAAATAATACTTTTTTAGAGAAAAGCTATTAAACTGTTTGGACTCGTCTCTTAACAAACTCCCAATTAAGATAAGAGGGCGAGCCCAACCGCAACGATGAAAAGTTAAATTTTAATAAATAAACAGTTGATACAATGGTAAATTTAATAAATATGTAATATTAATAAACCATAGATAATAAAAGAAACGAGAGAAATTGTAACACATGATGAATATTACAGCTTCAATGAGTTAGAAAAGAGTATCTAAGGAATCACTCGATCGAAACTGGTACACGACACTTGTACCAAAAATTCAACCATCTCTCAAGAGAATTCAAACCACAATCATAGATAATAGTGGATATAGATGGCAAGCTGATCATAGATATTTACAACGATAGACAGATGGAAAGAGTACTACACTGTTCTTTAGGCAGATGATCAAAATAACGTCAATTGGAATTGCAAAATCTCTGGAGGAAACCAAGAACCAGGCATCTTGGAGAACGAGATTCAACAAGACATTAACAAGATTAAAGCAACAAATCTCCAGACAATGATGGAGTCTCAGCCGAATTACAAAAAAAATATGAGAATTCTATATGCCAGATGAGTTGTTTTGCTGATTATAAAAAATATGAGAATTCTATATGCCAGATGAGTTGTTTTGCTGATTATAAAAAATATGAGAATTCTATATGCCAGATGAGTTGTTTTGCTGATTATAAAAAATATGAGAATTCTATATGCCAGATGAGTTGTTTTGCTGATTATAAAAAATATGAGAATTCTATATGCCAGATGAGTTGTTTTGCTGATTATAAAAAATATGAGAATTCTATATGCCAGATGAGTTGTTTTGCTGATTATAAAAAAGCTTTTGATTGCATAAAATGGTACAAAATGTGGGAGATCCTGCTAGAAGTGGGAGTATTAGTGTATCTTCTAGGCTTGTTACGAAATATGTATAAGACAAACTCAGTTGCAGTGAGAATTAATTCTATTTGTTTCGACAGTTTAACATTGTCAAAGGAGTTCCACAAGGATACGTAATCTCACCTCAGCTATTCAACATCTATGAGGAATAATATATGACGAAGAAGGCATTGGAAACTTGGAATGGTTGTTGGAGGTAACGTAATAAGGAACCTCAGATTTGCAGATGACACTACTCACAATGGCAAATCTTTTACAGTATGGGGTTTGAGATATTGAGAATTATTAACTGAGGAAATCAGCTCCCAACAACCCAATTCTCCAGGATCTTGAGGTGGTAAAGGAATTTATATATCTCCGATTTTGCGTAACAGATATGAAAATTCGGAAAAATGTGTCGCAAAGAAGGTGGTAAAACTGTAGCGAATATGGAGGGCAGAAACATTTCAATAGCAACCAAATCTTTTAAAAATAAGGAAAATTGTGGATGCATTCAAGATATAGTGTTGGAGACACATGCTACGGATATTTTGGATGGAACAGCGAATCAATATATCCATTATCAACTTGGAATTCAGGGCAGGCTGTACATGATTTATCTGCGATCAATACTTCAATTCTTTGGCCATGCAGAATGATTGGGAGAGGAGAGTTTGCAATTATTCATGCTAACCGGCAGTGTGGAGAGAAGGCAAAGTAGAGGCAGACCACCAAATTGATTGATCAAGACAGGAAAGCAGCAGGATCTTCTGTGATAGCAGTACTTCGAGAGCTGCAGAATCGTCATGCGCAGAGCTGGACAGATGGAGCTGAGATATCACAACCCTCAGTCGTGAGGAATCAACCAAGTAATTTCAACAAATAAGGTTAGCAAAAGATAAATACAAAAAAATAAATGATATATAAAGTCATTCAATAAAAAATCATTTCGTTTTCACTTTTTAGATTCATAATATCTTTTGTTCTGTTATTTAATTTTAAAACAGTAAGACAATTTTTAAAGGAATGAATATAAAAATTATTAAATATTCTTATATAAATTTTAAAATACTATATATTGGTACAGTAATCCTTCCATTTACGCAGTAATTGAATGCTATGTAAAATAAGTGATCTTTTTCATATTTCTGGATATTCATACTTACTAAGTAAAAAAAATGTAGTTTTATTTTTTAATAAGTCTTTTTAAGTGGTTACTGATAACTATACTTCGGAAAGTCTAGGATGAACCGTGCGACGTTTGTCTCAAAAGGATGGGGTAAAATGGTTTCTTTTACAAATCGAATAGTTTTTTTACAAATCAAACAATTGTTTTTCTCTAAACTGACGTTTTAATTCCTAATTTTCATTGTACTGACTTTCTAATGTATTGTATGATTTGTATGTATCTTTAAAAAGTCCAAGATCCAATTACGAACATTTGATTAATATCGATTTTTGAAAATCCAATTATCGAATACCCCATCCCTAGCCAATGCAGACTAACGTAGTGACTTTTGACAAAAGTGACCAAATATTATTTTTGATTTTAACAAACTGCCACATTTTTGCTAATTTGTGACAAGATTTATTAATTTGTCATTATTGTTAGTTTTATGTAATGTATTTACCTAAATAACTTGCTATTTATTAGAATCGAGGCTTATATTAAAGTTGATAAAATAATTAAAATTACTGAACATCGTTACAAGGTTGTATTGGGGCAAATTTGTGAGCTGTCACAGGACTCATCCTAGATTTTCCGAACTATAATAAAACACACATTTTGATGATGGTTTTATGTCTTAATAAATACAATGAGAATAGTATTTACTATATATTCAAAATCCCTCTCATTGGATTAATCTTCCGTTGTTACTGTTGTCGCTCTTATAATTCTAGCAAAACAAAATGATGTTGCCAGTAGTAAAAAATATCAATTTAGAAGTCAAATTATTGTTTTATAGATGTCACTTTTATGCATTTAAAATTTCAAACAGAATAAATCATGTTTATGTGAATTCGCATAAATGGAGGGATTACCCTAATTATTGGTACGGCCAAATAAATAATATATTTTTTAAACGTGACAGGCACTTACTCCAGTGACACACTGTGTGGTCGGTCATGTAAAAAATATTCGCCAAGTTCTTGTTTACGCAAACTTTGGGTTATACTGAGTATTGATTGAAATTTATGTATTCAAAAAATACTAACCCTCTAAACCAGTGTTTCACTTAATTTAGTGACATAACCATTTATTTATTTATTTATTTAACACTTTTATTACAAATACAATCTGACGCTTATTGCCAGACGGCAATCTCTTCCAACCAACCAGACAAAAGTAAATTAAGCAAGTTACATGGTTGCATAAATAATTCAAATGACTATCCATCCCCACGAAATCTCCCACTATTCCAATGTCAATTCAATTGGAAAGCAAAGCTGTGCCGTGGAGTTTTGTGTTTCTTATTAAATGAGTGAGCCATTGCGCACCAGCAAACTCACCGGCCACACCGATCTACTGAATCCGATGGCATACCTGAAGTGAGACAATAGAAGCACACCAGCATGTTGTGTTTTTTTTTCTCTTTTCTTTAAAATAATAAATATGATCGAAGTCATAGGTATTCTTATACCCCCAAATACTAGAAAAAAATGCCTCTCATTCGAGAGGAGTATTTCGAGAGGGGTTCGAACCAGCGACCCTCCCCACGAAAGTCCAGTGCTTTACCATGCAACTCCTTTTTTGAGACCAACCCTCGCATATTATCTTATTTGCAAGGAAGGAATCAAAACAGAAATTAATGAGTTATTTATTAATATACCGATTCAGTAATTATTAACTATCTTGATATAATTATAATCTAAAATTTCAACTTTGTTTTTGACAGACATTTATAGATTAACCTTTTAAACTTAAGTCTACCATATTTAAACATATACTCGTATATTGTAAAATAAGTTTTCGTATGTAAATTAGACGAAATAATTAAAATGCATATAATCATTTTATTTTAGACAAGGAATGATCATAGTGAAGAATACTGCTTAATGATGTCTATTAAATTAAAATAAATTTAGGTGTAAATCATTATGTTTTTAAGATATTTATCAAAGGTGAGATTATACTCGTACATATACGAGTATATTCGTTCTTTCAACACTCCTGGAGTAATAATATATTTATTTATTTATAATTGCTCCAATAAATTTGGTTTAAAACTTTTATTTATTAATTGTGAAGGGTTTAAGAGTGTCACTGTTCGTGATATAGTGTTTCTTCGAAAATTGTGAATATCGCGGAACAAAGATGGGGGTTAAATCGATAGGTATTGAGGTCCCCCATCACCCTGCTTCCGATGATCGTCACCGGCTGTTACACCCTGTATAATAATAAATAGTTAACACCTACATACTACTTAAAACTAGATAACAATTCTTACAACTAATTATTTAGCGAGTACATGTCCATTCGTTCACGTTACTTGCATTCCATCACATTCACTAAGACCTTGGTCCTCCCTGCTAATACTGTATGTGAACTAGTCAGACAACAGATGATGCTTTGGGAGCCTGTGCTTATAGCAGAAAGGTAGAACGGATTTACTCTCGTAAGCCCCCAGGGAAGCAATTCTGTTGGCTTTTATAGAATTTCATGGTCCAAGCGAGGATGTGGTGCTAGAGGGTTTCTTCACGCTGTTCAGCGTGAAGTCATAGACAGAGCAGATCTTGAATGCCTTGTTCTGCATTCATTGAAGCTTTAGGTGATCCGTGCTGCTCTCACTACCCCAAACAGGTGCAATATAGATCAACATAGGACGAATAAGGGCTTTATAGAGGAGGAGCGTATTTTTGGGTGAAAGGAAACTGCGTCGATGGAATATCAAACTGATAGTCCCTACACCCTTTTGACCCTTCTGTCTGATGGTATTCAGATGGATTTTCCACGTTAGTTGCCGGTCAAGGTGCAGGCCGAGTTATTTGATCATGTCCCGCCACTCGACCAGACAACTGCGGATGAATAAAGACATCGATGGCACTCTTTCTTTGACATTGCGGGGAATAATTTACCTACTATATCTAAAATGTTTTTGATACTTACAGTTGCATGTATTTAGAAGAATATACGCCGGATGATAAAGTACGGAATTAAGTGATTAGGGATGAACCTTAGACTGATGTTTTGAGTAAGATGAAGAAGACCACTCTGAGATGGTTTGGGAATGTAGAACTAATGAATGAAGAAAGACTGACAAAACAAATATATAATACAAATTTGAGTGGAAGACGTGATTTTGAAATACCAAGGAAAGAATGGTTGGATCAAGTGAAATATATTTAAAAAAGAAACACAGAAAGTCGTCGGGAGTAGTATGAGGTGTAAAAGAGGTGAACAATGTATTTCAAGGTAAAAAAGTCAGGTGCTCTCTCTGCCTACCGTGACATGGAAATAAGAAATACAAAAATTAAAATAGGCAGAGAGGACAGAGCATCAGCTTTTCCTATCTAGACGCACATCCTTTGCCTTTTCCACATCAAAACACCATTTTATAGAACTTCTACAATTTCTTTGACTTTCTACATTTCCTTCTTTCAAAATATCGTTCACTTGATCCAACCATGCTTTTTTTGATCTTCCTCTACCACGCCTTCTACTCATACTTATACTATTTGTTTTGTAAGTCTGTCTTCATTCATTCGGTATCTTTCCCTAAAAAAAGTATCCAATTTTCAAATAAAGCCCCGCACTCTGAACAAACTCTTCCATAGCAACGAAGCTTAAGAATTTTACTTTTCTATGTTAAAATACACTTTTTAGATGTTGACTATTTAACACAAAATGCGTGTTTAAAGATCACCAAATTAAAACCAATTGGCCCTTGAAAGTGGTGATCATAAAAATGACATTACTTTTGGGTACTGCAGCCTTTGTCTTGTTTGAGACAATATTTTGGGTACTCAAGCCTGTCTTGTTTGAGACAATATTTTGGGTACTGAAGCCTGTGTCTTGTTTGAGACAATATTTTGGGTACTGAATCCTGTGTCTTGTTTGAGACAATATTTTGGGTACTGATGCCTGTGTCTTGTTTGAGACAATATTTTGGGTACTGATGCCTGTGTCTTGTTTGAGACAATATTTTGGGTACTGATGCCTGTGTCTTGTTTGAGACAATATTTTGGGTACTGATGCCTGTGTCTTGTTTGAGACAATATTTTGGGTACTGAAGCCTGTATCTTGTTTGAGACAAAATTTCAATTTGTTAAATCATTCTTATTCTTTAAAATAAAATTACTCTCAGTAATTATTGATTTATTTAAAAGTTTCATATTTCTATTGACTTTTATTTTGGCTAATGGAACTTGAGAAATTGGGGCACTTTCCTACCTCTTTAACAAAATATTTCTATAGGACCATTTGATAACATATGTCACATAGGTGTTATGTTTTCAACAGTTTTATGTCTATTTTATTCTGAGTTTTCAGTTTTGTAAAAAATCTAGTCACTCAACGGCTCATGTTCTGAAACCCAGACAATATTAATGTACTGTTTCATAAACTTATGTTTCAAAGACACGATTTTCTAGTTCTACTGCTTCTCCTGTTGTCTGATATGAGTGCTGCTCCTTCCCCCTGTTGTCTGAGATGAATCTGGCATTCGCCTCCTTCCCAGAGAAGCCATATTCTCTTCACTGCATCTCTGAATCTCCTGAAAACTCCTTGTTCATTGTCTGACTTTGTGCAGCGTATTCACGGTGAACAACATCTTTGCAGTCTAAGAAAGCAGTTTTTATTATCTTGACACGGTATTTCATCTTCTGTTATTTTCCAGAAGTTTTATCCATGTTTGGTTTTGATGAGAAAATCTTGCCTTTTTCTCAGAATCTTAACCCTATCCTCATGATTCATAATTAGTGACGATTTATTTGGAAAGCTTGTATCATTGTTGGTCATTTCCAACATTATCTGGGTACTGAAATTATGGATGGGTTATTGGATGCCTATCTACTGTTGTGCCAAGAGCTGTGGAAGGTATTTAATAACCACAAAACACATCCTCAGATGTAAATTGTAATTTCTCAAATGAGGGTTTTTCAAATATCAAGGTTTTAATTTATTGCAGTGTATACGAGTTCCGCATTTTCAAATATTTTGGTTGACACATGCCTGCCAAAATGGGAATACGAATGCTCATCACACTTCTATTGTGAAAAAAAAATTGCGATTCAATTCTTTATATCACTGCAAATCACAATGTATTAACAGTTCCAAAAGGGAACGATTCGGCACATATGTTATGCCCACCAAAGTTCAATCTAATTATATTGCAATAGCAGAACCAAATTGGGGATATATTATCATAAGTCGTGCAAATACCTGAGTAACTTCTTTAAAAATACTTTTCTCAGACCACAGTTTATATCCGAGGTTATTTTTTGGTCAATGTTGAGTATATTTATTTCTTAACATAATAAACGACACTTAAGTGCCCTTTACATAACACAATAAAACTTCAAAATCGAAACGTAACTATATCTTTCAAAAAATAAATAGTGTAAATGTGAGGATGAAAATGTGGATTGTTTTAAATGTTCGTAACCCTAAATGAAAAATAATCAAGTCCTGAACATCACCAAGATGACGATGCTAAGTTCGAAAATCCAAAGCGCTACAGTAAAAATTTGAATGGGATGTGTTGCATAGTTTTGTTATCACGTGATTTAAAAAAAAGAGTTTGCGTGTGACATTACATTATAAGAAGTTACTGACAAATAATCTATAATTCAGTGTTTCGACAAACATTGGGCTAGGAAGTAACAGCTGAGATTATACCAGTTTATCTGCAGTTTACAATTCTAAGTTGTCATTACGTGTTTCGGAAACCCTATGTGACTTCGGTTTACACCCGAAGGTCTTATTTTTGTATAACTCTCTTATCGTATATAGTACTACCAAACGGGCTTATTGCTCTTGGGTATACAACATATAATCTTATTTTGAATTTGGTTCTTATCAGGGATTTGATCCAATGACAGCATTTATACACCATCAATCTCTCTCCTTTGCATCCTCATGACTTTTGAATAATATTCACCTGAGAAATGAATTAAACTAAATCAATTTTCTTCATATCTTGTTTCTCATCTATACATTGTCTTGTTTTTACTACTGCGCAGATTTTGTGAACAATCTTTGTAATTTGGCATAACATAGTGGAATAGTCCCTGTTCTCGGAGGAGTCTCGGTCCCTATTCTATGTTATGTTGCTAAACAAGCTGAAATCCCAGTTTTTATTTCCAGTGGATTCCGCTTTCGGATAACTTTTTTTCTCACAGAATTTTTGTTACATTTATTTTGTTGTGTGACTTAGAGTTTATGGGTTAACTGTTTAGTGAGTATCCAAGTCTCATGTTGCTGTGGAGATAACGAATTGTTCAGATACTTTTTCTTTAAAATACTGTGGCATGGAAGAGGATGTAATATTTTGGATTTTAAAACATATTTCTATGTCATTTTATTCAATAGTAAGTCCACTTTGAACCTTAATAAAAAATCAGGTAAGATATACCTTATACCTGCCCTTCTTCGAAGCAATACTTTTTTCTTTCAAGTATCTTCTAAAAGAATTGAGATGATACCGATATTCCTAGGATATCAGTAGTTCTTTTTAATCAAATGTATTTTGTAGACAAACTTGAAACTTAAATGGGAATTGAGGACAAAACTGTCATGACAAATGAACACGTATAAATCTGTTATAAAAAAAAGAATTTTCAATATAATAATGATACCTATTTTTAATAGTAATACTGAATTAATGTTTGAGTATGTGCTATTAATATAACTATAAAATTGTTCTATTGTAATACGATGGTTAGATGCCATAAATATGAATATTTCTGAATGGCTCTCAAAGTGTTATGGGACAGAGATTCAGAGAGTTGAACTTACAATTTAACTCAAGTATATCAAGTATATAAGTATATATAAGGCCATTTGATGGTATGCCCTCCTTTGCGGCAGGATTAATCTAAATTAATGTTGCGCAGGATTATTCGGATCCCTCCTCCAAGCCATCCCCATCGGGATAGGGGAACATGGGATCAAGTTTAGCCACATAGCCGAAGGAGTCACGGCGTGGAAAGGAAAAAAGCTAATAAAAAAGAGGATGAAAAGTATAATAAAATAATTGAAAAAAGTATTAAATATAATTTTCGCCGCCCATCGGCCCCGCCACTCAACGGCATCCGCTACCCAACACCGGTTCTTGTAAGTCCGCGTAGGGTGGCCGTCATCTGCATAAATCTAGTGAAGTTGATTGTCGTGCCCGACAGGGCCCTGGTTGTAATGGCCTTTAGGACCTGCCGCGGCAAACCCAGCTCCACCAGCCGTACTGCACTCCTGCGCGACCACACACCACGCCAGCTGAGGGTGATCGCAGCCACATCTATTTGCTCCACCGTCAGCCCGTACCTCCTCGCTAGCTCCATCTTAAGCGCAAGCCCGCTATACTTCCGAATCTTGTCGGAATTGAACCTGTCGAGATTCACCGCACTGGATACTACCTGTGCGCCCAGCACAAGCGCGGAAGAGTCGTTCCTGGCAATGATATCTGGCTTCAGATTACCATCAGCCAGGCGGATAACCTGCTCCCTAGATATACTCCATCCCTTCTCTGACAAGGATCTAGCCACCGCATCACAGATGGCGTCGTGCCTTAAAATTCTACCGCCATGAGTCCTATGACATACTTGGACTACGTGCGCCGCTATCTCGGTCTGTCCTACGCAGCCGGCTCTGCGCCAAATATTTCTTCGGACTGCCTCCTGGCCAGGGCCAGGGGCAGTCGTATGACGTCATCCTCTCGACGTGCGCACCCACGTCGGCAGATTGTTTTAACAGGCAATTCCAAATTCTTCATTCAACACTTGTATAGAATCAACAAATTCTTTCTTGTTACTCTATCACAGAATTCTTTACAATTCCAAAACGTTGAAATATCTTGACTAGATATTTCAACGTTTTGGAATTCACTTGTTGAATCTATATTTTTCTCTTTCTCATATGGTCCAGTTCACATTGGATTATTGGGACTCGACCCAAATCAGGTGAATCTTTCTCAATTCCTGACCCATTTTGAATAAATAGCATTTTATGTTAAGAGTTTACAAAAAGTGCTATAATTAATTATAAGTATAAATGAAAACAAACTTATTAGAATTGTTTTTTGATTCATAACTGAATTTTGTATGATAATATTGCCAGCATTTATACAGAGACAATGTTTGCACATGTACCGAGACTCACTTCTTTTTTAGTGATTTGCACACACCTTGTATCTTCTACAGGGGTTTTCTTTTTTATTTTGAATTGAATATGTTTATTCATATGGTATGTAATTGTTTTTTTTCACGACCTGGCTTCAGAAAGTTAATGTTCAGCTCCCGCAGTATAAACTTTTTTTTTCTGTGTTTAGTCTATGATATTTTAAGCATTCATCTCCAGCTCCATTATTCAAAACCTTTATACTATTCCTATTTTTATATCTTGCAATATCTAAAATTCCACACCATATTAACAGTATGGAAATAAACACAACTAAATATTAATACAAATTCCGGCCATAAACAATACACAGCAGAGAATATGTCCATCGGTGGCGACTTCTTCAGTACAACTGGTTATGAAAGGTTAGGTTAGGTTGTTTTTAGAAAGGAATTTTGATAAAGATACCTTGCTTATCGCAAGCAAAGTTTATAGAAGAATGTCGGTCTATTTGATATGAACTTTGGCATTGAGTTTCATCTCCTGGCAGTGTGTTCATATTCTTTATCCCCATCTTCTCACTATGTGGAGATCTAAAGTCATCTTCCTTGTTGTCTTTCAAGTGATTCTGACTTCTGAAGCTTCCCTCATATTCTATGTGGTATATTTTACATGATGAAAGTATTTGGGATTGCGAAGAGTACACACGTGTCCAATTTTATTTGGTCCCATCCGAGTATTTGCCCTACAACTGAGAAATTGCAGTAAACAAGGATAATGAACATCTAATACACTTTTTATTTCTTCATCCTACACCTGTCTGTAGTTATATAATATACGAATAAGCCTATTTTTTTGTTTGGTTCAATATTGTAGGTTATAATATACGAGTAAGCCTACTTTTTTGTTTGGTTCAATATTATATGATAGTTATATAATATACGAGTTAACTTACTTTTTTTGTTTGGTTCAATATTGTAGGTTATATTATACGAGTAAGCCTACTTTTTTGTTTGGTTCAATATTATATGGTAGTTATATAATATACGAGTTAACTTTTTTTTTTTTTTTGTTTCAATATTGTAGGTAATAATATACGAGTAAGCCTACTTTTTTGTTTGGTTCAATATTATATGATAGTTATGTAATATACGAGTTAACTTATTATTATTATTTTCTTTTGTTTGAATATTGTAGGTTATAATATACGAGTAAGCCTACTTTTTTGTTTGGTTCAATATTATATGATAGTTATATAATATACGAGTTAACTTACTTTTTTTGTTTGGTTCAATATTGTAGTTACATAATATACAATGATGACTAAAGGATGTTTTGACGATATTGCAATCACCATTCTCAGGTTATTGTAGTCCTATTGATTTTCAATTTGAAATTGTTTCCTAAAGATTTATGGACTTCTCCAAAGGTTAATCTCATCAGGCAGGTAGAAGTATACTTTGTCGGAATAAGTGAATTTATCCCAGTTAAGTTCACGTGCTGAGAGTAGCAAGTAATGTAATCTTTCGTTTGTGTTTTTGACATCAGACAGTATTCTACATCGAAAACACATCGAAATGTTTGATATCCTTTGTCAATCATATATCAACTATTTTGATAATTTCAGTATCGTCACAGTTGATTTTGTGATAAGTTATTTTAGATGGGATTTTATTTGGGTACTTTATCAAAGATTTTCTGTGTTAGTTAAAACTTTTTGAAAGTTGCCATTGGTTTGCGAATTAATTGTTTTATTTATTATCATACTCTTGCATGTTCGAGGGTTCAAAACCTAGTAGATGTGTATTGTGTGGCATTTATCCCATGATTATCCCACTATTTCATGCCCGAGAGTTCAAAGCCTAATCCAAATTTGATTTTCTTTCTCAATTGATTTCAGGAGAACTCTGTGTTTTTCATAGTAAAGCTTTGCAATTGTTTTTATATTTATAAAAATAATACAAAGACCCTCAAATCAGATACTTTTGGAATATATTGATTCTTCCATATTTGTTGCGGTTTTGCCACCGAATTCTTCCAATTTCAGTTTTACAATCCCCTCCATCTGTTATGCAAGATCTCAGATATACAAGTATAACCAAAGAGGACAGTTTTTCACTATTTATCACTTTAAAAATCCATGAATTAGATCATTTACATGTTTGTAGTTGAAAAAACATTCTATCAACTCATGTCCACCTAAGTGTTATTTTCATGTTTTGACATTTTGGATTTTATTCCGATTAAACGAGTAGTCGTTCCTTTTCAATGCATTAGTTGAGAGATTTCTCTCTCTATGATTACACATATCATATTACTATTATTTATACCCTTTGACATATTCAAATTGCTGAAGAGCATAGCCTGGAGAAAAAAAAGTTTTCAGCCCTACTTGTTGGTACTTCCAATGTTGCATTCAAACTTGCGTTGCAATAGTCACATAGTATTTCTCGCGTCCTTTAAAGGACTGAGTTGGTACAATTGTTGTTAATTTGTTGTTCTGCATTCTTAAACACTGGCGGAGCAAACGCCACACCATCAGACGATGATAAAGGAAATGGTACTCACAGGTGGTGGATGTGCAGGGGTCATACAATCGGCTGAGCTCTGCTGGTGCACCAGGACGCTGGAGCTTCGTTCGGGCTGAAGAGGTCGGTCACGGCGAACGAAAACTTATTGTCACACACTGGTCGGTGAAGAGTATTGGCTGCTATTTGTCCTCTTGATTTGTTCGCTGTCATCCGGATGACGGTCTGTGCCCCACTGTCGTCGATGCAATTTTTGTTCTTACCAAAATCGCATCTCTAACTCGCGACAATAACACGCGTGACAGGGCCGAGAACGATGATAGAGCAGCCAAAGAGCGGAACAGTATTTTACGTCACGTTTTGGCGTGAACAAATATGTTGGAATTAAATTCAGTAATGCTTAAAAGAGTTTTAGCTCGTTGGGGCTGAAATCAGTAACCACCTAAAAGTGGATTTGGACCTTATAGTGTAGATCGCGCTGGATGGGGACTTATTTCGACTTTCTTTTTGCAAAATTTTACAATATTAAAATTAAAGGTAAGTACATATATCAAATATGCTTCCTGATTTTTTCAGTACTTTGCTAAGTAATGATTACTGGTTGATGTTTTGATGATATTGCAATCACCATTTTAAGATCTTTGAATTTTCATTGACTGGTAAAAATTTCTTTATGAAAGTTATCACAAATCTTCAAGATTTATCTTGTAAGGCACGGAATAAGCTAATGAGGTTTCACCGGAGAAAGCACATATACTTCTTGTATTAGCGTTATGTTTGCGGACCATGTGCACTGGATTACCTATATTTTTATCTATTGCTGTATGAGTTTGCACACTTCACTGTCTGATGGAAGCGGTACTTATTGACAACGTTTTTCACTATTTGAGAGAGCATTCCTTTACCAGGCCATTTACATAAAGTTCCATGTTTATTGCACTATTGGACTTTCCACTGTTAGACACTGTGTATCTGAGTGGTGGAGATGAAATCCAACCTATATTGATATCAATTACACTTTCGCTGTATATGTGTGAGTTTGTACACTTTGCTGTCTAGTGAAAGCGGCACTTATTTACTACATTTTTCACTATTTGAGAGAGCATTTCTTCGCCAAGCATTGATCACCATGTTTGTGGCAGTATTGCACTTTTCTCTATTAGAATCTGTGTCTGAATGGGGAGATTAAATTAATCCCATTAGCATTGTCAGTATAAAAAGCCTTGCTCTTTGTGTCACATTCATTGTTAATAGTATTGCTCCCCCTAATTGAGGTACTACAATTATTGCTGCGCTGAGTTGGTACTATCATTCTTTGTGTCACATTCATTGTTTATAGTATTGCTCCCCCTAATTGAGGTACTACAACTATTGCTGCGCTGAGTTGGTACCATCATTCTTTGTGTCACATTTATTGTTTATAGTATTGCTCCCCCTGATTGAGGTACTACAACTATTGCTGTGCTGAGTTGGTACCATCATTCTTTATGTCACATTCATTGCTTATAGTATTGCTCCCCCTAATTGAGGTACTACAAGTATTGCTGTGTTGAGTTGGGTACCATCATTCTTTGCTGGTGGTTTGGTGTCAGACAGTATTGTATAACAGATTTTATATATCATTAGTATGTCATTATTAATTTCGGATTTCTGGTCAGTTTCTGTGATTAGAGGAGTTCAAATTAATCCAATTGGCATTGTGAGTATATGAAGCCTGGCTTTTTGGGTCACATTAATTGCTTATAGTATAAGTTACCCTAGCTGAGATACGAGTGCTGCGCTGAGTTGGTACCATCATTCTTGGTGCATCAAATGTTTGAAATGCTTTGTATACCATCGTTAGTTCCGTCTTTTTCGTCATAAGAATATTTCAATGGCTCTTCTATCTTCTTTATCAGCTGTTTTTATCATTTTGGCATCACTCAATTTGATTTTGAATCCTTCTGTCATTTTATGTGAAGTTTATATGAAGTTGTTTGTATTGGATTTTTATATACAAACACTCATACTTTCATCACAAAACCTAGTAACTGCCATATTTCCATTAAGTATTTTATTTGTATATTTCTGTTTATCAGAAATTTTTAAGCGCACCAAAAATATAATTGATTATGTATTTTTGTAAAATACTTTAATTTGATTCTCTGTTCCTTCAACGTAAGAAAGTGGTTGTTTTCTTAAAAACCCTTCTGAGTATTCTTTTGATATACAGTATTATATATTATGAAACAGTGATTGAGAAATCCTCTGGTATGAAACAGTGATTGACAAATTCTCTGGTATGAAACAGTGATTGACAAATCGGCTAGTGCTGTATCATCCTTTTTCAATTTTAGTTTTACATGAGCAACCCCCACCTATACCTTGTATCCATACCTGTATTATTATAAATATCTTGGTGACTTTTTAACCACCTATACCTTGATTGCATACCTGTATATTATAAATATCTTGGTGACTTTTTAACCACCTATACCTTGTATCCATACCTATATATTATAAATATCTTAGTGACTTTTTAAGTACCTTGTATCCATACCTGTATTATTATAAATATCTTGGTGACTTTTTAACCACCTATACCTTGAATCCATACCTATATATTATAAATATCTTAGTGATTTTTTGAGTACCTTGTATCCATACCTGTATTATTATAAATATCTTGGTGACTTTTTAACCACCTATACCTTGAATCCATACCTGTATATTATAAATATCTTGGTGACTTTTTAACCATCTATACCTTGTACCCATACCTGTATATTATAAATATCTCGGTGACTTTTTGACCACCTATACCTTGTATCCATACCTGTATATTATAAATAACATATCTTAGGGAACTTTTTAACCACCTTGTATCTATACCTTTATATTATAAATATCTTGGTGACTTTTTAACCATCTATACCTTGTATCCATACCTGTATATTATAAGTATCTTGGTGACTTTTTGACCACCTATACCTTGTATCCATACCTATATATTATAAATATCTTGGTGACTTTTTAACCACCTTGTATCCATTTCTGTATTATTACAAATATCTTAGTGACTTTTAACCATGATTAACTGTCTGTTATTATATCTATTCTGAATTCCATCCTGTCGTGTAGCTCATGACTGAGCATCATGACTCCCATAATAGCCTCTGATGACTTCTTTCCACCCATCCCTGCACTATGTGGCTCGAAGGACAGTTGTTAAGGGTAGTCCAGTTGCAACTCTCACTTGGTCAGTCCATCGCATTGGGATTTTTCCTCTTGTGCGTCATCCTTCCCCGTCTTCAGTAACCACAACTCTCTCCAAACTGTCTCCTCGACCACGAGAAACGTGCTCAAAGGATCGGAGGAGTCGTCGAAGACATATTCTTCAAGAATGGGTGCGTTAATTTGCCTTGCTTTCTATGGAATTCGTTACATTCTTCTCCAGCACCACATTTCAAATGCATCTATTCTACATTTTTCACTTGCTCTTAGATTCCAAGTCTCCGCGTCACACATGAATATTGCAATGACAAGAGACTTAACTAGGCGTATTTTCATCATAATGATGATATTTCTGCTCTTCCATTTCTTTTCCAGCTTTGATCGCATTTTTTGCTATTCCAGTTTTTATTTTCACCTCTGCCTCGTATCCTTCATTGCTGGTAATACTGGTGTCTAAGTAAATAAAATCAGTAACAAAAGTCAGTAAAAATTACTGGGGTGTACTATCATTAACTTTGTTTTTGATTTATTGACTTCCAGACTCAGGAGTTCGCTTTTGTGTTCCATCATTTTAATGAGCATGACTATTTTTTCTTCTGCTGTGGCAATTAATGTCATGTCATCTACATATTTTAGAATAGTAATCCCGTCGTCCCAGTCGTCAAGTGCTCTCCTCATAATATATTCTCCATGTAGGTTAAACAAATCAGGAGAGAGGATGCAGCCTTGCCGTACACCCGTTTAAACTTTTAACTGTTAGGCCTTGATGTTGTTGACTGGCGTAGAACTATGTTGATACAGTGACTTAATAAGGTATAAAAGGTGTACTGATACTCCCATCATTAGAAGTACGTGTCACAGTTTCTCCCATTTTGCACATTCAAATTATTTTTTATAATCTACGCAACATAAAACTGCTGGCATCCGAAATTCACGACTTTTTTCTATCAACTGTCGAATATTGAGGATCTATTCTATTGGTATCTCTCAGCTGATGTAAGGCTTCTGACGGATTTTGATAAAATAATGCAGTATTTTACTTGTATGAATTAAAATGCTGTTTTTTTTGTCAGTTATTATAAGTGATCATCAAATCTTAGCAGAAAAAGAATGACTGCTGATATACAAATATACATTCCTTGCCCGTAAAACAACATGTCAGAACCAATTTATGTTACTATGGACCTACTTATTATTCAAAATATTTTTCTCTGAGAATAAGTCCCTCTTTTATTTCACTGTTTTTATATTGAAAACTTTAGCACAAAAGAATGACTGCTGATATACAAATAAACGTTTCTTATGTATCTACAAGAATAAAACTGACTGCTGATATCCAAATAAACATTTCTTATGCGTCTACAAGAATAAAACTGACTGCTGATATCCAAATAAACGTTTCTTATGCGTCTACAAGAATAAAACTGACTGCTGATATCCAAATAAACGTTTCTTATGTGTCTACAAGAATTAGACTGTCTGCTGATATTCAAATAAACGTTTCTTACCTGTGAAACAACATATCAGAACCAATTTATGTTACTATGGACCTACTTATTATTCAGAGTATTTTTCTCTAACAATAAGTCCCCTTTTTATTTCACTGTTTTTATATTGAAAACCAGAGCCTTTGTTGTTTTTCAATTTAAGTAACTGGATTATAAGGTGGTTATTAAATAATGGAATTTATCATTTTTGTAATCGAAAATGTTAAAGTGAACGTTAACCTTTCCTTCATTGACTGGCAAAATCAATGAATTAATGAAAAGTCTTTCTTTCATTGATCTAGATCAAGTGAGTGTACTTTTTATTTACCTAAAATTCTTGGATTCCATATTTAAATTATGTTCACATTGATTCTACAATGACTGTTCTTTCTCTTTGTTTTACTTTATTTAAGTTCGAACCTTTTGAAAGTTGTCATTGTCTCGACAATTATTTTTGTTTTTTCTTTTAACATATATTTTCTTTAAAGCCCATTGTTGTTTAATTATTTGGTCTCTTGAAGAAGTCTTTATTGATAATTCAAATATTTTAATTCCGTTGTGTTATTTACTACAATGTAATTTCATTTGTAATTTCCGCGGCCTAGTTTATCAATATTACCACCCTATTGAAAACCTCCATGACCTGGTTGGTAAGATGCATGTCTCCCAATATAGGGGGTTCGGACTCGATTCCCGTTGGAACCTAGATTTTTTAAAAGAAGTAAAAAGATCCAGTCTGATTTTTATTCAAGGCTTCTTTAACATCTTTCTGGTTGGTTGGAAGAAATTCCCACATAGCAATAAGTCTGCCAGGTTGTACTGTATATAGCGAAAGTGTTATACAAAACATTTGCCAGATGTTTCAATTTTAAAATTGTTACTGCGTTGATTTTTTCTTTTTAAAGTGTTGCTTGGTTTTGAATTCTCATCTAATCTCAATGATTTATGATGCATGGCAATGTCTCATTTTTTTAATCTCAATGAATTCTTAGAGAGCTCTGTGTTTCTTGTCATCAAGCTTTGTAATTATTTTTTTCTTTTATAAAGCTATATTAACGTACGTCTTCAAAGAGACCAGTATCTACTATGTCGTGCAGAGTGTGAGAGCCGTACACCATGGCAGTTTTGCCATTGGTACGACAGAAGCCACACGGCTTGATGACAGTCATCATAATAGACGGAGAGCTCACGGAGCGGACCGGAGCTAGTGTTACTGGTTTACTTAAGTACTGGAACATGGGATCACGAATTGTCGCTTTAGCCGAAAGAGCCACGGCATGGAAAGCAATTTATCCGAAAATAAGGAAGAATTTTGTTAATTATCCTAATAATTTGTTGATAAAAAGGAATAATAATAAAAATTTGCCGTCCATCGGTCTCGCCATTTTACACAGTCTACTATCCAACTCCGGTTCGGATCAGTCCGCGTAAAGTGGCCATCGTCCGCATGAACCCACTGAAGCTGAGTGCCGAGTCCGACAGGACCCTGATTGTTATGACCCTTAATACCTGCCTCGGCAAACCCAACCTCAGCAACTGCTCTGCGCTCTTCCGCGACCACACACCTCGCCAACTCAGGGTGATTGTACCAACATTTACCCGCTCCACTTCTTCTTTCTTTTTCTTCAGCCGTCTCTCCACTGCTGGATTTAGGCCTCTTCTAAAACCTTCCACGCTTCCCTGTCTTGGGCATTTTCTCGTCCATTTTCTACCGGCGACAGGGATAATGTCATCAGCCCACCTCTTTTGGGGCCGTCCCATTGGTCTTGTTGTATCCCACGGCCTCCATTTCAAGACTCTGGGTGCCCATCTTTCATTTCTGAGCTGCAACGTGACTCGCCCATTGCCATTTCATGCCAGCAACATGGTCCATTATGTCGACAACCCTAGTCCGTCGCCTGATTTCTTCATTTCTGACTTTGTCTATCAGACTTATGCCCAACATTCGTCGTTCCATAGACCGTTGTGCGCATTTTAGTCTGTGAATGGTATTGGCAGTTAATGTCATCATTTCCAAGCCATACGTTAGCACAGGGAGGACGCATGCATCGAAGATTTTTCTTTTTAGATTGGTGGGAATCTAAAAAACCGCTCCACTGGCAACCCCTATCTTTTGCTAGCACCGTCTTACTGTACTTCCGAATCTTGTCGGAATCACCCCTATAAAGGTCCAGCACAAGCACGGAAGAGTCGTTCATGGCAATGATATCTGGCTTCAGATTACCATCAGCCAAGCAGATAATCTGCTCCTTCGATATCCTTAATCCTTTCTCCGACAAGGATTTAGCTACGGCATCACATATAGCAATGTGCTTTAAGATCCACCTGCTGTGAGTTCTGTGACAAACTTGCATCACGTGAGCCTCAGTTTGACCTTCACAGCGGGTTCTGCACCAAATATTCCTTCAGACTGTTTCCTGGCCAGGGACAGGGGCAGTCATACATCGTCGCCCTCTCGACATGCGTTATGTTTGGTACTGGTAGTTAAATTTGATATGAACTTTGGCATCAGATTTTATCTCTTGGCAGTATGTTAATGTTCCTTATCCCACTCTTCTCACTATTTGGATATCTTAAGTCAACTTCCCTGTCATCTTCCAAGTGGTTCTGCCTTGTGCAGCTTCCTTTAAATTCTATGTGTATTTGGTCCCACCCAAATATTTGCATTATGAGTGAAAAATCGCAGTAAACTAAGTCAAGACAGCGAGCTAACTAAGTTGTGATAAGTCTTGGTAGTCCTATAAACTAAGTTTTGACAAGTTTTGGTCTAAATTTTCTTCTTGATGTTATCCGGCGTATTCCGAAGTTTGTCTCATCAGGAATAATACTTTTTGAAAGCGAGCAAGCTAACTGTGCTAAGTACGAACCATTCCTCGGTATATTTTTATGTACACCAAATTATATTATACCATTTGTATGTCAAGTGTTTTCACGTATTGTCACAAATGATTTTGTGCACGGTGATTCAGTATTGAAATATTATTTTCTTTTTGAAGTATTTTATTAAGCCTGTGTAAGTTAAAATATTTTGAAAGCTGCTATTGCTTCGCGAATTGTTTGTTTTATTTATGATCATACTATTGCATGCCCTAGCCTTCAGCGTTGGCCCGCTGTACTTCCGAATCTTGTCGGAATTGACCCGGTCGAGGTTCGTCGCACCGGATACAACCTGTACGTCCAGCACAAGCACGGAAGAGTCGTTCCTGGCAATGATATCTGGCTTAAGATTACCATTAGCCAGGTGGTTAACCTGCTCCCTTGATATACTCTATCCCTTCTCTGCCAAGGATCTAGTCACCGCATCACAGATGGCGTCGTGCCTTAATATCCTACCGCCGTGAGTCCTATGACATACTCGTACTTCGACTAAGTACGCCGCTGTCTCGGTCTGACCTACACAGTTGGCTCTGCACCAAATATTTCTTCGGACTGCCTCCTGACCAGAGCCAGGGGCAGTTGTTATAGCGTCGTCCTCTCGACGTGCGCACCCTTGTCAGCAGCGTGTTTATTCTGATCTTGTGGAACTGGATGTAGTCACGCGATGGGATTCCTCCCGTGCACGACATGATCCAGTCCATAGAGAACCCCACGTCTGCCGATCTCTTAAGTTCCTTTCCGCCCAATGAGTTATGTAAGAGCTCAATGAACACTTTCTTTGTCTGAGATGCGGAACTGGCACGATTCCTTGCGCATATGGCTCGGCTCCACGCTATGTGATTGCGGACAGTACCCGCGCCCACACAAGCGCGAGCTAAACCACTGCTTGAGTTGTTCAAGTTTTCAGGTCTGCGCGAAGAGGCAAACGTCATCGGCAAAGGCGATGACAGACAACTTCTCACCCAGCATTCTGAACCCGACGAAAGCCGGTAGCGAGGGGATAGCGTAGTCCACTACTAAATTAAACAGGGTTGCAGACAGCGGATTCCCCTGTCTGACCCCCCTTGTCACCTGAATGATTCCCGAGGCCTGGCCGCCGGAGACGATCCTCGTCTCCGCCTTCGCGTATACTTTCCTTATGTAACGTACAAATTTTTCTGGGGCACCATTCGCCTCCAGGACCCGAACTATCGCATCGTGTCACACACTGTCGAACACCTTCGAGACGTCCAAGGACGCCATGATTATCCCACTATTGCATGCCCAAGGGTTCAAAGCCTATTGGGTGTGTATTATGTTGCCCTTATCCCATGATTATCCTACTATTGCATGCCCGAGGGTTCAAAGCCTCTAGGGTGTGTATTGTGTGGCTCTTATTTCATGGTTATCCTACTATTGCATGCCCGAGGATTCAAAGCCTATTTGTGTATAGTGTGGCACTTACCTCATGAAGTCTTTGTTGATAATTTTATTTATTTTATATCATTGATTGATAATCGACCTCAAATTATATTTTTAACCATCAACTGGGTCGACATTGAAAATGTTGCTATATTAATTATTTAAGTAGTTTTTTTTCTGAGCTATTGCATGCCTTTTGAAGCTTTAAGTATAAACGTGATGATTTGTGGCATAAACTTGTTTTAATTGCTTTGCAGAGAGCTGATAGGGTTTTTTGTTTCATCTATTCAATTTGCGTAAAAAAATTCAATACAAAGAAACAATGATCAACCTAAAACACCCTAACAAAACAATATCGATTTTAAATGTTTGTTGTCTTTATCATAGATTTTTCCATTCTATTCCGATGGCAACTTTATTTTCATGTCACGATTAAGTGTAATGGTCTCTTTAGTCTATATGCCTAATTCTACTCAAAGATTCCACACCTCTCCCTACTTTCGGCCTCTCAAAGTGTTGCCATCACAAAAAATCCTCTTAAACTCCTGATTTGGTTAGTCCATCATGTTGTTGGTCTACTTCTGAACGTCATTCCACCACACACTTCCTGTTAGCGTGAATTTGTCTCTCCTCTGCATAATGTGTGACTAATGAATTGGAATACTGGTCACAGACAAATCAATGACAGCTTGTCCTGAATCCCAAGTTTTTGTATGGACATATCATAGGTGCACCGCACCGTCCAAGGTATCCTCGGCATGTGTCTCCAGCAGCACATCTACTTGTTCCTTTTTTTTACTTTCGAGTGTCCACGTCTTCAATCCATTTAAGAAAATGAAAAAGGGTATTTTCAATTTTATTTGGTCCCACTCAAATTTTTGTCTTACAACTGAGAAATTGCAGTAAACAAAGTCAGGATAGTGAACTCCCAATACGGTTTAATTATTTTACCCTGTATATAGCATTGCTAACACGTTTTGCATTATCTCCAAAGTAATTCGAAATATAAACAAAAATACAAAAACAATAACTTTTTTCCAAATACCGCTTCCATATTTTTCTCAGTAATTAATGAGGCTTAGTAATTACGTATTGTAGTTATTAATTTTGTTGATTAACATATTTGCGGTAGAAATATTGAGTTGTTTTAACTATGTTTACATAATTTTACGTTTCTTTTGTACTTATGACCACTGAATGACTTTTTATTATTATTTCATTATCTGTTTTTCATTTGATGATCAACATTGAAAGTGGTTATTAGTCATGTCGTTCCAATGTGGTTTAAATTGCATGCCCGAGGGTTCAAAGCCTATTGGATGTGTATTGTGTGGCACTTATCTCATGGTTATCCTACTATTGCACGCCCGAGGGTTCAAAGCCTATTTGGTGTGTATAGTGTGGCACTTACCTCATGAAGTCTTTGTTGATAATTTTATTTATTTTATATCATTGATTGATAATCGACCTCAAATTATATTTTTAACCATCAACTGGATCGACATTAAAAATGTCGCTATATTAATTATTTAAGTATTTTTTTTTCTAAGGTATTGGTTGCCTTTTGAAGGTTTAAGTATAATCGTGATGATTTGTGGCATAAACTTGTTTTAATTGCTTTGCAGAGAACTGATAGGGTTTTTTTGTTTCATCTATTCAATTTGGGTAAAAAATTCCAATACAAAGAAACAATGATCAACCTAAAACACCCTAACAAAACAACATTGATTTTAAATGTTTGTTGTCTTTATCATAGATTTTTCCATTCTATTCCGATGGCAACTTTATTTTCATGTCATGATTAAGTGTAATGGTCTCTCCAGTCTATATGCCTAATTCTACTCAAAGATTCCACACACCTCTCCCTACTTTCGGCCTCTCAAAGTGTTGCCATCACAAAGAATCCTCTTAAATTCCTGATTTGGTTAGTCCATCATGTTGTTGGTCTTCTTCTGAACGTCATTTCACCACACACTTCCTGTTATCGTGAATTTGTCTCTCCTCTGCATAATGTGTGGCTAATGAATTGGAATACTCGTCACAGACAAATCAATGACAGCTTGTCCTGAATCCCAAGTTTTAGTATGGACATATCATAGGTGCACCGCACCGTCCAAGGTATCCTCGGCATGTGTCTCCAGCAGCACATCTACTGGTTTCTTTTTTTCACTTTCGAGTGTCCACGTCTTCAATCCATTTAAGAAAATGTAAAAGAACAGGCAATGTATTAATTTTTTTGGCTGCTATCAAAACATTTCGATCCACGTTTACTGCAGTTTTGCCATTAAATTCTTCTCATGTGACTTTGTTAGTAACTAACTCACTGAGTTTGTAATATTCTAGTATTCACATCATTGATTTTATCCTATTTGGATAACTGCTATCGTGTTTTCTTCCAGTTTAGGAAGTATTGGGAATGGAATTAAATGTCAATTTTATATGCATAAGGAGTCACGTATTGAATTGTCAGGAATACATTTTATTTATTGTGGCCATTAGGAGCCGGATCTAAATATAAATATACTTTTAACTTTTATATTTCCCTTTGAAGAAAAAAGTAGTGGATTGAATTGGCTGAAATACAAAAATCAAATTCAGACTTAACAATGAAAATTTTAAAGACTTTAAAAACAAAGTTATATGATATTTGCATCATTTTGAAATTATATGTGTTACTACTTAATATTGTGACTCGATTGTATGGATTTATACCCCATGATGGTCTAATTTTATGACTTTATGGTCTGAATCGTCAACTTTTATAGATAATTAATCTATTTAGCATATTTATGTTCACACATTTCTTTCTCTTGGTAATTTTCCAAAAGAATACCTGGAATTCACACCTCAACTCCCAGCATATACAGGTTCATTGAGATTAAGTAATGTTCAGCTCCCGCAGTATACCTATAGATATTTGTCTCCTGTTTTCAGACACTAAGCAATCATCGCCCGCACAAATTTCTAAAACATTAAACATTCTCTTTTCCTTATTTGACATGTTGAGAACATTTGGAATCATCAGGAATATGATATATGTGTGTTCAATTTTATTTGGTTCCACCCAAATTTTTGTCTTACAACTGAGAAATTGCAGTAAACAAAGTCAGGATAGTGAACTCCCAATACGGTTTAATTAATTTACCCTACATATTGCATTGCTAAAACACACTTTGCATTTTTTCCGAAGTAATTCCAAATATAAACAAAAATAGAAAATTTTGTTTATTATTTTAGTTGATTAACATATTTGCGATAGAAATATTTAGTTTTTTATAATTTTACGTTTCTTTGCGTACTTATAGCCACTGAATGACACCAAATTTTGTAAATTACTTGCATGTCATTATTAGTTTCGGTTTTTTAGTCATAATAATATTTCAATGGCTTCTCTATCCGAGATCTCTCCTTATAAACCGTTTCGATCATTTTGGCATCATTAAATTTTATTTCGTGGCCTTCTGACGTTATATACGAGTATGAAGTTGACAGGATAGTGAACTCCCAATACGGTTTAATTATTTTACCCTGTATATAGCATTGCTAACACGTTTTGCATTATTTCCAAAGTAATTCGAAATATAAACAAAAATATAAAAACAATTACATTTTTCCAAATACCGCTCCCATATTTTTCTCAGTAATTAATTAGGCTAAGTAATTACATATTGTAGTTATTAATTTTGTTGATTAACATATTTGCGATAGAAATATTGAGTAGTTTTAACTATGTTTACATAATTTTACGTTTCTTTGCGTACTTATGACCACTGAATGACATTTTGATAATTTTGTTTTCACCATAGTGCTTACTATTTTTGATAATTTTGTTTTCACCATAGTGTTTTCACCATAGTGCTTGCTTACGAGAGCTTTCTGGTCAAAAAAAATTATGGATGTCATTGCAAATCTTCAGGATGTATCTTGTCATCATTCTTTGCCGGTGGTTTGGTGTCAGACAGTATTGTCACTGTCAGACAGTACACCAGATTTTGTAAATTATTTGCATGTCGTTATTAGTTTCGGCTTTTTAGTCATAATAATATTTCAATGGCTTCTCTATCCGAAATCTTTCCTAATCAACCGTTTCGATCATTTTGGCATCATCAAATTTTATTTCGTGGCCTTCTGACATTATATATAAGTGCGGTCTTTTGTAACGTGGACTGATATATAAATGTGCACACATGGAATACAAAATCTGATAACTGCCATACTTTGGTTCTGCCATAAGGATATTTACTTTTGGCATTTTTCAGATTATTA
Organism: Odontocerum albicorne; assembly: GCA_949825065.1. NCBI lineage: Eukaryota > Metazoa > Arthropoda > Insecta > Trichoptera > Odontoceridae > Odontocerum > Odontocerum albicorne. The sequence continues at coordinate 8,639,784 of OX463862.1, forward strand.
GAATTTTTTTAGTGCACCAAAAATAGCATTGAATTGAATTAATTATTCCCTTAATGTATATTTAAAATGTGGTGCTTTCTGAACATTAATTTGGTATGTGATACAGTATTGTATATTATTAAATAGTGACTTTCAAATTGTTTGTTTGTTGCTACTATATCAAATTTTATGTGGCTTTTCTTTTTACGTGGGCGACCCTAGCCCGGTTCCTTCAATTTCTACCTTTTTTCATTATCTTTGCTAAATAACATATTAACCATGCTTAGCTGACTTTTTAGTAAAAGAATTGAAATTGTATTATTAATCTCATATTCAGAATTGAAATGCTGATAATTGATCTTTTTGTCAGTTATTATGATTTATTATCAAATTTGAGCAGGAAAATGATGGAACACATCATACAAATAACCCTTCTTATTCATCTATTCCCGATAACAGCATAGAAGAACTGATTAATGTTACAATAGGACAATGTTGTATTCAGAATAATTATCTTTTTTATTTCATTATCTGTTTTTCATTTGATGATCAACATTGATAGTTGTAACTAGTTATGTCGTTTCAATGTTGCTTAAGTTTTTTGTTCTGTTATTGATTTGTGTGCTACTCGTATACTTATTTTCCCTTAAGATATTTCTCATTATAATCATCTCATTGTTTATAATGTTTTTATCATGTTTATAATGTTTATCCTTGAAGCCAAATGACGAACCAGCCTGCTATAAAACAACAGTTTGAAAAAGGTGTTATCTCCTCCAGATTTCCCATAAATCGGTTTGCACCTACCGGTGAAGATCTATTGTTCATCGGCATACACTTTTATTGTACATAGAAAACATTTTTATTAGAAAAAAATGTATTCTTTGGATAATTTATTATCTTTCAAAAGTTTCACAAAATCATAGTAGCATATAACTAAACAAATCTTTTCTATATTTTTAAAAATACCTCAACAAGGAAGTTTAAAAGTTCAAGTTTATAATTTGAACTGGTGAAGAGCATGGTCTGGAGATAAAAAGTTTTTTGCCCTACTGATTTGCCCTCTTCTAATGCATACTTTTTTGCAATAGTCATACAGGATTTCATGACAATCCTTTTTTTCCTGTTTGTGGTTTTCGGTTTTAGAAGGCAACTCTGAATATTTAGGACATGTCCCATTTTTTTCCGTTACACCCTTTATGTAGAGATGTACGAGTAGAACAGTGCTAGTGGGATTTGTATTTTTGATAAATCTAAAACATTAAACATTCTCTTTTCCTTATTTAACATGTTGAGAACATTTGGAATCATCAGAAGCATGATACATGTGTTTTCAATTTTATTTGGTCCCACTCAACTTTTTGTCTTACAACTGAGAAATTGCAGTAAACAAAGTCAGGATGGTGAACTCCCAATACAGTTTAATTATTTTACCCTGTATATAGCATCGCTAACACGTTTTGCATTATCTCCAAAGTAATTCGAAATATAAACAAAAATATAAAAACAATTACATTTTTCAAAATACCGCTCCCATATTTTTCTCAGTAATTAATGAGGCTTAGTAATTACGTATTGTAGTTATTAATTTTGTTGATAAACATATTTGCGATAGAAATATTGAGTTGTTTTAACTATTTTTACATAATTTTACGCTTCTTTTGTACTTATGACTGAATGACATTTTGATAATTTTGTTATCACCATCGTCAGCTCTCGGTGGCTTTCTGGTCAAAAAACAATTATGAATGTCATTGCAAATCTTCAGGATGTATCTTGTCATCATTCTTTGCCGGTGGTTTGGTGTCGGACAGTACACCAGATTTTGTAAATTATTTGCATGTCATTAGTTTCGGCTTTTTAGTCATAATAATATTTCAATAAGTAAAATGCGACCTTAAGCTCAGCCTCTAATAAGAAGGCTAGTGAGCGAGTTATAGTGCGACCTTAAGCTCAGCATCTAATACGAAGGCTAGTGAGCGAGTTATAATGCAACCTTATGTTCAGTTCAGCGGTTTTCCCCTCCATACATCTTTGTGCTCAGCCTCTAACAAAAGCTAGTGAACATTAAATTGGTAACCTCAAATTCAGTTCAGCGGATCCCTCCCAGCTCAGCCAAGGGCCGCCAGGGTGCCGTCATAGTTATTAATTAAGAGAGTCGTAGTTACTCCCGCCGTTTATCCGCGCTTAATTGAATTTCTTCACATTGACATTCAGAGCACTGGGCAGAAATCACATTGCGTCAACACCCGCGAGGGTCATCGCAATGCTATAGGCTCGTACAGGCGATGGGACGCGTGCGAACGCGCCCGCACCACACAGCGAGGAAGATCCGAGGGGTAGCCAAGGCGAGGCGCCGGGTGACGGTGATCCGCACCGGGCGCCGGCTTTGACACCGGCGCCCGGGGGTCACCGCCCGGCCTCCACGTCTCGGCCGGTTCCCTCTTCCCGACCAAGCCCGACGCGCCACGGCCCTCAGAGCCAATCCTTATCCTGAAGTTACGGATCCAACTTGCCGACTTCCCTTACCTACTTTATTCTATCGGCTAGAGGCTCTTCGAGACCTGCTGCAGATATGGGTACGAGCCGGTGCGACATATCCGCGTATCCATCACCTGAATTTTTAAGGTCTGAGGGGCCGATCTGGACACCGCCGCATCGGCGATGCTCTTGGTGAACCGAGCCCTATCTATCGCTATAGGATTCCAGGGCGATCTATCCGAGATCTCTCCTTATCAACCGTTTCGATCATTTTGGCATAATCAAATTTTATTTCGTGGCCTTCTGACTTTATATATGCGAAGTTGATATAAGTGCTCTCTTTTGTTAGGTGGGCTGATTTATAAATGTGCACACACGGAATACAAAACCTGATAACTGCCATACTTTGGTTCTGCCATAAGGATATTTACTTTTGGCATTTTTCAGATTATTAGAATTTTTTTAGTGCACCAAAAATAGCATTGACTTAATTGAATTAATTATTCCCTTAATGTATATTTAAAATGTTGGACTTTCTGAACATTAATTTGGTATGATACAGTATTATATATTATTAAGGTTTCTTCAATTTCTACCTTTTTTCATTATCTTTGCTAAATAACATATTAACCATGCTTAGCTGACTTTTACTAAAACAATTCAGAATTGAAATGCTGATAATTGATCTCTTTGTCAAATATTATGATTGATTATCAAATTTGAGCAGGAAAATGATGGAATACACCATACAAATAATCCTTCTTATTCATCTATTCCCGATAACAGCATAGAAGAACTAATTAATGTTACAATAGAACAATATTGTATTCAGAATAATTATGTTTTTTATTTCATTATCTGTTTTTCATTTGATGATCAACATTGATAGTGGTTATTAGTTATGTCTTTTCAAAGTGGTTTAAGTTTTTTGTTCTGTTATTGATTTGTGTGCTACTCGTACACTTATTTTCCCTTAAGATATTTCTCATTATAATCATCTCATTGTTTATAATGTTTTTATTTACCGATCTGTTTAAATGTGTCAGCAACAATTTAGTGGCAGATTCTAATTTACCAAATGGAGTGACGTAGCTCTTAGATATTTATTTATTTATTTTCTCCATACAGACTTAGCCCAATTACATTGAAAATACAAAAAATGTAAACATTAAAAAAAATTATATAAAATAAAAAAAAACATAAAATAAAAAATTATGTATATGCATACATAATATTTGAATTTCTTGATAATACTCCTCGACAAAATCATCAGAGTTACTTTGCGTAGGAGCATACGTATGTATAATTTGTATCTGATATAGTTTGTTCATTTCAAAAGTTAGGGACGCCACTCTGTCAGAAGAGCTCTCAGTTGTAATTCATCCATTTCCTATGGATAATAAATCCCACTCCCCTGGCTCTTCCATCTTCTGTTCCTCTAAAATACACAATATGATGTCTTTTAGTTCTATTAAGTCTTCTCCTTTTCTTCTGATTTCACTTAGTCCTACGATATCCCAATTTATGTGATTTAGTTCCTCTTGGAAGTTCAGTGATATGGGTCTCACTCGAAAGGGTACGAGCATTAAATGTAGCGATGTTCATCTGGAAGCAGCAGTTACTGATCCTCCGTGTCCATATTGAAGCCTCCCTTCTAGGACCGCTGCTGTAGCCTTGTCCGGGACGTCTTCCGGAGGGTGTTTTTATTTTATCATGGTATTTTTTTGGACAGGGAGTTCTTTTGTCTCCCCTTATACCGCGCTGTCCAAGCGTGTTGGTATGAGGTTTTATTTCGGGTTTTCCATCCCTATAACACTCTTCTCATAGTGCTGGAAGTTTTCTTATGATCTTCCGGTAGAAGGGATTATTAAAGAAAGGGACAATGTAGAGGAAGACATAAATAAAGAAAATCTTTATCTACGCAGGTTTAGACTGAAGATGGGAGAGGTAGATCACTATCGGAGAGGAAATGAAGTGATAGTTAACAGCTCGGAGTCCTCGGGATCGCTAAGCCCGCGTTCGTCGGATAGAGAAATACAATAGAATCAATAGCAGAACGATTACAATAGAATCAATAGCAGAACAGATAGTACAGAGTGCAACAAACTACGGCGGCTCATATTCTCAAAAATAATCAATATTGGCGCAGGAAACATTAGATCTCATGAAACAAAGAAGAAAAATGATATCTACACAACCAACTTCTACATCACCATCTTTCTCAGAGATCAATAGGGACTTGTGTTCCGAATGGAAGGATGATGGTTGTTTGAATAAAAGTCGTCGAGATCGGAATAAGCAAAGAGAAAGTTTATTGTTGCACGTTCTATATACATTTCAAATTACGGTCTGCAGGAGAGGCAAGAGATATATCGGTGTCTCATTCTTCGCTACTAGTGAGTTCAATGACCGCGCGGGCGACCTTCACTCGGTGCCGCCTCGCACTCGCCACTTGCGGGTTCAATGACCGCGCGGGCAAGGGTCGCCTCAGTGGGTTCAGTGACCGCACACACGGTCGCTACAGAATGCTACGCAAAAATATTCGTAAAAATATCCGCGAATATAATTGAGTTGTGCACTATTCTCAAGAATAGAAAAAATCTCAAAAAGTTGAAGCAAAATACGTATTTAGGAAAACGCCACATCATTGCACTTAAACTTTCTGATAATACTATAACTAAACAACGAGACCTTATCCTGAAGAGAGCGGAAGAATTTTATAGAGAACTATATGCCGATACAGATACGGTAACTGTACCGGATACAAACTCAAATCTGGAAACAACTGAGGATGAAAATATCCCGATGATCTTACCAGGAGAAATCAGATATGCAATCAACGGAATGAAATCCGGTAAGGCCACTGATACCGACGGTTTGTCAATTGATGTCCTCAAACAAACAGGTCGAGAAGTGGATACCATTTTATCAACACTTTTTAACAAGTGCCTTCTAGAAAAACACATTCCAGAAGATTGGAAATCTACAACAGTAATACTTCTTCATAAGAAAGGTGATCAAGAGGATCTTAAGAACTACCGTCTGATCAGAATGCTATACCCTATACAAAAAAAATCTAAGATCTTAACTAACCGACTCTCGAGTACTTTTGACACGAACCAACCACGAGAACAAGCTGGATTCAGGAACGGTTTCAGTACCATGGATCATATTCAGGTGCTGCGGGAAATAATAGAACGATGTGAGGAATACGAACTCCCTCTGTACCTAGTCTTTGTGGAATTCAAAAAGGCTTTTGACTCAGTCAAGAAAGCTGCCATACTAGAAGCTCTAAAGACACAAGGCATTGACAAGGCATTGATCTAGCATACATTAAGTTGTTCAATAACATCTATAAGGATGCAACAGCAAAAATACATCTCCACAAATCCTCGGAAACCTTCCAAATTGGTAAGGGAGTTCGTCAAGGAGATACTATTTTCTCTAAATTATTCACAGCTACACTTGAATATGTCTTTAATAAACTAGAATGGGACAATAACGGCCTGGTGATTGATGGAAAATACCTGAGCCATTTGAAATTTGCAGACGATATCGTTATATTCTCACAAAATCCGAATGATCTTCAGCACCAATTGCAAGAATTGGCAGAGGTCAGTAAAGAAGTTTGTTTAAAAATGAATATATCGAAAACCAAATATATGATGAACAGCTTTGCTACCCCAAAACCAATAAACATAGATGGAAAGCCGCTAGAACTTATCCAGGAATATGTGTATCTGGACCAACTTATTACCTTTGTAAGTGGCATATCAGAGGAAATAGCACGAAGGACAAAACTAGCGTAGAGCTCATTTGGACGTTTGAACAACATCTTCAAAAGTAATCTCCCAATATCTTTGAAGCGAAGGGTCTACAACCAGTGTATTCTCCCAGTACTTACGTATGGCTGCGAGACATGGACGCTCACAGTAAAGAACACACATAAGCTCCAGACCGCACAAAGGGGCATTGAGAGATGCATGTTGGGATATACTAAAAGAGACCGTAAACTAAACACCTGGATTCGCAATATAACAAAGGTAGAATACGTTATAAAGGTGTGCAAAAGAATACAGTGGCAATGGGCAGGACACATAGCCAGAATGTCAGACTCCCGATGGACATCCGAAATAATCCAATGGTACCCAAGAGGCATAAAGAAGCCCAAAACAAGACTTAAGGTACGCTGGATAGATGAAATCAGGAAGCATGGCAGCATCACATGGCATCAACGAGCAAAACACCGAACTATTTGGAGTCAACTTGGGGAAACCTTCATCAAGCAGTTGATCAACCCTGGTTGACAATGATGATGATGATACACACAAACATACACATACATACACCACACATATATTTAAAGTCACTTAAATACGTTGATGAGTGCTTTCCAACGCACTCAATCTTAGAAGAAAATTTTATTTTGCTTTTGGTAATGTGATATGAAGTATGTCAATATCCAAAGCAGTCCCGTTCAAAAGAGTTAAGGCCCTTCCAACAGGCATAGCGGCTGGAAGACCCGTTCTTGAGTATGTTATTGAGAACAGTTCTTGCCGGGGTAGTCCAGTGTAATTGTTAGGAACATTTAACGCTAATCTTTGTAGTAATGCTGTAGTTATACAAAAGTTTTACGTTTGTGATTTATGGTCTCCAAAATACCTCAATAATAAAGAACTTAGTTCTTGTGTATGGGGAGGGAGGTGCTCATAATGTGATAAATTCTATCATATAATTGTATGGGGAGGGAGGTGCTCATATTATGATAAATTTTATCATATAATTGTCTATTTATGATTAATAACATTTTATAGTTTTATATTAATAACTAATATTATTCTTATTTCTTATTATTTATTAATTTACCTTTCCAAAATATATACTTCTTCAAAAGTCAACTAGTTTCCAAGCCTACAGACTTCTTCTTCAATTCTAATATTTTTTTTGGTAAATTGTGACCTTAGTTTACATTTAAGAGAACTATATGTACCGATTAGTTTTTAGCAATATTGTTATTGCATTTTTCGGTTATTGAATTTTTTTTCAATTTCGTGAGAAACTTATCAACGCAGTGAAGAGATATTGGACCACAAACGCATGTTATATTGAAAGTATCTTATTTTTTACATAGCCTTAATGGTATATCCTACAGTTATTTATATAGCCTTACTGGGATATTCTTCAGTTAGTCACTACTTACCGGGATATCCTACATTTATTTATACAGCCTTACTGGGATATTCTTCAGTTAATTACTACTTACCAGGATATCCTACATTTATTGTTATACAGAAATAAAATTCTGACTTACCAAAGCAAAAATTTAATATGGTGTTCAAAAACGGACTTATATGATATTTAAATAATTGTTAAATTATATCTGTTAGTACTTGGTAGCATGGCTAGCCTAATCTTGCAAGTTACCCACTTGAATCTTGTATTGGTCCATCTTGAAAGTATTGGAAATAGAATTAAATGGAAATTTTATACAATGGATAACATTAACATATATCGAGGTCATTAGTAGCAGGGTCTAAATCAAAAGGTCATTCGTTAATTGGCTATTAAAAGTTAGACTTTTAACTTTTATAATTTTTATCTAATTAATTTCGAGTTGTCCAATTGGCACGTCTACAGAAAGATAGTTTAAAGACTTATCATTTTTACACAATTGTGAAAAGAAATCACTTTATATTCCAGTCTAGTCTAATCTTACGGGATTACGGCCTGGATCGATGTCGCCGGCCTTTAGAGATGATTTCTCTATACACACTAATGAATTTCTTTCTGTGATTTTCCAAAACAAAAAAGTTTATAAAGTTCCCACCTCCTCTCTCTTCGTGTATGTGGCATAAATTGAGTTAACATACAAGAAACAATAACATAGTTAACCAATTTTAGTAAAATTTTTAAGTAACACTCAAAAATTTTTGCAGGTCTATCATCAGTTTATTTAACATTGGACGATTTCCAACAAATGAGACATAATACAACCTTGTCTTACGCTTTTTCAAACTGGAAAACTATTGAAATTAAATGGCACAATAACCAAACTATTACAATATAGAGTTATCAGTTTTTCTATAAGGCATCCCAATACTTAAAGTTTGTGGAGTTTGTGGCCCTGCTTCAAGGGTTATTTATACTATGAAGGAGGTATAATACATCCTTGCTTTACACCCTTTCGAACAGGAAAACTATTGTAATTAAATTGCAGAACAACCCAACATTATCTCTATAAGGCATCCCAGTAATCAACATTTGTGGAGAACAATCCAGAACAACTTTCTTTAAAAGCTTTGATGTTATTGATAAAACAGAGCAGTACATTCACATCTGTTCCTCTCAATTATCCAACATATGTTATATCTTAAAGCCACTAGCATTGCTTTATCCCACTGGCCACCCTCTGCAGTATTCTCAGCTGATTTCAGGTTTGCCAATTTTTTTGCAGCTTGCAACACTGGTTTCGGTTCGTCCTTTCCTTGTCTCAGGCAAAACACATTTAGTATTTTATTATTCTGTATGCCCAATATATTTTTGTAACTGTTTTGATGCGGATTCATCATAATTACAGTATTTAATTGTTTTTATGATAGATTCATGCGGAACACTGCTATATTGTTTTACCGATTCCTCTTTTTGATTACACAAATCACTATACAATAATTCATACCCTTCGCTATATTCCAATTGGCGAACATGACAGAGTCAACAGCTCTGCTACTAGAGGTTACAAGCTTTGAACCTCTGGAGTGGACACATACCTCGCAGTTCATTCATACCCTTTGCTATATTCTAATTGGCGATCATGACAGAGTCAACACGAACCTCTGGAGTGGACACATACCTCGCTGTTCATTCATACCCTTTGCTATATTCCAATTGGCGAACATGACAGAGTCAACAGCTCTGCTACTAGAGGTTACAAGCTTCGAACCTCTGGATTGGACACATACCTCGCAGTTCATTCATACCCTTCGCTATATTCTAATTGGCGATCATGACAGAGTCAACACGAACCTCTGGAGTGGACACATACCTCGCTGTTCATTCATACCCTTTGCTATATTCCAATTGGCGAACATGACAGAGTCAACAGCTCTGCTACTAGAGGTTACAAGCTTCGAACCTCTGGAGTGGACACATACCTCGCAGTTCATTCATACCCTTCGCTATATTCTAATTGGCGATCATGACAGAGTCAACACGAACCTCTGGAGTGGACACATACCTCGCTGTTCATTCATACCCTTTGCTATATTCCAATTGGCGAACATGACAGAGTCAACAGCTCTGCTACTAGAGGTTACAAGCTTTGAACCTCTGGAGTGGACACATACCTCGCAGTTCATTCATACCCTTCGCTATATTCCAATTGACGAACATGACAGAGTCAACACGAACCTCTGGAGTGGACATACCTCGCAGTTCATTCATACCCTTTGGTATATTCCAATTGGCAAACGTGACAGAATATTCAGCTCTACTAATTGAGCTTACAGGCTTTAAACCCCTGGAGTAGACATATTCCTCGCGGTTTGTCATAGTACATATTAACAATACTACCACACATGAAGAGGTAACAAAACTTTCCCACGCCTAACGTGCACAATTATTATATTGTTCTTTTGGTTTTTGTACATAATGCTTAACTCCAGTTGCACCAATCAACCCCGCTTGTTACCAGCCACCCTCATAGCATCAGGCCTTCCCATATTGTAATACATAAGTTATTTTGTAGCAAAAATATTGTTACCAAACTTACTTTTTTTACACGACTGGCACGCTACTTTTATACATTTTTGATCCCAAAACTCTGAGGTGGAAGTTAAGCACCTTACCAACTAGGTGATGGAAGTCGTAATGATTATAATAATTTATTTCCTACAACATAATCTTTTTTATGCTAATTAGTACAAAAGAATTTTCCAATATACACATATTCCTGTATTTGGTTGGTAAAGATGATGGTCGATGTTTTGAAAACATTGCAGCCTTCACCCTCAAGGCAGTGTTAAGATAACATTACAAAATATAGTGAGTGCACATGATCCACCTGGTTATAAGATGGTCAGGGCTGGTGCTGACCCAAACTTTTCATTTACCCAGACTGAATTTTTCTCATTAAGATTATTACTATTGTTAATGTTTTTTAATTTGTTGAATTTTTAGTTTGTTTTGTGGATTCGGCTCTATGATTACAACCCCTTTACTTAAATATAATTAAATTCCTTTAATATTTTAAGTATATTGGATATCAAGAGGACTTTTCCAGTGAAATTAACTGTTTTAAAAAAATTTTAACTGCTGTTGTGTCTTCCAGATCTTTGTCGTCTTTCATTTAGAGTTATGCAAATAGTAAGTTCTAACTATTTGTACTTCCATGCTCATATGAAAGTGTGCACAGTGCCCAATCTGTGTTCTTTTGTTTGTAGTTTATGCAAATATGAAAGTTCATACGGAAGTATGCACAATGCCCAATCTGTGTTCTTTCGTTTGTAGTTTATACAAATATGAAAGGTCACATGGAAGTATGTACAGTGCCCAATCTGTGTTCCTTCGTTTGTAGTTTATGCAAATATGAAAGTTCATACGGAAGTATGCACAATGCCCAATCTGTGTTCTTTCGTTTGTAGTTTATACAAATATGAAAGGTCACATGGAAGTATGCATAGTGCCCAATCTGTGTTCTTTCGTTTGTAGTTTATACAAATATGAAAGGTCACATGGAAGTATGCACAATGCCCAATCTGTGTTCTTTTGTTTGTAGTTTATACAAATATGAAAGGTCACATGGAAGTATGCACAATGCCCAATCTGTGTTTTTCGTTTGTAGTTTATACAAATATGAAAGTTCATATAGAAGTATGCACAATGCCCAATCTGTGTTCCTTTCTTTGTAGTTTATACAAATGTGAAAGTTCATATGGAAGTATGCCCAATCTGTGTTCTTTCGTTATACAAAAATGAAATTCCAGACTATCTTTGTGGTCTTTAATTTGAATTATACAAAAAATAAGTTGTAACTACATGATCATGGAAGTTAATATTCTCCAAGTAACGTGTAGTCTGGCATTCTAATTTGGCTTCAGACCGTTGGAATATGAGTAGACAATATAGATCACTTTACAATGCAATGAATGTTTAATAGAATACAATGAGTTTTTATACGCTTCTTTCGGATATGTTATCAAATGGACCAATCCTTGGTGTGCTACATCAATTCAATGTTATCAAATGGACCAATCCTTGGTGTACTACATCAATTCAATGATATTAACAGCCCATTTCATGATCTCCACCACATATTTAAGAAATCGGAAATGTTATGAATATGTCCAGCAGATAAAATGTCTGAATATTGTCTGTAAATAAAAAAAGACTGTCTGAGGCGATTATTGTTTGTATTTGCCATTTTTGCTTGTTGACCGTCGACGAAGAAGAAAGGAAGAGAGAAACCTCTTCGATAAAGAAGGCTCCCAAACTCCCGGGTCGGGTGTCACACGGGCGTTAGCTCACCGACAAGGCTTCGACCGCCAGAGTGGTTCCCTTAGGATGCTACCTCGAAGGTGGTTTCCAGCACCGGGTCGAGGACCCCCCGAGTGACTGGAGTTCCCTAGCTTCGACGAATGAAGTCTACCATACGCTCGACCTCTCTTAGAGTCAGTTGAGCATGAGACCGTTGCTCACGTGGAAATCAGATGGGTTTGCCGGGTGCCGCCAAGGTGCTCACCCCACCCCCGTGTAAGTCTATGTCCACATCATTGAAATAGTCTTAAGTGAGACCTCACCGAGGATTTTATCTAATTCTAAATTGTAAGGGTTGGAAATATTGTTTTTGAAATTTCGCCAATTGATTCACTTTATCGAGACTTGTTTTCTTTTTCATATTTATTTTAGTATACAAAATACTGTTATTATAGAAATGCATAATTCTAGAGCAACATGGTATTTAAAATTAGACATTATACAATATGTTTAGGATCCAACAAACTAGGTAATTGGTAGTGCCTTGTTTGAGATGATGTTTCAATTTGTTAAATCATTCGCATTCTTTAAAACAAATTTCCATTGAAGTTTTGTAAAATTTTCTTTTTCCTTAATCATGTATTCCTATAGCATTGTTTGATGACATATTCATATTCACATTCATGGTGAACCTTTTGCAATCAAAGAAAGCAGTGTGATTTATTTTGAAGTTTTATGTCAGCTTCTGGTATGTCCCAGAACTTTTTTGTTATGGTTGTTGTGTCATTTCCAACATTATCTGGGGATTTTCCTCGAAGGTCCATCCACTGTTGCATCAAGAGCTTCGGTACATATTTTATAATCACAAAACACATCCTTCATTAAATCATTAGATCTTCATTAAAATTTCTCAAACAAGAAGTTTTGAAATGCCACGGTATTCGTTTCAACTCTCGTACAGTCAAGACAGTTTTTTTATTGATTTCAGGGCATACATTTCAATGATGCATGCCTGCCAGAATAGAATGACAAAATTTTCACTTGCTGTTATCGTGAAAAAAATAGAAATTTAACAAACAGAAGTTTAGTTCTTTATTTCGCAGTCTATCACTGTGAATTAAATAGCTCCAGGAGGACACGACTTGGCACATACATGCACTAACATCTCCTCTGGAGTTGGGGACATATCACCATTGGTCAAACAAATACTGCTCTTAAAACACTATTCCTTAGGCCACAGTTACTGCCTGAGGTTATTTTTTGGATTTTGTTGAACATATCAATCATCTATGGAACATGACTAATTTAGTTTTCTGTTAAATTTTTTCATACCTTTACGACATATGAAGGCTAATGGCAATGTTTTGGATTCGAATCCTGATGGTACTAGAAAAAAAGTGTTCTTATCCAGCAAAATTGTTCATCCAATTCCATGATGTTTAAAAGTTCAAGAGCTCAATTAATGTGACATAAGACAAAGTTGTTACCCTTCAATATTAAACTCCAGTTCGGATGTTGATAGGCACCATGAGAATAAACAAAGATTTTCTTTGTTTTTTTTTCGAGTTATCACATAGGACAGATCTTCAGATATCTTTTTCTTCAGCCGTTCTGGTTTCATCCCTGGATATAGGCCTACCCTTTGGTCCTCCATAACTCCCTATCTCAGGCACACTGCATCCACTTCACTCCTGCGGCTCTTCTTATATCGTCCGACCATCTAGCCTGTGGTTTCCCCACACCTCTCCTGCCCATTCTAGGCTGCCATTCCAGGACCTTTTTCGTCCATCGAGAGTCAGAGCAATATGTCCTGCCCAGCTACATTTTAAGGCAGCTGCTCTCTCAACTACATCCGTGACTTTGGTTCTCTCTCTTATCAATTTGTCGGTCTTTCTATCTCGCAGTGAAACTCCCAGCATCCTCCTCTCCATGGCTCTCGGTTACACTAATAGTTTTTGTATTATTCCTTTTGTCAGGTTTGCGTTTTTCGCATTCTAAGCAGTGTCTTGTGATCCTCACTCTATATTTACTCATTATCTGTATTCCGTTTCACCAGATTGTTTCTCTATTTCCAAACAGTTAAAATTTAGATCCATCACAAAGTATTCTGAAAAAAATCTCATTCTTTTAAATGAACTTTATAAAAGCTTTATAAATTCTCCTTTACAAAAACCAATCTTACTTTTTTATGGCTCTAAGTGCGGATGTTAGAGAATATCGCAGCGCAGACTTTTTAAGTTATATTTGCCTAAGAAACTAATTGAGCTAAGCCTTATTTGTCCCCGATTTCCTTTGTTTTCCCTTAACATTGGTACTTTTGTCGTTTTTGTGTTTACCACTTTACGCATTCCTGAAGTACCAACTGAATTTCATTAGTTAAAAGTGGTTGTATTATTTTTATGTTTACGTTCCACTCAAATTTACTTACGTTAAACTTACATTACTATGTTACGTTACTTACGTACTACTTACGTTAAATTTATTTACGTTTAAATTTACGTTACACTTAAATCTGCATCTGTGGTATAAAAGTAACATTTCTTATTTATCAAGGTGGAGTTTTAGGTAAAATTATCATCAAATTTTTATTTTACCTTAAACTAACAATAATTATGGAGTTTTGTATCAAATTATCAGCAAATTTGTTACAGTAGCACTAAGCATTGTGATCTCTTTTTGTCTTAAAAAAGTGATCCAGTTTTATTTAACGTGTTTTTCAAATTTTCTGCCATAATTGAAGAAAGGATATTATTCCAATTAATACCAGAATACCTCCCAATCCTTTTCTTTGTGATAGTAAACAAAATGGTCACTACGCACCATTTTTTTGCGATTTTATTTTTTACGTTTACATTACGCTTATACAGGGTCTTTCAATAAGGACGCTCGATTTTTAAATGTAAATCAAATAAGTTATGTGTGAGATATCTACTCAATTTTTTATTTATTTGAAAGAATATTTAATGGCATTAAGTATAAAATATAACAGCATTTAAATGTCTGCTGCGGCTTTGCTTGGTGGCACGTATTCGGGAGGTTCAATTTTCCCATGACTTTGTCGCATAAATCTGGCTGAATTTGCTGGATGGCGTTCGATGCTTGGTGGCACGTATTTGGGAGGTTCAATTTTTCATGACTTTTTCGCATAAATCTGGCTGAATTTGCTGGATGGCGTTCGATATGTTGATTTTGAGGGCATCAATTGTTTGCGGTTTATACGTATAGACCTGCGATTTAAGATAGCCCCAAAGGAAGAAGTCTAAAGGCGTTAAATCACATGATCTCGGTGGCCAATTCACGTTGCCGGTGGCCAATAACCATTCCCTCAAATAGCTCGTGCAGAATGTCCATCGTGGCATGCGCTGTGTGGCACGTAACGCCGTCCTGTTGGAACCACATGTCGTCGGTATCCATATCATCCAGTTTAGGCCACAAGAAGTTGCTTATCATCGATCTGTAGCGCTCGCCGTTGTCGGTTATGGCAATGCCAGTTTCGTTTTGGAAGAAGTACGGACCGATGATTTCCACAGACCAAAATCCGCATCAAACATACAATATCGGTATAATGGTCCACATGAAAATAGTATCGTATCGTTATAATGTAGATACAATATCGGTATAATGGTAACAAGTCTTGTTAATAATGTTGGAGTTTCGTATCAAATTACACATTACTTCCTCTTTTTGATATTGGTTGCTTCTTGTGTCGCATTTTTTTCTCTTTTTGTCTTTGGTTGCTTCTTATTTTGCATCGATTCCCTTTTTATCTTTGTTCGAAAAGGTAAACTAATTTTCTATAATATGTTCTTCAATTATCCCTATTAGAATAAAAAGTTTTTCGATTCAGTTGTAAGTAGTTGGTAAGGGATCTGGTATTTTTGTGATTAGTTCAATTCTAACACATTTTTGTCAGATTCTCCTCTTTTATTGTGTCCTTGTTTGCGGTGTTTTCTATAGTTCCATCACGGTATTAGCCTTGGGATTGAAATAAATACAGTTTACTTAGCCAAAATGCACCCTCATTGACCTTCATTTGTGGGGTTTGCCCCCGTATTTGCTTTTGTGTCTATTCCTTCGTTTGTGTTATTATCATGAAGTCATCTCTAGTGTGATTCTCCACCATTTTTACTCTTTCAAGCAATCTTGAACTTTTTCGAAAGTTTAAGAAAGCTCTTAAAAATAAAAAAAATCCCCTCTAACTCCTCTTCTTAATCCCTTTGACTATTGACATGCACCCATTCTTGATACAACTGAAAAAGCACACATATTTGTGAAGGAAATTTATTACAAACACAAATGAGGGGAAATTTACTACAAATACAAATGAAGGAAATTTACTACAAACTATCCTGTTTCTGCACTCTTTTCATTATTGAATACCGACATATTATCAATATTTTTATCGTAATTTGTTTTATCAAACACTGTTTATTCCACTTTTTGTAATGGTAACCCTACCGGTTTCAAGGCATTCACCTCATCATCAGGGGAGTATAAAAAATACTTGTTTGTGCTCCCCTGATGATGAGGTGAAAGCCTTGATACCGGTAGGGTTATACCATTACAAAAAGTGGAATAAACAGTGTTTGATAAAACAAATTACAATGCCTTTAAACCTCCACAATGTTAAATGCCTTAAATATAAATAATATATTGATATTTTTAATTGAATTAGATATTGCCTGTTTTAAACTTAACCCTTATGACAAACTGCAAGTTCAGCGCCTCGACTCAGATGGTTTTAAAGCCTGAAGGCTTGATTGAAGGACCGAAGACATTGTTGTCTTCCATATATCCAACTCCAGTTTCTAGGATCGTTTGTCACCATATGTAAAATAGGGGCATTAGTTGGTCATCTTTGAATTATCAACTTAAGAAACTACATTAGCTAGGTCAGACTCATCACCGGTTTCCTTTAATATTCCTTTACATTGTTACATTTCTACTTTAAAATAAGGTAACACAAAGCCTTTTCTAAAGAAGCATGACCATTACCTGTTTTTATTAATGTTCAGATTTACTTTTTATCAATGTCTAAAATATAAAAGTTCCAAATTCTTCATTCAACATTTGTGAACGCAACAGTCATTGATTGGTTCCCTTTATAATATTATTTACAGTCAATATAGATATTTCACTGCCTTGGGATAACATTTTTAAAACCATCGCTAGATATTTCATTGTCTTGGGATAACATTTTTTAAACCACATTTATCTTTTTCCCATATCGTTTAGTTCACATTGAATTTTTGAGCTCTGTCCCAAATCAGGTGAAACTTACTCCTTAGCCATTTTATATTTAATTTATTTTTAAAAGTAGTATAATTATAAAAAAAGGAGGTTAAATGAAATGAAACTTTTTATAATTATTTTTTTAATATCTTAATTTTGAACTATAAATCTTATAGATAAATTCTCCAGCCAGATCTTTGCACTATTCAGGAGTGAACTTTTGTTCGTTATCAATCCGTGCAGACTGTTAGGCATTTGCCTATTACCCGCAGTAAGTATAATTAAAGGTACAATACAAAATATGGGATTAGGAAACTTATCTATAGCGCTACCATAGATGACTATATTAGCCATTTTCGTGATAGGCATTATTTTTCAATCTTAAATTGTGTTCTCGACAAAAATATATATATATTAGTATGAGTGAGCAAAATTATATATAAAATTATATATTAATTATGGATTTAACTTTTTTCCTTTCTATTAAAATCTCATAATTGTCTAATTAAACCTTGTTTTACGGAAATTGAAAGTCCTTCAAATTCCAACCAGCCATAGATAAAGGATTTAATTTGTTTTCCTTTCTATTAAACTCTCATAATTGTCTAATTAAACCTTGTTTTACGGAAATTGAAAGTCCTTCAAATTCCAACCAGCCATAGATAAAGGATTTAATTTGTTTTCCTTTCTATTAAACTCTCATAATTGTCTAATTAAACCTTGTTTTACGGATATTGAAAGTCCTTCAAATTCCAACCAGCCATAGATAAAGGATTTAATTTGTTTTCCTTTCTATTAAACTCATAATTGTCTAATTAAACCTGGTTTTACATAAATTGAAAGTCCTTCAAATTTCAACCAACCATACCATAGATAAAGGAAATTTATTGTCAGTGTTTAAAACTTTTGATATTAATTTCAAGATGTAAAATAAATGTCTTTAAAAATTTTTATGAAATGAATCATGTATTCAATCGCAAGAGTAGCTGTCAAGTAGCACCGTTAGAATTCTTAATTTAGTTGCTCGAGTAGCATGCTACTTTATTTAGAAAAGTAGCTTTAACAGTACTAGTTTTTCAATAGTAGGTAGCTTATAAGTTTTTGTCAGTAACTAACTAAAACTGTTAATATTCTAGTATTGAGTTGTTATTCCCTCAAGAGATCATTTTATATTTATCTAGATCATTTTTTTCCAATTCTGCTATAGCGGGAAAGTAATTAAATGGCAGTTTTATATGATGGATAACGTCATGTTGAAGCTATGATATTAGTATCCGAGCTTAAATCAAAATGCCAATTGTTAATTGAAAATTAAGATTAGGCATTACCTTTTATATTTCTCTTTGAAGAAATGATTCGCGGATTGAATTGGCATAATTGCATGGCTTTTTAACCCAGCCTGGTTTAATCTTGGGGGTTTACGGCCGGAATCAATGTTGCCAGTCTCTAGAGATCACTCCCCTGAACATGCTCACAAATTTCTATCTCTCTTGTTTATTTTCCTAAAGAAAGAATCTCTGTAGTTCACACCTTATCTCTCAATGTGAATTTAATTGAGATTAAGTTTTTCAATTATCCCTATAAGAATTCAATTTTTTGGATGCTGTTGTAAGTAATTGATAAGGTCTGTTATTTTTTTAATTAGGTCAATTCTAACACGTCTAATCTTGGGGGTTTACGGCCGTAGTTAGTGTTGCCAGTCTCTAGAGATCACTTCCCTAAACATGCTCACAAATTTCTCTCCATATTGGTTATTTTCCTTAAGAAACAATCTCTGGAGTTCACACCTCATCTCTTCGTGTGAGTTTAATTGAGATTAAGTTTTTCAAGAAACAAGAAAAAGATCAATTGAAAAATGTAGATAATGTCCAAGTGGTGAATAACTGTTTACAGTCTCGGTCCAATGGTAGGACGCCTTACTCCTTCATCGGATAATTTTTGACTTTCTGAATATTTTTAGTAGATAATGTGCTCTGCTAACATTGTAAACCCACAGGATCATATTTCATCAGACTGCTGTACGTTTTTCAATACACTTTCCACAAAACACAAGACGTGTTTTTTGGAAAAACAAAAATTAAGGTGTAGTAAAAAATCTCTTTTATTTCTGATGGCAATAATATTCAGTAGATGAAACTCTTAAAAATTTTACTCGCCTTATGGTATCATTTGCTTGACTAAGAGTGGGCATTCACTTCTTTCCTTTCTATCTTTCAAGGGCTATGTATACTGTGAATGCCCTGCTTCAAGGACTATTTATACTATGAATGCCCCATAGATGTTAAAAATAAGGTAGAATACATCCTTGCTTTACACCATTTCGTACAGGAAAACTGAT
Source organism: Odontocerum albicorne (assembly GCA_949825065.1). Taxonomy (NCBI): domain Eukaryota; kingdom Metazoa; phylum Arthropoda; class Insecta; order Trichoptera; family Odontoceridae; genus Odontocerum; species Odontocerum albicorne. The sequence continues at coordinate 8,659,285 of OX463862.1, forward strand.
GTAATTAAATTGCACAACAACCCAATTAATATATAGAGATATCAGTATCTCTATAAGACATCCCAGTAATCAAAATTTGTGGAGAACAATCCAAAACAACTTCCTTTAAAAGCTTTCTTGTAATCGATGAAACAGAGCAGTACACCAGTATTCACATCTGTTCCAATTATCAATTATCCGCCAAATCCATTAAAGCCACTAGCATTGCTTTATCCCACTGGCCACCCTCTGCAGTATTCTCAGCTGATTTAAAGTTTGCCATCTTTTGTGCACTGGTTTTATTCCATCCTTTCCTTGTCTCAGCCAAAATACATTTACTATTTTATTACATTGTATGCCCAACTTGTCCGATTATTTTGTTGTATAAATTTACAATTGTTTCTTTTTAATGAGTTTATTTTGTGGACTCCTTTCTGATCACACAAATTACATTAGTATAATTTGTACCCTTGGAAATTACATTAGTATAATTTGTACCCTTGGAAATTACATACGTATAATTTGTACCCTAAAAAGTTCACAGGTAAAATGAAAATGTACATTTTTATATGGAAATTTTTTCAATGTACTCGAATTCGTAATTTAAATATTTCTCTGTTTAAAATTTCGTCAATACTATAGATTTCTTAGGTATGAAATAACAAACAGGTGTAATATACAGTGTTTGCAATTCTAAGTTCTTATGGTTATTATTGCTTAGATGTGAAAGACCAAACATGTGTAATATAGAGTGTTGGCAATTCCAAGTTCTTATGTTTTTTTTGCTTAGGTGTGAAAGAACAAACAGGTGTAATATAGAGTGTTGGCAATTCCAAGTTCTTATGTTTTTTTGCTTAGGTGTGAAAGAACAAACAGGTGTAATATAGAGTGTTGACAATTCCAAGTTCTTATGTTTTTTTTGCTTAGGTGTGAAAGAACAAACAGGTGTAATATAGAGTGTTGGCAATTCCAAGTTCTTATATTTTTTTGCTTAGGTGTGAAAGAACAAACAGGTGTAATATAGAGTGTAGACAATTCCAAGTTCTTAGGTTTTTTTTGCTTAGGTGTGAAAGAACAAACAGGTGTAATATAGAGTGTTGACAATTCCAAGTTCTTATGGTTTTTTTGCTTAGGTGTGAAAGAACAAACAGGTGTAATATAGAGTGTTGGCAATCCCAAGTTCTTATTGTTTTTTTGCTTAGGTGTGAAAGAATAAGTAAATGTGATATATTGGTGATTTATTAAAAATTGCAAGTTGAGAAATAATGGTGTTCTGTCCTCTCTGCCAAGCCCAACAGGGAAATTGCCTGATGATGTTTATGTATGCTTAGTTTATGTATACCTAGTCTTATTTCCATGATTCATGGCAGTATCTCACTTTCCAGTCTCACTGGATTCTTCAAGTTTTAAAGATTCTTAAGTTTTTTCTCGTCGTCAAGATTTGCAATGTTTTTTTCTTTTAGAAAAGCAATATTAAGACCGTGTTGAAGTTCGTCCTAATGTTTGGCGGTTTGGACTTCTTCACAACAGTTAAGTCCACTGAATATTACTCAATGGCAAACATGGATTCCATGACCACCTTGATCTTCATTTATCTAGAACGAGATTTTATATTTTTCAGTTTTAAAGACTGTTGTTTATCTCTCATAAATATTCTTCTTTTCCAGATTTCTCATAAATATTATAAATCCCCTCACCCTAAGTGGTTAAGTATTCTCCTTTGGCAAACCTTTTTATCGTTTATAAAAAACATTTTTATCAGTAAAAGTTTTATCATACGTAATCATAACGAGTCTATTAGATTGATTCCTGAATACCTCACTGATAGAAAACTCAATTCTTGTGTGTGGGAAGGGAGTTTCTCATAGTATGATTGATTTTATAATTATCCTCTTATGTAAAATAAAATGTTATAGTCTTTAATAATAATAGCAATAAAAATGCCATTTATAAAGCACTGTTTATAGAGCTTACACTCAAGGATACTGTTGACAGAGCTTACACTCAAGGATACTGTTGACAGAGCTGACACTCAAGGACACTAACTCAGGATTTGAACTCATTATTATTCTTCTTCTCCCTAGTGTCATGTCAGGTCCTCCTAACGTTGACTATCACCTGAGAGTAAGCATCTTTGTCCCTGGCAGCCCGAAAAAGATCCCCAACGCTCCTTATACCAATCCGATCACGTACATTGCGGAGCCAGGAGATTTGCCTCCTGCCAACACCTCTTCAACCCTCTATTTTGCCTTGGATGATCAGGTGCAGTAATTTGTACTTTTCTCCTCTAAGTACATGACCCAAATAGGACACCTTTCAGATTTTAATATTAGTCGGCAACTATCAACTTATTGTTATTAACAGATTAAAAATATTACAAAATAAATATACATAAGTTGAGTGGATGAATTGGAAAGTGGTTGCTGTGGCCATTAGATAAGATACTCCACACCTATATAGTATATGTTTAGAAAAACATATTTGGTAAGAAAACCGCAGATAACTTTGCCAAGGAAGATAAACTACAATGAAACCTTTGTAGATCTTCCTATATGTGATAGTAACGCATTCAACTTAATTCATAGTTTTGTTTATGTGTTTAATATACATATATAAGATAATCATATATTTTAATAAGACCTTCCAAAAGGGTGTTACCTTCAATCGATACCTAATGTTGCACACACCACCCATATCTCTAACACTTAGAGGCAGACCATTCCATGCTACAGGACCAGCAATGGTCAAAATCCTGTCATGATATTTCAATTTATTCGATGAGTATAAAATCAATTGACTTTAAAGTTCTGCTTTTTTTTAAACCTCTTCAACAATCAATTGACCTTAAAGTTCTGCTTTTTCTTAAACCTCTTCAACAATCAATTGACCTTAAAGTTCTGCTTCTGTCCGAATAAATATCTCTCAGACACAGATCCAAAGGATAAAATGCAGACATTCCATTAAGAGACAAAAGTTTCAAATCAATCTGGAGTTTAGTAATTTGCAAATCAGGCAGACCAGAATCAATAGAATTACGTAATCCAGATACGATACAACAAATGAATTAAGGAGAGTTTTTTTTTATTGGAAGACATCACTGTACACATTTTAATTCTCTAAGATTATAGTAGCCAGAAGAAACCGTATAACCTATTTGTTTATCAAAAGAGAGTTTTTTTTTTCAAGATAGACATCAACAAGTTAATGCTATCTTTTGTAAAAATACCAATACCCATGACTTATTACACATCCCCATTAATAAGTATCATGGAAAGAATCATCCAGGTTAACCTTAGATTCTAAACCCTCCATGATAATAACTCCACTGATAAAATCAGTATAAAGAATAAAAAGTTATCACCCTAATACAGATTATTGTAGTACATAGCATACTTAAAAACATGCTGAGAAGATTCTTCCTGATTGACAACAACGGATTGCCTTCCATTTGATAATTAGGATTCAACACAGGAGAGGACATTGCTTGAAAATCCATTCTCATCTCCAAGTCTTTGCATGAAAATTTTATGATTGACGATATCAAAGGCAGCACTCATATCTAGAAAACTAATTTTAACACTTTTTCTCTTCTCTCCCAACCAACAAATCCGATATCAGTTTTAAAAAACGGTCTCTATAGAGTGTTATATAATATACAGACTGATTAATTCTTTGTTGGTTTTTTTAAAGTTATATTTGAGAAAAAAGTATTTTTTCTATAAGTTTCAACAAAAGCGGTAAATTAGAAACTAGTCCGTAATTTACCTAAATTTGCTTTATTTAGGACCGAAGTTATAATGGGAATTTTAAACGCGGCAGACAGTAAAGAGGCTGCAAGTGATCCATTGACAATATGCTGAACACAGGCAAAATAAAATCCAAACCCTCCTTCAACAACCAAGGTGGTATAGGGCTTTTTTTAGAAAATCCAAACCCTCTTCAACAACCAAGTTGATATAGGATCTTGATAAGAAAATCCAAACCCTCCTTCGACAACCAAAGTGGTATAGGGCTTTTTTTAGAAAATCCAAATTCTCTTTAACAACCAAGTTGATATAGGATCTTGATAAGAAAGTCCAAACCCTCTTCAACAACCAAGTTGGTATAGGATCTTGATAAGAAAATCCAAACCCTCCTACGACAACCAAAGTGGTATAGGGCTTTTTTTAGAGAATCCAAACCCTCCTACGACAACCAAAGTGGTATAGGGCGTTTTTAGAAAATCCAAACCCTCTTTAACAACCAAGTTGATATAGGATCTTGATAAGAAAATCCAAACCCTCTTCAACAACCAAGTTAGTATAGGATTTTGGTAAGAAAATCCAAACCCTCTTCAGCAACCAAGCTGGTATACAATATTGATAAGAAAATCCAAACCCTCTTCAACAACCAAGTTAGTATAGGATCTTGGTAACAAAATCCAAACCCTCTTCAACAACCAAGTTTGTATACGATCTTGATAAAAAAATCCAAACCCTCTTCAACAATCAAGTTCGTATAGGATCTTGATAAGAAAATCCAAACCCTCTTCAACAACCAAGTTGGTATAGGATCTTTTTAAGAAAATTCAAACCCTCTTCAATAACCAAGTTAGTATAGGATCTTGGTAAGAAAATCCTAATCCTCTTCAACAACCAAGCTGGTACCATATGTTTATTTGGACAAGTTTTAATTTATTTGCAAGTTTTATTTTGTCTTGCACATAAATGGTTGAAAAACATAACTAACCAATATTTACATATACCATATGTTTCTATCCTTATTTAAATATATATTTTTTATTCAATTTACCTATATAAAATTTTTATATGTACACAAAATTTTATAATATTAGAAATGCAAAGACACGTTGGATTTCACAACACTTGTCATATTTCAAGTCAACTAGTTTCAAAGTATGTAAGCTTCTTCGTCAGTTTAAATATGTCTCGGTAAATTGTGACCTTCATTTATGTTTTAGAGGTCGTTGTCGTTGCTGGGCCTCATAGTCCAAGATCCTCTTATAATTTCAGCGTCAACTCATTTGGTAAGTTGTGTAGTTTTTTTTTTTATGAGCGCAATGTCACTTAGTGATGAAGAAGGATCATATCGTATCGTATTGTTACTGGACCTCGTAGATGAGGATCTCCTCACCATTCCAACATCAATTCAGTTGGAAAATGAAGCTGTGCTGTGGACATTTTTGATTTAGTCTTTTTTTTCTCTTTGAGTGATCCGTTGCACACCAGCAAACTCACCGGTCACACAGCTTTACTAAATCCGATGGCACACCGAAGTTAGATGATTGGAGCACACTTAACATACATGTTTTTTTCTCTCTTTGTTTAAGAGATATTTAGTTTTAACTTTTTACGAATGTGAGATGTTTTTATTCCATCTTCAATTTGGGAGAAAATTATCAACAATTGAAATGATACTGGACCAAGAACGCAACAGCAAAACAACATATTGTTGGTATGTTGTCTTTGTCTTTTTAAATTATATCTTGTTTATTGCCTTTCTGAGATATCCTATTCCAAGGAGAACTTTGTTTTTAGTCCTTTTCTCTTGACTGAGGAGCCATGATCTCTTTGATTCATCTGCCTACCTCGTGACAATTCCACACATTTGCCTTCTTTGGGCCTCTTGGTGTGTTGATGTCACAGAGCACCCTGTTGTGTTCCTGGCTTGATCCGCCCATCAGGTTGATGGTCCACCTCTGCCTTGTCGTATTTTCTCTCGTCTGCCTATTATATATCTAAATAATTGGGAGCACTTATCGCAGACAAAATACGGACAGTCTTTCCTGAATCCAAAGTTGTTGTATGATGTATATATTGATGTTGTTTATAGTTAAGGCATTAACGTTGTGGAGGTTTAAAGAGATGATAAAATTAAATTACAATATATATTGGTGCATTGCACATGCGTCTCCAGTACTTCATCTTAAACGCATCCACTTCTTTTCTTATTTTCGCCCTCAGTGTCTAGGTCTCTGTTCCATATAAGACTATAAAGAAGATCAGAAAATGTGAACGTCTGTTTTTGGTTGATGTTTAAAGATTTTGATTGTTTTGCTTTGGTAAATCTCTGACTTTTAGGTTCCAAATCCCCTTCATCTGTCATGCAAGATCCGAAATATATAACCAAGGACAATTTTCATTATTTTTCTTACTTCATTCGCATACCCAAAGCTTTAAAAACAAATAAACTTATTATTCAGATTTATTAGTAACTCACTGAGTTTGTTTAATATTCTAGTGTTCACATTTATAGTTTTTGTGGTTGATTGTTCGATTTTCTTTCAGTTTTGGAAGTATCAGGAATGTAATTTAATGATAGTTTTAAATAAAAGTTTGTAAAGGGTAGCAGATTGAATTGGTAGGAATATAGCTGGGTTTAAATAAAAACTTTAATTATGAATTGGCCGTTAGAATGTTGGCTTTTAACTTTTATAGTTTGAATTGGCCATTGAAATGTAAGCTTTTAACTTTTGTATTTCCTTTTAGAGAAAGGAGTCATGGATTGAATTGACAGGAATATAGCCGGGCCTAAATCAAAACCTCAATTATGAATTGGCCATTAGAATGTTTACTTTTATGTTTTGAATTGGCCATCGGAATGTAAGCTTTTAACTTTTGTATTTGCTTTTAGAGAAAGGAGTCGTGGATTGAATTGACAGGAGTATAGCCGGGCCTAAATCAAAACCTCAATTATGAATTGGCCATTAGAATGTTTACTTTTATATTTTGAATTGGCCATTGGAATGTAAGCTTTTGACTAACTGACTGCTCGAGCTCTTTTTCTTTTATTCAATTTATATACTTGTGTGTAGATCTTCATGTCAGTGATTTGAGGAAATACCTTTTCCACTGTTGTGTCATATGTGTTATTTATCTTTTTTTTTAATGTATTTATCAAGAGTTTTAAAGCTCAATAGTTGTGCAACCATAGTTGTGCATGGTGAATATCTCCAAAGGTGTTCGATCGATCATGTCAGCAGCCATGGTGGTGCCGTCTTGGTCGGCGTCCTCCCGCTCACCCAGCTACACCCCATAGGCCGGGCGAGGTCCCGCTTCATCCATGGCCGGTGGATGTGCCCCCCCCCCCTTGCGTTGGTTTGCCCTCTTCCTGCTGCATGCCGCGCACCAGTCCTGGAGGCGCGTCCCAGGCACTCCTCTGGATCTGTAATGTGGAACACTGGGCAGTATCAGGTTGTCATAGGTTTGGTGCAAGTTATGTTTGGTTAAATGACTTTAAGAATAATGGGAGAGAGAATATTTAGAGTGGCAATTTAGAGTGAGGTTGATACTTTGTTAAAGGGATTTTAAGTGAGTTTTTAGAAGAGTAAGAGTGGGTTAAAGTAAGAGGAATTTACAATTTAAGAGTACTGTTTAACTAGGTGAGTGATAATGAAGTTTGCAAAATTTAAAGTAAATTTTTGAAGTGGGGTTCGTGTTCCCCTTTCCCGTATATCACCTCAAATTGTCCTTTCGCATTTTCACGGATTAGGCCAATGAGGTTCCCGTGGGTGAGGTCGCCAAGGATAATTACCACCGGTGGAATTTTTGTTTAGTTCACCCGGTACGCGCGCTACGCCGGGTGTCTACTCTGTTACCTCACGGAGGCAAGCAAATTTATTCGTTTGGACCACTGCCTCGGGTCCGGCCTCCTGCTGTCTTTTGGCAGGAGCCTGTGGAGTCTCCAACTTTTGCGCCGCGGGTCCCAAAGGGGATCGGGGCACTATGACCCCATTTACGAGGTCACACGGGATCGGATCCTGATTTATAGCGTCTTATCAGCACTAGCATCCATCCATCCATGGCTCCCGCAGAGCTCGCCCCCATGACTGACAGTCCTGTGCAGCGTCACGCCAGTTCCGGATACCGATGTTGTTTGCATCCCTCACCACTCCATCCAGCCATCGGAGTTTCGGCCTTCCCACTGCTCTCCGCCCCCCGGGCGCACCATCCATGATTCGCCTTGGGATCTCGCCCTCGCCCATCCTCTAGATATCCGGCCCACCTCAGTCTTCCAACTCTAATCTCCCTCACAACAGTAGGATCCTTGTACAGATCATAGAGCTCGTGATTGTACCTAATACGCCACTCTCCGCTGTCACAGATTGGGCCATAGATTTTGCGCAACACCTTTCTTTCAAACGTTTCTAGAGCCTTTTCATCAACCTTACTGATTGTCCAATATTCCGAGCCATATGTGAGTACAGGTCGGATGAGGGTCTTATAAAGAAGGACTCTGGTTTTTCTTGCAAGGTGATGAGATTTCATGTGTAGGCCATAGTAGCATCGGTTTGCTGCCACTATTCTTCGTTTGATTTCGGTGGACATATTATTGTTGTTTGTTACCATAGGGCCAAGATATACAAACTCGCTGACAGTTTCAAAATTACAATCATCAATCTGTATGTTGGGAGGGCTCTGGCGTGAATGTATTGGCATATATTTTGTCTTTGTCTCGTTGACAATCAGTCCCATGCTATCAGCACTAGCACTGATTACAATTTCTTAGCGTTTTAAATCAGCCCTCGGGGCCCGCCTCTTGTCGCGCACAGTAACGCAGTAGGCCTAAACGGCATACAGGACACGTAACTTGGTAGGATGGGTCTTCCTCGATCTCTGTACACGCGGAGCGAGTATAGTACGATCTAAAAGATAATATCCAGATTGATCCGATCCGATGTATGTAAGCTTTTAACTTTTATATTTCCTTTTAGAGAAAGGAGCCATAGATTGAATTAACAGGAATATAGCCAGACCTAAATCAACACCTTAATTACAAATTGCCGATTAGAATTAGGCTTTTAACTTTTATATTTCCCTTTAAAGAAACGAGTCATGGATTAAATCGGCAGGAATATAGGCTTAAATCAAAACTGCAATTATGAATTGGTCATTAGAACGTAGACTTTTATATTTCTTTTTGATGAAAGGAGTCGTGGATTGATTTGACAGAAATATAGTGGGGTCTAAATCAAAACTTAAATAGATTTTTACATAAGGCCTGTTTAACATATTTCGGTTTTTTCAGGAAAACCAAATTAAACATTATTAAATGTTTCACCTTACAATAGGGTTGTCAAATTAACATTGTACAGTACCTGGCGGTAAGTAATACACATAGTTTGTAGAGCATCGTCTCTGTTGCACAATGCGCTAACGGTCCGGTATCACAGTCACGATGTGGTTAGCGCATCGTGCGACAGAGACGACGCTCTACAAACTATGTATGTTACTTTCCGCCGGGTACTGTACTCTGAAACACCTGTCACTATAGTTCAGAAATTCTAGGATGAGTCCTGTGACAGCTCACAAATTTGCCCCAAAACAACCTTGTAACGATGTTCAGTAACTTTAATTACTTTATAAACTTTAATATAAGCCTCAATTCTAATAAATAGCAAGTTATTTAGGTAAATACATTACATGAGGTTGTATTGGGGCTAATTTGTGAGCTGTCACAGGACTCATCCTAGAATTTCCAAACTATAATTAAATTAAAAAAATAATAACTATCAAAAGGGTTTAATTTGATTTTCCTTAATAATGGAATTTTATGAATTGAATATCGACAAAATAATCTTGCAACAATTTAGTTGGCTGGAAAAGATTGTCAGATAGCAATAAGTCCACCAGGTTTTGCTTATTGTATATTCAATAATAATAATTGACAACCTACGTGACTTAATTGATAGATAACATACTGGTCTTTCAACCGGTTTCAGGTTGGATTTCTGACGTTACCCAAAAAAAGGTACAAGTTTGTCTGGTAACAATACGCGACCGTTTTGTGTTGTTGCCTGCCACATATGGTACTATTTCAAATACATACAATGGTAAACTATGAGTTACGTGCCTACTGCAGTGGTTCTGAACTTGAAAGCTCGATTACTGGAGCCGAAAAAAGTATTCTTCTCGGCCATGCTCTTCAATATATCCAAATCATCAATTCAGATTTATTGAAGAGTATCATACAGAAGAGAAAAAACTTATTTACATTTTGGAAAAATCGAATTAAATGCTTTTAATAGTTTCATATCCCTTTTTTTAAGTAATTAGTGACAATATTTCATCATACTGGGCATTGTCAAACCGTCATATTAGAAATATCAAAAGCCTTTAATTTGATTTTCTCAAAAATATTATTCTATTAATTGAATTTAGGTAATATCAATCTTCCTGATTGGTTGAAAGAGATTGTCAGGTGTCAATAAACACATCAGATTGTACTTACTGTATATTATACAATCAAAGTGTTATATAATGTATTTTTATGATTTATCGTAGTTGGAATAATAATAATTTCTTATTATAGAAAAGTACTAGAATTTATTTTTATTTTATAAAATAAAATCTTTTCAAGAAAATGAAACAAACATTTAAGTGATCAATGATTTTTTTATTTCAAATTTCTAAACACACATTTGTCACTAATTTGCTTAAAAATGTATAAAACAGCTATAGTTATAAATATAAACCAAGAAAAAGTTTTAATATTAGAAACAAAAATGGATAAATATGTGGGTTGAATTTTTCAAAATAATTAAAATCACAAATATGACTTTTAAATATTTTTGCAAATTTTTTATTTTTATTTACGGCAATTTCTTGATCAATTTTTACTTTCGAGTGTTGAGGTGCCTATTGTTGAGACAGGACAACGTTTTCACTGAAACTTTGAAGATCCTTTTTTTCGTGTTGAGTAGTTGATTTTACACTTTTGTAGAGAAACCGTATATGTCTTCTCACTGGATGGTTTTATTGTTAAAGCAGGTAAAAGTTATCTGGTGCGATGGGCAAGGATTTTTGAAGTTTCGTGGAGAGATTTTTTTTCCAGCCAAGAGAGAGGGCTCATTGCTATTTTACAGAAAAAACGTTCATACTTATCTCGGTAATGGGAACCTGGCTATAAGGATAAAAAAAAACATTTAACATTATAGTTCGGAAATTCTAGGATGAGCCCTGTGACAGCTCACAAATTTGCCCCAATACAACCTTGTAACGATGTTCAGTAACTTTAATTATTTTATAAACTTTAATATAAGCCTCAATTCTAATAAATAGCAAGTTATTTAGGTAAATACATTACATAAGGTTGTATTGGGGCAAATTTGTGAGCTGTCACAGGACTCATACTAGAATTTATGAACTATAACTGTGTCAAAATGGAGAAAGACATGGAAAAAATCTTTTTCAAATTTATATTGTTGAGTTTCAAGCACAAATACACAGGTGAAATAAAAAAAAGGGATTTTATTGATAATTAATTATTATCAATGGCCATATCTTGAAATATCATTTTCATAGTCAAAAATAACAAAAATGTATGTTATGTGCAAGTGATATATTGAGACATGCATATATTGAGTTGTCCGGAAAGTAGTTTGGTATATCTCAGATAGATGTTAGAGCAAACTTTTTACTACTAACTTCATTCCAGATGTGCTGAATGTATATTATTATGAAAGGTAATCGTTCAGTGCATTTTTTTGGCCTCTGTTTACCAAAATTGCTTAAGTGGTTGTTTTCACATAATTTTGAAGGTAAGTTGTTTTTTGGGTGCTTGAAAAAATGCAACACACACTGAAAAAAAGATATGTTTAGTTTATGACGACGATGTAGTAAACAATCTTGTGTGTCAAATGTGGTTTAAAAAATCTGTAATTGTGACATGACACTCTAAGATGGGGTCAACTCTAGAAGGACGATTACCAATGATTATTACCAAATTAAGGGTTTGATTGAGAATAACCTGCGTTCTATGACACAAAAGATTGCTGAAATACTGAAAATATTGAAAACCTCCATCTATGAGCATTCGGTGAAGCTTTGATTACACAAATCGCTACGTATTTGACCAATCTTATACAAAATTACTTTCCGGATAACCTATAATTATAGTATATTGGAAGGAGTTTAATTTTTGAATTGAAATATCTCAGAAATATTGTAATAAAATATGTTGTCAAGAACTATAAATTGTGAAAAAATATTTTATATTGATAAATTAGATGCTTGTTCATCTTTTTTTATTTTATCTCTGTAATATTTAACCTTCTATCTTGAAGGTTTCATTACATAGTATACTGTAAATATGATGAAAATTTTGAGATAGGAGGATATAGCATTAACGTATTCCTCGCGGGAAGCACAAACACCTCTGATCTGATCTGTAGCATTCCTTTGTGTATTTTACGTAATGTTTAGTTTATCTCCTTTATTTAATGAGTCTCCTTAAGAGTAATGACTATTATTTATTATCAGAAAATTACTTGAATGTTGTAATCAAATATCAGTGGTTCTAAACAAAATACGCGTTTAAACTTAGAAATTAAAAAACGTGGAATTTGATTTTTAACGCGGTGTACAGGTTAATGGATTTCTCTAGTCTAATAAATGTTGAATAAAAACATTCAATTTAAGCTTAATTAAGTAAAAGTTTCATTACCACTAAGAAAATGAAAAAAAGTGATAAAAAACTGTACATGTGGTATGATTATTTTTATAACGTTATCATTTATTATGTTATTGTTTATTTTTTTTTAAATGCTTTTTTGGAGTTGTTGTCACGTTGATTTGGTTGAAATTATTGTGAATCAGTCAACACTTTCAACTCCTTGAAATGAAGAAATGTTCGTGATAATGAGAAAATCACAGGTGACAAATCCACAATAATGGTCAGCTTCTGTAACATTATATTGTGGAACCTCGGTTCTCGAACGTCTCTAGAATAATGCTGTTCTGGAACATATAATTTGAATTCGATTCTCGAACATACATTTTTAATGACAGTGCCATGTCTCGCTTCAGATTTTTTTTTAAATTGAGGCGAAATCAAACCTGATTCGATAGGTTTTAGTGAGACAGAAAAGAGAAAGAACCTCAAAAGGACAGTCACCTGATTTCAAGGTGATTCCCTTTTCAAACAATAAGATTTCTCTTTCTATCTCCTCAGTACATGTTAAGTGCAGTTAAATTTAATTTATTTAATACGTTTATTGTGTTGCTACGCTATGTATTGGTGTTCTGGAACAAGTTTATTCAATCTACATTACTTCTTATGGGAAAAATTGATTCAGTTTTCGAACAAATCGGTTTTCTAACAGCTTTCTGGAATGGATTAAGTTCGAAAACCAAGGTTCCACTGTACTTATACACTCTTTATATTATATGAAATAAAGTCACATAAAAACTGAATATGGAGTAAAATTGAAACTGTAAAAAAAGTATATTTCAAAAATATTTGTTTACCTGTTTTTTGACCATTTTTAATGATATTTACTACAAATATAAAGTTTAAGTGCACATTTAATTGCACCATCAACAAATCAGCGCCACGTATCTTTTTATACATTATGTATATTTTGTATTTTATGTCATCTCAATATGGCAACAACTACCAAAAATATTTTAGTGAAACATATTTATTAATTTAAAAAAAAAAGGTGTTTCACCAAATGTCGCCATATTGAAAACACCATGGTATAATTCTGGTATCTATGGTATAATTCAAATTCGAGTCTAAGGTTTTGTATTTTTAGTCATATACAATTAAGACTGAATTCACACTTGATTTGTATTTAACAATATTATGCTGCAAGTTACTCAAGAGCTGCCTTTGGATTAATTGTCAGCTAACTTAACACATTAAGTGCTGAAAATGCCTATAGAATGGGCATTGGCTTTCTATTTGTAATTTCTTTAGATGTATAAAAATACAAGCTAGTTCAGAGTGGCCTAACAGTACCGATAGAGTTTGTAATGAATTATACATGATCTTTCCTTTTTTTACATTTTCGTAAAAAAAATATTTTTTTTAGCACCCTCGTGTTTGAAAAGGAATTATTCAGCAGAATGTGTTAACAGTTCTTGCATTTAAAAGCTAATATTACAGTTCTTGCATATAAAATCTTTGATCAAGTCATGTTGTTAGGTTGCCTACGTGCAGCTATTTTCATCATTATGATGTTTGTGTGGTCAAGTAGGAATTCGGTCTTAATATGAATAAAATAATTAAAAACAGTGTCTTGGACACGAATGATCACTATAAGTCGGAAATTCTAGGATGAGTCCTGTGACAGCTCACAAATTTGCCCCAATACAACGTTATGTAATGTATTTACCTAAATAACTTGCTATTTATTAGAATTGAGGCTTATATTAAAGTTGATAAAATAATTAAAATTACTGAACATCGTTACAAGGTTGTATTGGGGCAAATTTGTGAGCTGTCACAGGACTCATCCTAGAATTTCTGAACTATAGAGATAAACGTTTTAACGTTTATTTGTGTTTCAAATATAGTTTTCAAAAATTGCTAAATTTATATATACAACTCGTAATAAAATGCATATTGACAAAATTTGTCAATAATCCGTGCAGTATAATTAAATTTAATCATAAAAAATCCATTTCATATAATTTTCCTCAAAAATATGAAAAGAAGTCAAAATTTTATTAGAGTTTTTGCATATATATGGTTATTTGTCAGTTTGAACAAATTAAAATTATTGTTTCTAAGCGCAGAAGAGAGTATTTGAAATTGTAGTAATATTTTTTATTAAAATAATTCTTTATTATCAAGTAACAGTATAAAAATTTATGTGTATCCCTTTGTTTAAGTAAATTTTTTTAATTTACTTAAAATTTTACAAGGTGTCCCAAAAAAATGTATACAGAGTTTGAATGGCTATAAATCAATATTTTTGGGGTGAACCATATATCTAAGATTAAAATTTCAAATTAATGAAGATAAGCGAACTTTTTTTTTAGCTATTGCAAATCCTCAAATTGATAGCTATTCTGGTCTAAGCACTGTTAATAATGTTGAATTGCAAACATTACAAATAATTTGTTTTGGTATTTGGGTACATTATCTTTCAATGGTTGCACTCAATTCATTAACTGTTGCCAGTTTTGTGCCATAAACTTTATCTTTGATGATTCTCCATAAAAAAGTACATTGGCATGAGATTTGGGGAGTGCGGGGGTATTCAACGCTACCTCTACATCTAATCCGTCTGTTCAGCAAATTTTCATCAAGATAGACCCTCACATCACTATGGTAGTGAGAAAGTGCACCATCTTGCTGGAAATAAAAGACCTCCTCATCCCCATAACTCATCGCGACTCCTGACGAATTTCTGCAGTAACTTAAAGTAAACGACATGGTGTAAAAGTGTGTATATATTTTTTTGAGACACCTATATGTATTTTGAGACACCTTTATGTATTTTTGGAATAAAATACAATTTTTGTAATGTTACACATTGTTTTATTACACTCCATTGTTTATTGATAATTTAAACGAGAGACAGTTTAAAACAAATGTCAAGGTAGGAAAATATTTGACTTGGTAAACAGTGTTACAAATATTATGCTACAAGTAGTGTGATTTGTCTTAAGAGTAGCTGTTAATTAGCGCTGTTATTACTGTTTACTTAGCTGCTTTAGACTAGAAAAGTAGCTGTAATAGTGCTACTTTTTCAAAGAAGTGTTTACAATAGTGATAATTAATAATTTTATCAGATTTGGTCATTAAAATGAAACAATTCTTAACAGACTTTTACTCTCAAATAATCTCCAATTTAAACTTTTCAGACCTGAATTTTAAAGGACCTAAGATTTAAAAAAACAGTCTTGCTTGTGAGTGTATTATTTACACTAAATGCAATATTATGCCATATTAGTTTAGATTAAGACTTCCCAAAGTGGTCGATATCGACCCCCTGGGGTCCATTTGATTTTTCTAGGGGTCAATAGTTTCAATAAAAAAAATTGGGGTCGACCACAGCATAAATAGACCCCCTTACTACTGCTATTTGTTTGTTACTTCAAAATATCTATGGTTCCAATAGGTACCTAATAAGGAAGTAAAATAATTAAAAAAAAACACTTTTTTGATTAAAACACATTACATACTAAACTTGTGAATGAAAAGGTAAAATATGTCATTAAAAGAGTCTATATTTTGCTTTAATTTTTGTCAGTGCAGATTAATGTTGCACAAGATAATGCCATAATCCATAGTCCTTTCATCTTTTTCAATCCTTAATTACAAGTGATTATAATGAAAAGTTTGATATCTAGTGAAATATTTAATGTCGAGTACTGCACAAACCTATTAATTTGAGTAAGTAAAGTAAATGACTAGGGGGTCGATGATTTTAAAAGCTTTTGGGCAAGGGGTCTGCGGCCGAAAGTTCGGGAACTCTTGGTTTAGATAGATGGCGCCCAAAATGTTCAAAGTTGATAATACAATATCGTACACTTCATTTGTTATCAGAAAACAGAAATATACCACAAAGTTGTTTACCAAGTGCATATGAATTCTGCGTCCATTATAAATTGGATGCCAGGTCTGAGAAGGTTAAAGGAGTACACTCTTTAAGTCAATAGGGTTCACAAATTAAGTCTTATCGAACAAAAATATTAACCTAAATCTGAGTAATTTTATATATATATATGTGTAAAATAAAATTTATTCATTTAACAAAAAGGGTAGGGACAAGGAGAACAAAGTAAACGGAGCACTTAATGTAATATAAAACAACTCAGTTATGTCAAAAGTAACAAAAATGACAACACATAATAGTGTATTGAAGTCACACGTGATTTATGGACATGAAGCGTGGACTTGGAAGAAAGATAAGACTAAAATTAATGCTGTAAAGATGGATTATACTTAGAAAAATTTGTCGAGTGTCAGAGAGTGAAGGCGGAATGAAGACATTAGAAATAAATGGATGGTTTAAGATGAAAAAAAGGGTGTTAAGATGCTTTGGAGATGTAGAGAGAATAAATTATGAAAGAATGACTAAGCGAGTATTAAATCAGAAATGCAAGGTGTACGTGGAAGTTGTAGACTAAGGAAAATGTGGTTGATTCAAATGGGCCTGATTTTGAAAGAAAGTAGAATAATAAATGTCCTCTGCCTATATGACATAATGATATGTATGTATAAAAACCGCCATTATAAAATATATTGAATCAATAAAAATTGTTTTTCTTTCATTTTTATTATTATGTGTGAATTAAGCTTATTTGTACTCTAGTGTAAAACTGTCTTTCAATATTAAACATTGATTAATTTTTTTTGCCTGAAAAGACAAGCCTGAAATAATATTAAAAAGAGAATGATTATAAGACTGTTTTACAGTAACCTAACTTAAAAAAAGTTTGACATAGACATTTAGTTTCAACATTTAACACTAAAGAATTATTACATTTAACACTAATCTAACAACTATTTAACCACAAATTTTCTTTTTTACTTAAAAAAGATTTCAGCATGTTTTTTAAGCAACACAATTAACATTCTTTCATTATCGAGTATACAAAATATTCTGAAACATTTCAAAACTAAGCAAATTATGCATTTGTGAATTAAGCAAAAGAGATTATGCATTTGTGAATTAAGCAAAAGAGATTATGTGTTTGTGAATCAAGCAAAAGAGATTATGCGTTTGTGAATTAAGCAAAAGAGATTATGCGTTTGTGAATTAAGCAAAAGAGATTATGTGTTTGTGAATTTCGTTCCAATAATTATTCTTAAAAAATTATATACGTTTAAAGAAGTTGTTACCAATGCCGTAACTAAACAGGTACATAGGCATAGGGCAGGGGTTCTCAACTTAATTATGGTCGCAGGTGCATTCGAGATTTAGTTAGGAAAATAGTGGCGGGCGAAAGCCGGATTTAAAAAAAAACAGAAAATGAAACAAGAAAATTATAAACAGAATAAAAGAAACGTAAATTTTATATAAAAATACACAAGATGTATCTTAAAAACATATGATAGGTTTGTTGTTTTTTACTTGGATTATTCATTTGGGGTAAAATGTTTAAGAGAAAAAATCAAATGCAGTGACAGCACGTGATGTGGCGCAACACTGCATTTAGACAACTGGTTACCAGCAGATAAAATATATACCTAAACAAGTGCAGTAATTTGGCACTGGTAATCCTTGATTAAAACATTTTCATAAAATAACATAAATGTTTTTTATATTTACGATTTTCAATAAACAATATTATTAAAAAATATATTTTTTAGATTAAATTGTGTTTTTTTGTTATTAAATACTTTGTAGCGGGTACGTAAATAGCTTCAGAACACGGACTGGCCCTCTGATCTGGTGATGGCAGTATCCGTAAGAGATGATGTGCAATGCGTTAGTTACACAAAGGGTATTGCCATCACCACACCACTCCTTATTGATATTTATCGAATAAACTTTAGAAGATTTTCTTGAATTTTTAGAAAAGATGTTTGATTCACTTTGTAGTGTCATTTTTATAAATTTTTAATAAAAAATTTATAAACATGACACTACAAAGTGAAACTACAGGTACTACCAGGAAAGACAGTAAAAGGAATATTTTGGTTTGCTTAATAAAAGGTTACCGATATATTGGTTCGAGTAAAGGGACTGAAAGAGCCAGTCATATTACAATGGTGAGGGATCAACTGTGGACAAATATTGGTATCTTGATGACAACAGAGGACTAGGAAAATTGCATGTCGACAATGACCGTTACTTAGTGTATGAAAAGTATATTTGGGAAAAACTAACAAAAATGAAACTAAAAGATAAAGGAAAATAGGGATAAGGATTGGAATGGTATGGGAGGAAAGAATGAGCAATATTGTTTTAGATCAATAATATTTTAAAAAAATTAATAAAAGAAATAAAACACTTATTTTTTATTTTGTATTCACCACTGTTTTAAATGAGTTCACTACCGGTTTCAAACACATCCGTCTTCTTCATCAGGCGAAGTTAAATTAAATAAATCTAAAATATTTTTTTTCTTACTGTAATAGATACAGGAGAGGGAGAGTGCAGAAGTAGCTAAGGAGAGGGGAGTAGGTAGGCGTCAAAAGGATGGCTTTTTGACAGGAAACATATTTAGCAGAGGACTATTATTGAAATTAACTTGATTTTTTTATAATGTTGAAACTTAATATAACGTTTTATTTAATCTCGAGAATTTCTACGTTGTCCAGCTGCAATCCCCCCTAGCTCATATGCAGAATCTGCAAAGTTCGATCGATATCAAACTAATGGTTTTTTTTAGAATAAGTGGTTACTAGTGAACTCCGAAAAATTATTATCGGGACGTCTCAATTTGAAAAAAAACCATTTGTTTGATATCGATCGAGGTTTACAGATTCCGCATACGAGCCAGGGAGGATTGCAGCTGGACAACGTAGAAATTCTCGAGATTAAAATAAGTGTTATATTAAGTTTCAATATTATAAATAATCAAGTTAATTTCAATAATAGCCCTCTACTTAATATGTTTCCTGTCAAAAAGCCATCCTTTTGACGCCTACCTACTCCCCTCTCCTTAGCTACTTCTGCCCTCCTATCCTGTATCTATTGCAATTATAAAAAAATATGTTTTAGATTTATTTCATTTAGTTCAACTTCACCTGACGAAGAAGACAGATGTCTTTGAAACCGGTAGTAAACTCAAATAAAACAGTGGTTAATATAAAATAAAAAAAGTGTTTTATTTATTTTATTAAAAATTTATAAAATATTATTGATCTAAATCAATGTTGCTCATTCTTTCCTCCCATACCATTCCCATCCTTATCCCTATTTTCCTTTATCTTTTAGTTTCATTTTTGTTAGTTTTTCCCAAATATACTTTTCATACACTAAGTAACAGTCATTGTCGACATGGGACTTTCCTAGTCTTCTGTTGTCATCAAGATACCATTGGATGACAATATTTGTCCACAGTTGATCCCTCACCATTGTAATATGACTGGCTCTTTCAGTCCCTTTACTCGAACCAATATATCGGTAACCTTTTATTAAGCAAACCAAAATATTTCTTTTACTGTCTTTCCTGGTTATACCAATTATACATAACTAAGAGCGATAATATAAAAATGATTAGAAATAAAACCATGAGTTTACTATTAAAAATTGTTTTATTGAATCTTCCTCATATAATTTCTTTAACGTTCATAAAACAATTCTATGTGTACGTATAGACAATATAACAGGTTAGCAACTTAAAAAAATAATTTTTATACCATTCTCAAAAATAAATATTTCCATTTGAGAACCAATCTCTGTAACATATAAAACCTGTTTTTGTTATCATATTCACTGGAGGAACAATCTTGACTAATGCTAGATTGGATTTTAAAAGTGGTCACACTTGTACACAGCAAATAGCTTTTAAGGAAAGTAACTCATAGTATTCTTTGGTAGAAAAAAAATAAAAACTGCATAACTCAAAATTTCAAGTAAAATAATATTTCAACTACATTAGGTTTGACGATGGTGATGGCCTCCTTTAGCCTATGAGACACAATGGAGTCTAATCCTAGATCTGCATCTCCTCCCAAATCAGCTGCGAACGTGAATAGATACTCCAGTACCTAACAGAACCGCCTACTTTGTAATAGCTTCCTATACAGGTGAGCTAACAAAGCCTGGCCGTGAACTGGCTGCCCTTTTCAAAAAATGTTTCTTCTCCAAAGGTATTATTATTTGATTTTCTCCTTTCAAAATATCTAGGCTGAACGACAAGTAGTTTTTTTTGCAGGTGTCCCTAAATCTATGTTTAAAGCGACCCTGATTCCTCTTGTCATCTGTTACTTGTCACCATACAATACATATTTCTGTGGAGTGTTTTTCTTCAACCATTCTTACAACATGGCCAAGCCAGTATAGCATTTGGTTTAAATATTACTAATTATTTAGTCAAGTTTAAAAACTTTCTTTATTTTTTTTGAGAAACATTTTAAAAAAGGTTTCACCGCATATAGTTGTCACACTGTTTAGTTGTTCAAAATAATGTAAGAAAATTGAGAATCAACCAAATCAAATAAGATTTTAATTTGTGATATTTCATGTAGATTAACTTTTTTGCTTACAATAAAAATAATAAAATTACAATTTATATAGCATCGTTTAGAGTAGACTCGCCTTAAGGGCGCTATAACTCAGGATTCGAACACACTATTATTAACAGATACGACAAAGGCAGAGAAATAAAACTACAGTTGGGCTAACCTGTCTTATATATATATAAAAACAAATGATCTATAAATAATTAAGTAAATAAAATTTTTATACAAAACAATAAATAGAAATTACTCTTAATAAAATAATTTTATTCTTAAAATTAAGGTATTTTTTTTTAATTAATTTAGATTAATGTTTGTTTGTTGTGATTTGAAAGTTATATGAGTACAGAATGATGTATCAGGGTAGCAGAAAATGCTGGAGATCTTCTCTTATTGGAAGTTTTGCTTGAGAAAGTTGATAAGCCCATTGGTGGAAGGGTCGTGGGAGGACACAGGTGTGGCGTCTTGCAATTCTGGTTCGATAGCTTTAGCAAGCTGCTTACCTAACTCAACGCCCCACTGGTCGAAAGAGTTGATGTCCCAGATTACTCCTTGGGTGAAAATCTTGTGTTCGTACATCGCTGAAAAATTAAAATTATTTATTTTATTTAATTTGAAAAGAGATTTTGTGAACACAAATCCGCCTTAACAAATCCTCTAATTTATTCTTAAATGGCTAATCATTGTCACTGTAAAAACCATACATTTTCTATCGATGATGCTAAATTCTTACATATCAGTAGTAACTGAAATAAATTGGACAGATTAGAGGCCCTAGAAATTTTTAAGTCAGTGAATTCGAGGTGAACATCTGGAAAACACATATATACCAAGAATCGCGCCACTGCTCGTTGAGGTTATCTCCTGTCTGCCTCCACCCACAGTCCCCAACCTGAATGTTTACCGTTAGAAGCTTGTATGTTCGGTACCAGTTCGAATAGAATTCAGTCTTGTTTGTGCTCTCTTGATGATAAGCCTTGAAACCGGTAGGATTATACCGTTATAAAAAGTAGATAAACAGTGTTTGACAAAAACAAATTACAATAAAATTATTTAAGTTATTGATAAATTAATTTCAATAATAATGTTGCAATTTATATAGCAACGTTTAGAGAACAAACTCTACTCAAGGATACTAAAACTCAGGATACAAACCCACTATTAAGGGATGGATGGAAATTTAAGGTTGATATGTTGAGTAAGATGAATAGAGCATTCTGAGATGGTTTGGGCATGTAGAACAAATGAATGAAGGAAAACAAATATATAGTGCAAATTTGAATGAAAGACGTGGTAGAGAAAGACCAAGGAATATATGAAAGTCAGAGAAATCGTAGGAGTTGTATAGATGTAGAAGAGATGAAGGGTGTCTGTAGAGATAGGAAAGTCTGGCACTCTGTCCTTTCTAATGACCCCGACTGGGAAATGGCGTGATGGTATAATATACATATATGTACAGATAATATCTTACCAATCAATACGCCAAGTGTAAATGGTGTAACTTTCTTGACCACAATGGAATTGGTGGGCCTGTTGCCGAGGAAGACCTTATGCGGCAAGATCTTGGCGATGTCCGCCTCGGGCATGCCGGACTTTTCCAGCTCAGCTTTGGCCTGCGCCTCGCTTTTGCCTGTCATCAAGGCCTCTGTCTGCGCCAGGAAGTTGGCAAGCAGGATCTTGTGGTGGGCACCGCCAGCTATCGGGTTGTGAGTCTGAGCCGGAGCGATGAAGTCACACGGAATCAATCTGAAACCATTACAATTCTCTAAATATATATCTTACTAGTTTTGACACTGTTTGTTATCTTCTCTCATCGCGTCCTCAATGCTGAGTGCCGTGTGGCCATCTGCTATATTTCGAACTCGACGAAATCACCTGTCTCCAATCCTCCTGGTTCTGAGACTTGTTGAATGCAGCGTTTAAAGAGGATCCTGTAAACTCCTTTACTTGACCAGTCTATCTTATAGCACACCTTTCTCTTGCTTGCCTTCCCTCAACTGTCCCCGTGATCACCAGATTCTCCAGACTTTCATCATTCTTTTCAGCAATATGCCTAAAATACGTTAAGGTTCTTTTTCTGCATGTTGTCAAAAGTCTTTTGGTAATCTTCAATTCTTGGTTGATAGAGACATTGGTGTGCCTTGCCCTTCACGAGATCCAGAGCATCCATTTCCAACACTACATCTCGAAGTTTATTATATAATACTACGGGTCTTTTCTATTTCCAGATAATTAATTAGAGAATCACTGAATAGAAGAGGAATCACTGAATGAGAGAGGAATCATTGAAAAGTAAAACGAAAGTCCTTATCATTATTTACCAATCAGGACTCTGACAAGAAGTAATTGGTTGAAGGATTACGAAAAGGTCCACGAATTATCTACCTTGGTGCTTTCAACAAGGAAAATGGAGGATATGAAGCAGAGATTCGAAGATGAATTGGAATGGTGAAATCAGTTATGACAAGTCTGATGAAGATATGGGTTAACTCGTCTATGATATACACAGAAGAATCAAAATCATTTAAGTGAAATCTCTAGTATTCTTTATAACAGTTATGGAATGGAAATATGGACAGTGAGAAAGAAGGAAAGAAACATGATAGATGCTTTCGAAATGTAATGTTGGAAGTGGATGTTCCATATTCCATGGACCGCAAGGCGCAGCAATGTCTTTCCTATCCTAACGTATATTTTATATAATATATGCCACAATAGACTAGAAAACCCCATTTATATAGACTGTCAATTTGAACTTACTGTAGGACTTTTTCATGTCACACATTCATGAGGAGTAGGAGGTTTTTTATTTCTAGCAAGATGGTGCACCTCCCTACTACCATCATGGTGTGAGGGTCTACGAGGGTGGTCCGATAAGTACTTAGCCTACAAAAGAATAACAAAATTTTTGGAAAAGTGGCGATTTATTTCTCAACATAATCTCCTTTGAGTTCGATACACTTGACCCAGCGATGCTCCAACTTCTTTAACCCGTCTGAAAAATACGTTTTCTGGAGGTCTGCAAAGTAGGCCTCCGTGGCGGCGATAACCTTCTCATTCGACTCAAATTTCTGCCCGGCGAGTGACTTTTTCAAATTTGGGGCCAAATCCGGAGAATACGGTGGATGGGGCAGCAGTTCGTAGCCTAATTCTACCAATTTGGCCGTGGCGACGGCGGAGGTGTGAGCCGGTGCGTTGTCATGATGGAAGAGCACTTTTTTCTTCGCCAAATGGGGCCGTTTTTTCTGCAATTCGGCGTCGAATCGGCCCAATAATTCGGCATAGTAGAGCCCTGTGACTGTTTTGCCCTTCTCCAGGAAGTCGATGTAGATCACACCATTCCGGCCGATAGGACAGTCTTCGCCTTCTTCGGAGCACGTTCGCCGGGTGAAGTCCACTGTTTCGACTGTACCTTGGTCTCGGGTGTGTACCAGTGTATCCATGTTTCGTCGAAACGACGCAGAAACTCCTTCGGATTGCGCTTAAACATCGTCAAACACTGCTCTGAAGTGGTCTCACGGTTGCGCTTGTTGTCCGGAGTGAGCAAACGCGGCACCCATCGCGCCGACAGCTTTCTCATGCCCAATACTTCATGCAGGATATGACCCACGCGGTTTTTTGAGATGCCTACTGTCTCAGCTATCTTGCGCACCTTCAATCGGCGGTCTACCAATACGGTCGCCATCGAAGGAGAAGAGTCACCGTACACAGCATCCAAGCGCTCTTTGATTTCGCTGCGCGATTTCCCTTTCAAAAACAAGAATCGAATCACCGACCGATATTGCTCTTTTTCCATTTTTCTCAAATCCGCAGACACGCTCGCTTCCACACGCGGTCAAAACAAAACTATGCGTCCGATTCGGCTGAAATTTTGACAATAGCTGTCAACGAGAATGTACTACGCGATAAAAAATTGCTCTTGCGATAGTGGTGCTATCGGGCGGTGAGGCTAAGTACTTATCGGACCGCCCTCGTATATTGATGAAAACTTGCCGAATAGATGGATTAGACGTAGAAGAAGCATTGAATACTGCCCACGCTCCTCTGACCTCACGCCAATGGACTTTTTTTATGAGAACTCATCAAAGACAAAGTTCATGGCACAAAACCAGCAACAGTTAATGAAGTGAGAGCAGCCATTGAAAGAGAATGCGCCCAAATATCAAAACAAATTATTTGTAATGTTTGCAATTTCATATTATCAGTAGTGTATGGACTAAAATGGCCGTCAATTCGAGCACTTGTGATAAGTAAAAAAAAAACAAAGTCTTTCTTCTTTGATTAGGAGTTTTAATCTTAGATATACCTTAATAAATAGTGAATTAATACTCATTCAAAGTGCGTATAAACTTTTAAGGACACCCTATATAATACATAAAAACTATTATAGCCACAATAAACAAAGAAATTAAAAATCCATAAAACCAGGTTGGTTTATTAGTCTCACCTAGTTCCTTGATGGATAAGCTGATAGAAAGCATGCTGCCCATTGGTTCCAGGCTCACCCCATACGATGGGTCCCGTACTGTAGTCCACCCGCTCTCCGCTGCGAGTCACGTACTTGCCGTTACTCTCCATGTCACCTTGCTGGAAGTATGCGGCGAAGCGGTGCATGTACTGGTCGTACGGTAGCAGTGCGTGTGTCTCCGCACCACAGAAGTTGGAGTACCAGACACCAAGCAAGGCCAGCACTACTGGAGCCTGGAAATGGAGTTGTTAAGGCCATAAAATACTTAATCATTTTAGATTCTATTTATTGCGGATTTCATAAGCAGTAGGCTCTTGATTTTTTTTTAACCTGGCGAGTTTATTTCCATGTGGCAATCTCTTCCAACAACCAGAAAGATGTTTTGATAGGCCCTAAGTCACCAGACTGGAATCCTATTTAAAACAATCTGGGTTGATTATCTGAGAAGGTAAGAGACGACCTCCGTGGCCTGGTGGTAAGATGCTTGTCTGCCAATCCGGAGGTTGCGGGTTCGTTCCCCACTGGAATCCAGATTTTTTTAAATGGAATTCCAGTCTGGTTTTTCACTTAGGGCCCATTTAAACATCTTTATGGTTAGTTGGAAGAGATTGCCACATGGCAATAAACTCGCCAGGTGAAATAAAAAAAAAAAAAAGGTAGTGAAAATATTTAAATTTGATTAAAAATCCTAAATAATCTTAACCAATAAATATTTAAAAATAAATAACTTTGTTATTATTAGGAATTAGAGAGAGTGAACATAAGGCTGACATGTTGAGCAAGATGAAGAAGAGCACTCTTAGATGGTTTGGGCACGTGAAACAAATGGATGAAGAAATACAAACAAAACAAATATACAGTGCAAATATGAGTGGAAGGTGTGGTCTAGGAAGAGCAATGAAAATGTCGGTCAAATATTCAATATGTCATCACATCAAGTGCCATGCACCATTATTGAATACAAATTTGTTAAGAAAAACAAATTATTTTATCAAGAGAAGATATTTAATTTTATATTTAAAGATATACTCACATTCTTCTCAAGTGGTGCTGTGCAGAAATGGTTGTCCATGTAAGCAGCTCCGTCCAAGAGTTTTTCAAAGTTTTCATAACCAACGTACAGAGAAATGGATAGACCGATGGCAGACCACAGGGAGTACCTGAATATATATTTTTGATTGAATGAATGAATGCTCTTTACAAAATATCATTTCCCTATATATTCCATTAGGGACACAGGAATGATAATAATAATAATAACTTACTACATTTAGGCAGATTCTCCTCAAGAGTGATCTGATCAATAAACTATTTAAGTATAATACTATACAGAAAAGAATTTACCTTCCTCCTACCCAATCCCAGAAGCCGAACATGTTCTTGGCATCAATTCCAAAGGCTGTCACTTTCTCTCCATTGGTGGACAGAGCCACAAAGTGCTTTGCCACTGCTGATGCCTGCAAATACACATTTTTCATCATTTCATCGTTAGCAAAAGTAACACGCAGTGAAACACTTCAGCATTTTTTTTTTCAAGGGAATATCCCATTTAATTTAGTATGAAATTCCACAATTGAAATTACCTTAAAAATGTCTGCGTGACTATCAATAATGATTGGTGTTATAAAAAAAATAATCATACAAGAAAAAAAAAAATCAGTTAAAATAAATTTTTGAAAGTAGACTTGAAAAAAATAACATTTTTAAAAAATCATTTTTAAACTGCAATAATTAAGATATCAGTTCCAACATCGGAGACAATATTACTGGTGATAATAGTCTCGCAAATAGTAGACGTGTTATTTATTACTAGACAATTCACCAACCAATTCGTTTTGTATATAAAATATTCATGGGGCTAACTACTTACTATTCCTATATAAAGATATATCAATTTCTCAAATAAAAACTGCATTAAACACAACAATACCTTCCCGACACATCGACTGACAGCTGAATGTCAAAACTATAAAATCTTCACTAGCAACTATTATTTATTCAACACTACATCAGAATGTGGATAAAAATTAATTATTTTAATTTTACAATTGAATTATTACAGTAATTTCATTTACAAAAGAGAAAATAATGCAACATCTGTTATTACAAATCAGAACTATCTAAATTATTATCAACAATAATGTGCTATTTAGGTGACATCTGTTTTTTAGATTTTACATTTTTTTCGCAATTCGGATAAACTTCAGTGTATTCTTGACAGATCTTCTGGACAGAGCGTTCTGGATATATAAAATTGACATCCCCATTTCAACACACTTTCAAACATTTTCCCACTTGAATAAATTTCTCTCAATAGTAAGCTTTTATTGATTTAAGCTCTTCAGACCTAAATTAATTTTAAGGTTTAGATGGCGCCCAAAACGTTCAGTCGATAATACAGTACCCTATACTTCATTTGTTATCATTGGGAACAGAAATATACCACAAAGTAGTTTACAAAGTACATATGAACTCTGTGTCCATTAAAATGGATGCCAGGTTTGAAGAGGTTTAAATCGTTTATTAACATTTATGAGCAATCCGCTTTGCTCTGAAAATACTACTTTAAATAAAAATAAAAATCAAGACACTTAAAACAACTTACATCCTTAGCAGCTTCCAAGAACCAAGTTTTAGCTGATGTAGCATTGGTGATAGTCTCCTGAGTGGTGAAAGTCTTGGAGGCGATAATAAACAGAGCAGTCTCTGGGTTCAGCTTCTTGAGCACCTCTGCAATGTGGGTGCCATCGATGTTGGACACAAAGTGGACATTCAACCCCTTGGAGTAAGGTTTCAGGGCTTCTGTTACCATCAGTGGGCCGAGGTCAGAGCCCCCGATGCCAATATTGATGACGTCTGTTATCTTCTTTCCAGTGTAACTGGGAAATAATATTTTACAAAAATTGTGAATACGAAACGTAAACATCATTGACTATATATATTTTTTCATCATTCCCTTTTCATTTTATATTTTATAATTTACGAAGTGGCCAAATTTCTGTTTTAAAATGAGCGATCGTAATGACTAATCAAGATCTTATAACAATCAAGTCTCTACAATTTCATCTTTGTTGCATAGTAAGCAACTTCAATAAACGCAGAACATCTTCATAAATTGAACATACACAGTAATGCGTAACAAAACTCTGAAAAAGAGACATTAAACTCACCCCTTCCAGTCCCCGGAGATGACCTGGCTAGAGAACTCTTTCATGTGCTCTAGCACGGCTTCCACATCAGGACTGACATCCTTGCCATTCACCAGGATGGGCTTTTTGCTGCGGTTTCTCAGGGCAATGTGTAACACTGCACGGCCTTCAGTGAAGTTAATTTTTTCACCTAATAGGAGTTAAAATTACTAATTAATTCATTATTGTCGATGTTTAAATAATGTAGAACTACACAGATCAGGAACATGACGATGCCATAAAACATATTCATGGAGATCTATTTACAGCTTGACACTACACGTTACGCAGAGACTGTGAATCTCTCCATCGTAACTATTATATTATGTGTAGGATGTGATTCTGATTTTCTGAGC
Source organism: Odontocerum albicorne (assembly GCA_949825065.1). NCBI lineage: Eukaryota > Metazoa > Arthropoda > Insecta > Trichoptera > Odontoceridae > Odontocerum > Odontocerum albicorne. The sequence continues at coordinate 8,688,147 of OX463862.1, forward strand.
CCCTTGCGGGTAATAAAGCAGCGTATTTCTTGATCAAATATCAAGTGGCATCTTCAATATATGACCCGACCTCCACCAGCACCTTACCCTCATTGTGGTGGTTTTAATCTGCTGATGGGTCCAAAGACGAACCATCACATTCGCTATGTGTCATACCACCTGAAAACCATCATTCTCCTAAGGTATATTTTCTCAAAACTGAGAAGTCTTTTTTCTCGGGCTTTGATAATGAGCCAAGATTTAGAGCCGTACAGTATTATAGGCAGGATGCAAGTGTCAAAAAGGCCGACACTGAGGAGGCCCATAGGACCTTACTTTAACTTGTTTACTAATTCTTTTTCTCTCTTAAATATGTCACAAATCTCTTTGTATTCGTATAAGTGATGCAGGTATGTTGAAGAATGTGGTTGAAAAGTAAAATATTCTTTGAACTTCATTAAGCAAGCTTTCGGGTTAGAACCACTGGAATAAACACATCACTTGTGGTTCATTAGCATTTATCTTCTTACTATCGAGAGTAGACATAATAAAATACTGCATACTTTCTAACTTTTGTTAAATGGTGAGCACTATGCATCAGACTAGGACCTGCTTTTTATGAAATCAAACCCAAAGCACCCTAGTGGAAGTTAGCAACTACCATTTATAGCAGCTAGGCCACAGAGGCTACCCAGTGAAAGTAGACCTTCAGATCAAGAATTGGCATCAGTATTTACCTGAAAACATGGCATCCCTGGCCTGCTCCACACCTCGACTCTTGGCCAGATTGAGCAGAAGCTTGCAGGCCCCCTCGTCCACTCGATTCTTGGAGTAGTCCAGCAGGATCTCTCCATCATCAGGGGTCTGCAGTTTCATGCTGGAAATTGGGAGAAAAACATTTTGATCATTCGTCAGGAGCAGTAAATTTTAAAAATTACATTAGAGTTGATTATTGTGCGAGTTTGAAAAAATAACATTAACCAACAGATGAAATACACGAGTATATCACTGTTTCATAATATATAATTTCTGTTGTACACAGTATAATCTGACAGGTTTATTACCATGTGGCAATCTCTTTCCACTAAGTCGAAAGCTGTTTGAACAACCTTTAGTGGTAAAAGCTGGACTAGAATGGGTTTTAAATAATCTGGGTACAAACCCCGAGATGAAACACGTGACTTACTAACTATGCTACAGAGGTCATATAATCACCTGAAGACTCCATTTTTTTTTTAATTATGAAAGTCTGAAGAAGATGATCATGGTGAAAGTTGAGGGAAGATGAGCAGTTCAGTTCAGTTTGATCCCACCTCCACCCACGCTGTTATGGGGGACAAAATAAGTCGCCATCCAGCGCAATCTACACTAGAAGATCGAAATCTTCTTTATTTTTTTTTACGAACGCGACGTCACAGTGACGAAGAAGAAACTGCCCAAAGGGACTTCATCTCCGGTGGTAACACACTTGAGTGTGAAAAAAATAGTAGTGACAACAGACTTAAGGCCCGACATCACGGGACACGGGAAATGACTTACAGCGCAATTTTTTTCTTATACAGCAGCTTAAGGCCTGGAGCTGAAACAGCCCCTCAAGTTGTCAGTACTTTCACAGAAAATTTAAAATGTAAAAAAACTATTATTTGAGGCCACTAGATCGGAGTAGCCAATCGGTCCAAAGATGAACCGATGTAAGGCTAAATAGAGTTCCCTTCGGAAATTACTGACTTGATTTATATCGCAGTACCACAGAACGTGCTTTGCGGATTGATTCAGATGGCTAAAAAAATAGCAACAGGGCGAAAAGACAAGAATAAAGCTCAAAAGTTTGTCATTAAATAAGATGCTGTTAACTCTTTTGATTGGTCCATCTCATAAGACACCCTCCTCTTGCTTATGTTCCGTTCTTCTTCCGTGGGAAGATAGATATTTAAATTCTTTCCTTGCATCAGGGCCGAGAGGTCTGTGAGGTCCAAGATGTGGTCAGATGGGGACGACAGCGTCGACGATACCAACATGTACAGAGAATGAATTCCACAAAAATTTCATACATAGCTCTGTATGGGGTGCCGGATGGGCGGAGTCCACCAGGGAAACCCCCGAAACGATGGAGAGATAGCTGGAGCTCAGCATCACAGGAGGACAATCCTGCAGTAACAGACTCTTGAGTCTATAGAAAATATAAGAAGAAGCATCAGGGCGTGCCTCGTTTCCTCATGGGTACAACCAAACTATTGAACTACCCAATTTCTCTCTGGCCATGGGAGCTTTAAGAGCTGCATTGAACATGGCCCAGGACCGGGAGGAATGGAGACAGATGGTCCGCTGAGTTTAAGACATAGCAGAAGACCATGACGCTCAACATTAAATATGCAGTGAAGAAAAGTAGATCAAATATTTTTATTTAACGCAATTCATTAAAATTAAAATGTTCAACTGTAAATTGAGTGGGTCAGAACCAGACATGACTATCCCACATTTATCTTGTTTTGAGATAATTGGCTTCAAAGTTGCAGATCTATTAAAAAATGGTTTGTTTTCTGTTGTTTCCAAAATGTAACGGTAGATGTCTGCACTTATGGTAAACTATAAACTCATAATCATGTTTGGTTCTGATAGAAATGGGTATAAAGATATGGCGTATGTGCCTAACTCTAATATTATATTTTTGTGGGATAGTCAAGTCTGGTTCTGACCCACTCAATTGGTGTTTGATAGTAAGATAACAAAAACTTAACACAGATGTATTAAGAAAAATGAAGGTCACTTTGAAATGTTTTCTGCATACAGAGCGAATTAATGAAGACTAACAAAAAAATATACAGTGCAGATTTGAGTGGAAGATGTGGTAGAGGAAGACCAAGAAAAGTATGGTTGGATCAAGTGAATGAGATTTTTTAAAAAGGAAATGTAAAGATAGAAAAATTGTAGGTGTACGAGGTGTACGGATAGAGGAGGTGAAGTAGCGAAAGGAAAATCTGGCGCTCTCTCTCTCTCTGCCTACCCCGACAGGGAAAAAGCGTGATGGTATGTATGTGTAACAGCTGTTGAGGGTAAAAATAAATATATTGAGAAAATCTAATAAAAAATATTGGTAATCAGTGTAATAAATTTATTGAAATAAAAAAATTTCAAATTTAAAACAGTGGTTGATTGTAAGAAACAAAAAATGTCAAAACAAAATAAATACGAGGGAGTTAAAATTATTAAAAAAAAAAGGTAATAAATAATGATTTTTTGCTTCATAGTTTCAAACATGATCTAGTTTAAAAGTGAAAGTTTACGAAGGGGGTGACAGTGGAATGTTACGTATGAAGGATGGCTGGAGGTCATAATAATAAAAAAGTACATCAAAGTACACTTCTTATTAAGGATTTTACCTCCATTTGTTGAAACGGTCCGGGTCTTTCTGGAACAGGTCGGAAATATTGATATTACTGCCATTCTTGTCGTAATATTCCTTCAGGCTCTTCCACGCGGGATCCTGAGACAATTTAACTTTGTTTTCCATTTTAAATTCTGTCACTTAAGTCAAAAGCCCGGCGTTTCGCGGTGCAATGATTACGAAAGTGTTTGACAGCTATTTAGAAGTCAAACGAAGGTCATAGATAAAACCCGGGTGGACAGTATTGAAAAATAATTTTCCTCATTTGTAAATTAAATAAGTACTTCCTTTTTTAATAATTTTTAAACCGGATATTTCAAAATTAGCAAGTTTCGTGTAATACATGAAAAAACAATTTATTTACAAATGACATTTTGCTGAAATATAATTTTTCAATGTGTCGAATTGTTCTTATATATTGAAAAGTTTTTTATATGCTGAAATAATTATTTTGTGAACACCATCATGCCCTTTTAGTGTAAACAGAGAGAACACATCTCCACACCTTCCTATCCATACAAACAGCATTTGCCTCATTCACACTAATAAATCCCATCATCGTGTTCTGTTTCTCATACTTTTTACCTTTTCCCAAGTCAAAATTTCTCATTACATTCTTTACTCACCCATTTACCTTTTAGCAAGCGTGATTCTGACAACAACTAAATGTAACTTTCTAAGAACTAAATATCTAATGTTATACTTGGGAGGCTTTGATTTGTTCTAAGATGATCCAAGGGGGCGGGACGTTGCTCTAAAAAAGGTTTAGTAACTAAGCTAGCACATATAATAATGACCTATGACACTTTAAATCTAGATAACAAACTTAAAAATCAATGCTACAACTAAGGTATGTACTTGAGCAGGGGACCAGAGGAAGGAGTATTATAAAATAAAATATAAAAGAATCAAAACAAATTTATTTGGGTATAATAATTTAATTATTTGAATAAAACACACAAAAAATACATTAAAAATTATTATATAAAGAGTATAATGACAAAAATAAAAAGAGATTCATATAAATACAAAAGTACAACTATATTAGAAAAATAAATAAGTTATTAAAATTTCAAGACAGCATTTTATTTCATCATTTGAAAATAAAAACATTTGGAATAATTTGTTTCAAAAAAAAAATGGCAGTGAGTAAAGAATGTTAAGTAAGTTTATCACAATATTTTTTCTGAGGATTTATTATTTTTAAATAAATTATGCTATTATTTATATAAAAATTGTCAAATATAAATTAATGACAGTTTTAAAATCTAACGTGATGCAAGATGGTGATGAAAATATGCTATATCATATTGAGAAAATGGAGTGATAAAACCAAATGGTGACGGTTGCTTTTCTATGGATTTCCAAATATACAATACTAAATTATGTGTGCTTGATATTTATATTTGTTATTACATCTGTAAGGAAATTATTCACTGAAATCGAGATTCTCAAAGAATAGATCCAAATCAATTAAAAAAAAATTTCATTTAAGCAAAAAAAATCTTTATACAATAATACCTCACTTAAGATAACCTCTCGCTATAAAGTTTTATGACAACAAAGCTAAATTCAGACTAATTGAGCATCATACAGTGAAGTAACAGTCAGTGTCGTACAATCGCACAGTGAATTCTAATTATTGACTCTTGGCACATATTGTGGGTAGATGTATCAGGAAAACCGCTCCAAAAAATTACCAGAAATTAATAATAAAGTTGTACAAATGACTCGCATAAATGGTTTTCAAGGAGTCTAAACAGAATATGTTATAGATTTATTAAACACCTAAGCTTAAGCTCCATCAATTGAGGACTTAGATTAAATATTCAACCCAACCATCATTGAACATGAAGAAGAGAACGATAAAAAACTGTTTAAATCAACTAACAAACCTGGTGATTCAGAGACTGCGATAAGTGAAAAGCTATAAATTATCGACTAAGTTTGAAAATGATAGAAAACAATTTCTGCTGTTGCTGGAATGTACGGAAAAACTAATCTCCTTTTAGTGAAGTGATCAAAAAAGTTAAAGAAATTCATGCTAGTTTTTCTGTTGCTCCTCAAACTGTAAAAGTTACAGAGAAAATGGAGACATGAGCGTTTAGTGTGTTTATAGAAAACTACTGTCTAGTAGAAGTATACAGTAATTAAAAAGACGTTCGCTACTATCCGTGGAAGAGAGAGGGCATGGAATTTATTTCCCGTGGTTCACATGGGACTGCCACAAATTGTAATGTTAATTTAGAAAGGACTTCTGTTTTCGCATTTTTATTTAAAATAAATTTTAGCTTTTGACAATTTTATACATGTATTATTTTAGTAGTGTAAGAACCAATTTACATCTCAATTCTTTAATTCTATTTCTGAAAATGAAGTTTCTCATAACAAAGTAGATTCTCAAAAAGTATTTATTTTGCTAAACGAGGTATAATTGTATTTTGGGTAAAAGGGTGTTACCTTTTAAACTGAAATTTCACAAGAGGTATAAAAAAAACTCTGAATTTAATGTATTAAAAATGTAATGTGGTTGGAATTAAATGATTTATTGGTTTAAGGTGCCTGTATCTTGCCTTTATTGCAATACAGCTCTAAATCTTGACATATTACAAATGTCGAATTCGCAATATTAAGTTCTCTTAACCTTTTACCCTGAAACGCTTCAATATGGTAAAATATCAGAGGGCAAAGAGAATATGACATCTACTGCTGCTATAATATGTACTTTGAAAGACTCATGCTGTTGGGCGTGTCAATATATACTTGGAAAGACTCATCCGGATGGGCAGTCTGAAAGAACAATGAGACAAGACTATCACAAACACAATGCGTCAGAACCACCACAGGGTACTCTGTAACAGCAGCACCCTGAGATTTCCAAAGGAAAGAGGACAGAGGATCATTGTAGACACAATTAGGTACACAATCTACAGAGAACACAATTAGCAGTCATGAGGTGGACTCAAATTGACACTGGCCGTGAACTCCTTCAAATAAAGGAGTTCATGGCCATATTATAAGTGATAGAGGAAGAGAACATAAAAAAAAAAACAAATTGACTAACATTATTCCTACGATTGAGCAATTTGGGACAACTTATTGTCATATTTGGAAAAAAGCAAAATTATGAAACAAAAAATATCACAATGCAGAACTGAACAATGTTAGATAAATTTTTAATTTTGATTCTTAATTAATTTATAAAACTATGTTAATTTGTGAAATAAAGTGTTATTAAGTAATAGGCTTATACTTGTAGTAGCACTTTTCATTCCAAGAGTAGCTCTAAAGAAGTGCCATCACTTAGCTATTTGTGTAGTATGCTACTTTAGATTGAAAAGAAGGTGTAATGGTACTACTGATTCAAAGTATAGTAGACTATTGATTATTTTGGGTGGTAGGGAAAATTGATTTGGATAGAAAAAAAAATATGGATAATCTCCACAAAAAAAAAATCTTTCATTTAAATACTCGTACAGAGAGAAAAAAAACAGATTTCACAACATCAGTTTGGGATGGAGAGATGTAAAATTGACACGAGTCTAAAACTCATCAAAAAGTTATGTATTCGTATATATGAGACATATGTAACTTGAAATATTCAGAATAGATGTCCAAACTTTTCTATCCAAGTACACAACATTTGCCTCCTCTAAATAAATATATGTCATCATGCACAATCTTCTATTTTTCATACTTCTCACATTACCTTCATTCAGAATCTAGTCTATTTGGTCCCGCAACATTTTCCACGGTCTATCTCTTCCACACACATCTTATACTTCTGACTTATATACTCACTTATTCATTCTTTCAGTATTCATTCTCTACATATGTCTAAACATAAATCTAAACCACTTTCTTCATCTTACATAAAACTTCCCTTTTTATCCATGCATTCATTTCTGATGTCCTCATTCCGCCTTCTTTCATTAATTGACATTTTATAAATTTTACTTAGTGCACGCATCTCCACACCATTAATATTAAACTTATCCTTCTTCTGCCAAGTCCAAGTGTCACTTCACCATACCTCAAGGTGGGCACCAACACACTATTATGTATTGTCATTTTTACTACTGTTTATATTGCCAGGTTGTTATAGATAACATTAACTGTTCCTATTAAAAAGTTAAGAAAAAAAATACATGAAACTAGAGCTCACGGCTATGTTACACGAAAATACAAAATTGAAGACATAAAATAAGAAGCATTAACAATAAAAATTGTCAATAATACATCAACCACAATGCACACGTAATTTAAATTAACAATTTGAGTAATGGGCCCACTTGATTGTATCAAAAGTGAACACTGAATCCACAAGCGAGATTAATAGTCAAGGACTACTTAGCAATTTCGGAAACTTTATTTGTTATATATTTCCAATTTCTCAAGTTTAATTTTCTGGACATTATTTAATCTAATGAAAAAAGAAATTTTTCACTTCAAATAATTACAAAAAAAATTTGGATTACTACCTCGGTTAATCCGCAACCCGGTTGATGTGACCCCTGATAATCAAGAGTCTCTTATAACTCTTTTAAAAGCACTGGTATAATACTAGAATCACAAGATAGAAAAAAAACTTTATGCCAGAGTTCAGAGAGAGTCCTTCAGAAAATATTTTTTTTTTCCCTTCAATTTTAATTAACTCAATTTAAAAAACAATATTATTGTTGTGATACTTATTGCTATCTTTTTATTTTTTTTATATACATATATAATTTATATTAGACTAGAAAGAAATTGACTATATAAAAAAGTATTATTGTTTTGAAGGCACAGTGATCATTATTAAATTTCATAGTTCAACATTCATAAACATTTTTTTTAAAAATCAATATTATATATCTTGAGAAATGAGTGTACGAGACTACATACAGATTTGCCATTTCCATAAAGCACACAGTTTGAAATAAAATTAATAATTGTGAATTCCTTTCGAAATATTTATGTTGAGAAAGAAAAACCTATTTTTCAAAGTTTATGGACACAGAAAAAAAAATACTTAGTTAAAAATTGGTTGATTACCTACAGTAATTTTAATCCCTATGTGTATCATGTCAAATTATTCAGACATCGCCATGACAACTAAATGAGATCAATAATTCTTCCAAAAAAAAAATCAATGATGGGAGAGGTGAAAAAGATATTGAAAAAAGAGTAGCGGCAAGTAATAAATTAAATGAAACAATTAACATGAAATTAAAAAATTAAGATATATCAAATGAATCAAAAATGATGATACACAATACTGTTTTGGTGCTGCTTTCTACGTTGATACGTTGATGTACCGAATTGAAACAATGACTTGGTAGAAAAATAAAATTAAGATACATTATCTAAAAATTTGTATGAAAGGAAAAAAGTTACATTAGAAATTAATGCAAGATAGAATCAGACATCATTTGTATAATAAAGTTACATTAGAAATTAATGCAAGGTAGAATCAGATATAATTTGTATAATAAAGTTACGTTAGAAATTAATGCAATAAGTTGATTACATATATTAAGAATAGGCAATATGTTCTAGAAACACAATCACAGTAAGTTCACACTTTCAAAACTTAGGTTAATACCTCGTTTATCAAATAAGAATACTAACTTTATATCTTTGATTCATTCGAAACTAGAAACTTTCTTAACATTCTGCAAACAGAAGAAAACATGTACGTTAGGAGCGTTCTCATATTGGTTGGCATCAGTTTATTTGTCAAAAGTAGAACTTCATAAAAGGTCAGATACACATAGTTTTGTGGGCATTCAAAGAATATATGCTCCAATATTCCTCACTGAGGCCACATTTGCACATGCTAAAATTTAAAACTTTGATCTTTGTCAAATGTTCCACTGTTGCAGTGCAAGTTGGATCCGGAACGTGACTGATTCAACTTAATTATATGCAGCCGGTACATGAATATAAAACTAAAAATACAAGATTGTTTATAATAAGATGTACGAGTGCTGAAGAAGTAAAGAAAGTATAGTTGGAAAGAAGAGTGTGAATATTTTTTAATACAATCCAGTAAGGGATATGACGTGATATGTACATAGAAAAATTTAGTTCTTGTTGCTGATAAATATAAAAAAAAATGTCCTAGGGTTAAATTGAACAAATCTATAGTAATTTTTTAATAAATAACGATCAAAGATATCATTAAAATATTTATCTGGAAATAAGTACCTGATAAAAAAATGTATGTCCATAAACAATTAAAAAAAAAATGAATGATGAATTATACAAAATATGTAACAAATCTGTTAACAAGGGTTTGCATTAGATCCTAAGTGAATTCAAGCGCACCATGTGAAAAAGTGTGCGGGTAAAAAAAGAAAGCATTGACTACCGAATACTTGAACGCAATTCCATTAACGCGCTCGCAGTTATAATCCCGTGTTTTTGATTGAATTTATTGACATTAGTTTTATCTATGGTTTCCCCATGTCCCGTAAAGAGATTATTTATTGATCCGGCTTTTTTCGATACATTTTTCAAAGTACGGTTCTTCGAATTACTCTCGTCCGACATTGATCTTACGAAATCTCCTTTACACTTTGATTTGTCTGTAAGCAAAAAATCTTTTTTGCTATAAGATATATATTCTTCCATGGACAAATTTTTTCGTAACGGGTTCCTCTTCTCTTCTCTGGTTTGTTTCGTTAAGTTTGCATAGTAGTTTCCCGATGATTTTTCTATTTTTTTGTTATCTAAAGGGTGACTTCTGTGTTTCTTTGTGATCATGTCAATGTTGGTGTATATTTTAGGCTCTGAGTGAACATTGTGAGGCTTCTGAGTGTACTGCGCTAACAGCCCTGAAAGATTAGACTCCATTGAAGGTTTGGATTGCCTGATTTGCTGTGTCGAGGTGACATTATGTGATCTGACAAGTCTTGCTTGTTGATTCGCTGTGGACTGTTTACGTTCCAATGTTGACGCTGAATCTTCCGAATTTCTGGAACAGAATAAAAAGTTTAATCATTAAAAATTAACTCAACTTTTACCAGAAGCAATGGCTTGACAATGGAAAATTTTTAATAACTGGCTTGGAAATTTTATGAAAATTTAACGAACACTTGAACGAACCGGCTCCAACAAACCACTGGCTACGTCATTCAAATTCTCAACAGCTAAGACTTACTGTCTACTCTCCCTTGCTTACTTTATAGAACTAGTTTTATCAAATCAGTGATGTTACCAGCTCTTCATTAAGCCATTCATAGTTTTATAAAAAAACAAAATCCTTGTATAATCATTCAACAAATTACTCAATTTTGGGTAAGTTACCTAGGTTTAGAGAGCACTGTCCTAGAGACAGGGGTACTTGAGAGGAAGCAAGATTGCTGGTGTCATACCAGGACAAGTATAACGAACTTGAGGCCTTCCCGTGCTTAAAGCTGGGAGTATCAGCGGTAGCAGAAGAAGTAAAATAGATTTACCTAGAGTTGCCTCTCTTCATAAGCCCATATAGTCTATTTCTGTACTCATCTACTGACAGGCGCAGGTCATCACACAGCGGGGGGACAACGTCTCTCGAAAGCACTGGCTCATTCTTCTCCTGATGGAATCTGAAATCAGTTATTACAATTTAAATTGAGACTAAAATAAATTGCCCAAAATTGTATTACAGCTTGGCAATCATACATACATATCGTAACATAATTTCCTTGTCGGACTAGGCAGAGAAGACAAAGCGCCAGACTTTCCTATCTCGACACACATCTCTAGTCTCATCTACATCCAAACGCCTTCTCATACAACTCCTATAATTTCTATGTTTCCTTCTTTCAAAACATAATTAGCTTGATCCAACCATACTTTCCTTAATCCTCATCTACCATGCCTTCCACTTACTGTATATTTGTTGGTCTTTCATTCTACATGCCCTTGTCATCTCAGAATGTTCTTCTACACCTTACACAACACATCAGCCTTAAGTTCATCCCCTGAATTGTTCTCAATGAATGCATTTTAACAGTATTTATTCAACTCTTTTTAGCCTTTTTTCACATTCAAATTTCATTTTCATATGTCAAAGTTGGTACTAAAATACTGTTGTGGACTATCATAACACATTTTGATACGGAAATCATAAAAATAGGACTAATGTAATGATTATTTTGTAATAAACAAATGAAACAAAGTATTGGCTATTTTTTCATTTAGTTAAAATACTCTGATATTCATAGAAGTCTTGCATCTGATCTAGATAGAACAAAGCTAATTTAGGACCCAAAAAATCATTTCTATTGTCACAAATCAGCAAAAACGATATAGAAATCTAGGAAGACCATTTTAAGTTTCATGAAGAGGGCGCAAAAATTGAAGAATTCTCCAGATAAAGCACATTCATTCGCAGTTAGAAAAACCTCTGATGATTATCATATATAGAGATGTCGAAAAAGATGGCACCAGAAGACCACTATGTTGACCTAATTGGAGAGTTTTGAATACATTCCAAGTAGTGAAAATGCAGAAATAAGGTTTCTTGAATAAAATAAGAATTGAATATGATTGTGGGGCTATACAGGACTCATAACACATGCTAACGTGTCCAAACATAGGGACTACATCCTTGAGGCAAGAACATTAGTGATGGCAATAGGGTGATCTCTGTTGCCTAATATTAGAAACAATCGATGGTCCTGGAAATTAATTAATGATCAAGTAGTTTGCTGTGGTGGATGAGGTAAGCGCAGCACTGTGTAGAATGGAAAAAAAGAGGAGGACTTTGTCTTGTTGTGGACTGATGCAGGCTAAAATGATGATGATGGTGATACAAGGTTGATGAGTTCATTATCTGGACATTATATTTATTTGTGATGGTCGAGTTGAAAGGGACTTTGAAAGAAGGGTAGAGAGAGGGAATAAAGTAAACAGAACACTTAATGCAATATATAAAAATTTTGCTACATCAAAAGTAATAAAAATTACAATAAATAATAGTGTGCTGGTGCCTACCTTGACATAAGGAAGTGAATCTTGGACTTAGCAGAAGAACAATAAAATTAGGATAAATCCGGTCGAGATGAGTGTACTAAGAAAAAGTTGTGATGTCTCAATGTATGAAAGAAGGTGGAATAAAGACATCAGAAATTAATGTCTGGATAAAATAAATGTTTTAAGTAAGGAGTCTTAAGATGGTTTGGACATGTGGAGAAAATAAATTATTAAAAAATTACTATGTCAGTATACAAGTCAGAAGTATATGGTAGACCGAGGAAAATGTGGCTGGATCAAATGAAGCAGATTTTGAAAGAAGATAAAGTGAAAGGTATGAATAATAGAAGATTGTGCATGAATGTGAAGGAGGCAAAAGTTGCGTGCTTGGATAGAAAAGTTTGGAAATCTATTATCTATGCCTATCCCGCAAGGGACATGGTGTAGTGATATGTATTATGATACGAACCTAGCGACATAAGGATGTTGCAGAGCCTGACTGGCGTTGGGCCTCTTGCTAGGGTTGAAGACCAGTAATTTGCAGGTCAGGTCCACGGCATCCCGGCATCCACTGCGCAGTAAGATCTCTTTCAGCGGGGTGCGCCGGGTCACTGTGGTGCGCACCAGTGATGAGCCATAGCCCGTACATACCGCTTGAATGTCTGAAACGTTATGTAAAATATAAAATTCAACTTCTATAGATGGAGGAACAAACGTCACAAAGGGATCCAAAGTTTTAAAAAGAAAACCTCGGAGTTTCACCATGATAAAATTCACGACCGCACAACTAATACAAATTGTGAAATTTCTCTATCAAAACCAAGGATCAATAATTTTGACCTGACGAACATATCGTCGCCACAACTGTGTTAGAGATCCCTCAAGTGGATCAATGATTAGACGTTTGATTGCTCGTTTTAAGCAAAAGGGTTTAGTGAGCAACCTTCCACGAACAGGCAGACTGCGCTTGTTAAGGAACGAAGCCACAGTTGAGCGTATAAGGAAGTGTTTCAGAATACCCGTGCACATCAACTTGAAGGCAGTCTAGATGGTAGTATGGTCATTTACCTTAAGTTCCTGGGTCAGTTGGATTTTATACGGGTGCAGACCCAAGTCCCGACGCAAAATTCGCCAAGTCGAAGTTGCAGAAAGGCCAAGTTCTTGTGAACGATGAGAAATTGACTGCCCCGGGTTTTTCCATACACTCTCACGCACAGCAGCGATGTTTTCAGCAGACCTTGCGTTTCGGTGACGTACGGGTGTTTGGCTGATTATTTATCGAACTGGTTGACTCGAATTTGGCCACCAAACATCGACTCGGCAAGACGGTTGTGGCGAGGATAAAAATCACGTAATGCGTTGAACGTTTCTCGAACGGAGCACTGATTTTGGAAATAAAATTTGATGATTTGCACACTTGTTCAACGCGATAACCTTCCATGATGATTTGCCATACACTACTGAACAATTCACAACAAATTTGACAAATGTTGCTTTAACAACATGGCCACTATAACCTAACAAATTTCGAGCGTCCCTATTGAAAGACCCCGTATAACGGCTAATTTTAATTTTATATAATTTTGAACGTTCTTTGCTAGGAAATGTTTGTTTATATGTTTTTGATTCATAGTTACGAATCTGCTACATTTATTTATTGAGTCAGGCATGTAATTCAGAAATGGGATTGAAATAAAAATTATGTATAATTTTAATAATGGAAAAAACATTATGTATAAGTTAATAGTTTATTCCTATCGAATGTGTAACAGGCTGGGTGTTAGACAAATATAAAATTGTATGCTTGAATGAGTTGAACAAATAACAGCACACTCCGAGGGCAGACAGGTGCCGACTGCATTGACAATTGCATGTGCGTATTAAGATTTAGCAAAATCGCATGCCATATTGTAAGTCACGAAGACGGCCGCGGCCACCAAAAATTGCTTCACTATCGAACTGTTGGTTCCATTCCTGATATAGAGCAATACCATGCATGGTTAACTAAAATGAGGTCTTCGAAAATGCAGAAAGTCCTCTCACATGAGGGAGACTGGTTTACCTTCCTCAGTAGGCATAGGGATGCAAGCCATGATCCTCTCCACCTGGTTGACGGTAGAGGAGCCGGGGAAGAGGGGTTCTCCCATCAGCATCTCTCCCAGGATGCAGCCAAGACTCCACATGTCAATCCCCTTGGTGTAACTGAAATAATTTTAAGTAAAGTAAAATACAAAATGTGTCAAAAAAAATAACACATTTTTAAAACCCCCAAGCAAAGACATATTTTATAAATTTTTAGGTGAAACCGATTAAAAATTATACTCCAACATTAGTACAAGCCCTCAATGAAGACAATCCTGACCAAAGAGTTGAATTCTATGGGTAGTGCCTATTTTTTCCATACATCAAAAGTACATGTTTCACTTCCATACATCAAAATTGACATTAGAGTACTGTTGTGCACTATTGTTTGGTTCAAGTGTATATATTTTATTGACTCTTTAACTCTGTTTCGTATCGCTACACACTGTTTGATATCTCTCATAACTCTTCCATCTTCTGAAAAAATACTACCTAGCATATATAGCAGAATACCTTAACTTGCTCTAATCTTTCATTGCTCACCCATGTATTACATTTACTTCTCTCACATTTTCCTATCACCAAGACTTTGGATTTCGTAACATTCATCTCTCATACAACTTGTAATTTATCCTTACTCTCCGCTAATTCGACTATTTTATCAGCATATAGCAATCTGCACACATTCCCATTCAACATTTGTATGGTACCCGTTGATTTTTGTAGTTGCTTTACACATGAATCTTTGTACATATTAAACAATCAGGGTGATACGACACTTCCTTGCTTTAATAAACCACTCAGATAAGGCACCATTCACTCCAATACATAATACAATGAAATATTAAACCACTCAGTTAAGGCACCATTCACTCCAATACATAATACAATGAAATATTAAACCACTCAGTTAAGGCACCATTCACTCCAATACATATTCTACTTTCGACATATAATAACTTAATACTACATACGAGTATTAATTCACATTCAACACCAAATTCATTCTATATTTTCCATAGCCTCTTATCATGTAGTCGTATGCTTTTCCAAGTCCATAAATTAATTCAATATTTTCCATAGTCTTTTATCATGTAGTCATAGGTTTTTCCAAGTCCACAAATTCATTCTATATTTTCCATAGCCTCTTTCTTATCATGTAGTCATATGCTTTTTCAAGTCCACAAATTTATTCTATATTTTCCATAGCCTCTTATCATGTAGTCATATGCTTTTCCAAGTCCACAAATTCATTCTATATTTTCCATAGCCTCTTATCATGTAGTCATATGCTTTTCCAAGTCCACAAATGCACAATACATTTTGTTATCTTTTGATATACTTTTTTCCACAACCATACATAGAGAAAACATTATCCAAGCATCCTATTCCACAAGGCACCCTGAGCATTCCACTCTTTGTTTTCAGTCATTGAAAAAGTTCAATAATATTGGACATTTCAATAATTAATTATTTACTCAAGAGACAGTTTTTTTACAATTTACAATTTAACTCTTGATTAATGTTAATTAAAAAACTTTATAAGAATAAAACAGACTTACTTTTTATTTGATCAAAGATAGAAAGTCAACTTAAATTCATGGTTAGAAAACAAATGTTCTACCAAAAGACCTAAAAGTTTATCAATTTGATTGAAAAGTGAGTAAATCAAAACAGTGAATGAAAAAGATATTGGATATTGTAGAAACACGTACTTGCGACTAGCGATGAGTATCTCAGGCGCTCGGTACCAGCGAGTGGCCACATAGTCAGTGAGGCAGGGGTCCGCCCCGCCCTCTCCGCCGCCACCACTGATGGATGACACGGAGCGAGCCAACCCAAAATCCGCTATCTTCACCCTGTGTAATAAAATTAATTAAACATTCAAACATTTACAGTAGGCCTCTATAAAAAAAATAGATTCGTTTTATGATTAAATTTTTTTATTATACCAAACTATTTATTAGCTTTACCATTTATAGCATAGACCATCATTAATATTGAAACAACATAAGTCAGTATGATATATTTATGATATGAGTATAAAACGTGAATACTGAATTTACATTTTAATTCCTGATCGATATAAAGACAACCTTTCCTAGTGCCCGGTTTCTTTTTAAGAAATTGAGATTTTTGTGAATGGTTTACTAAAATTATTATATATAAGTAAATATTAGGAATATTGTAATAAAACTTTGTATATATGTTTAAAATACTCTAATATAATAATTTCTTTAAGTATGGTAATTCTGTCAACATCCTCCTTTATAGAGAGCTCACAACATCACACTCCATAAAATAAATTAAACATTCTTAGACATGCTCTTTGACAACCTGTTTGGAGGAGCCTGCAAGTTCTTTTTTCACATTTATTTATTTATTTATTTATTCATTTATTCTAGTTTATCAGGCTAAAACATGGGATTGGGATACAAAGTGTTAATGAAATATTTGTTCACATTCAAATCTCATCCGATGATTTTACTTGTTTCTCATTTAAATTACATTTATTTATATTATCCTCATATCTTGATCATGCAAAATTTTGATCCACATTACATTTTGATTCATGCTATTTTTTTATTAATGATTCTTTTTACATTTATAGTATTTCTTTCATTAGTAAATATTTTTTTTATTCCTGTTACATTATCATACATGCTACTTTTTTTATTCAAGCTACATTTTGATCCATAATATAATGATCATATTACATTTTTCTCCATGCAAAATATTTATCTATACAGCATTTTGATTTATGCTTTTTTTTATCAACTTAAATTTTGATCCATACTACAAATTTATTCTTGTTATATTGTAATTCATTCTCTTTTTGAACCATTATTTTTTATTCCTGCTTCATTATCATCCATGCTACATTTTAATCCATGCTTCATTTTAATCCATGCTACATTTGATCCGTACTAAATTTTGATTCATCATACTACATTTTGTTCCATGCTAAAATCTTATCCAAATTACATTGAGATTTGTGTTTTTTTTTATCCATGCCACATTTTGATCTATATTACGTTTTCAATTTTATTCCATTGATCCATTCTAATTTTGATTGGTGCTTCTTTTTCATTCCTGCTCCATTACCGTTCATGGTACTTTTTTATTCATGCTACATTTAATTTATGCTAAATATTTATTCATCATGCTACATTTTGCTCAATGTTAAGTTTTGATTCATTCTATTTTTCGATTCACGCATCTTTTTATTCATGCTATATTTTAATCCATGCTAATATTGTATTCATGCTACTTTTTTATCCATACAACTTATTGGTGCATCGCACAATATTTTTAATCCTACTATATGACGGATTTATTTCACAATTCAAACTGCCTCGCATCTTGATCCATAACATATCAAGATGCACTTAACCTTGTGATTTATGTCATATTTTGATCCACCCCACAAAATTGCTTATCCCTTCGGAAGGAAAATTATCCTGAATGAATTAAATAAAATCAACTGACCTACAAGAGTTGTCGATGAGAACGTTGCTGGGTTTCTGATCCCTGTGTATGACATTCCCAGAGTGTATATATTTGGTCGCCTTCAGCATCTGATACATGATGTAGCGCTTGTGGATGTCCTTCAGAATGTTGCCGCGCTTTATCACATTGTGCAAGTCTGTGTTCATGTATTCAAAACCTAGGTATATATCCTTGTTATTGGCAGCTCTGCAAAAGGAATTTTAGTATGCAAGATATTTTTATGTTTAGTAAAGAATCAGTCTCAAATACTATATAACTTTATAAAGCAAACTTTAAGAAGTTTTATGTAATATGTTAATGCTAATCTTCGAAAGTTATTACTTCTACTATTGGGTGTACAAATAAGTCACCGCCGTTTGACAAAAGTTGGCGCCACCAGTAAGTTATGGTTAAAATTGTCAGATGTAAAATGTCATTATCGTAAGGTTGGACATCTGTCAACAACATGACCTTGAAATATTAGTGAATTTTTATCAGTATAACATATTTTTTTGTGTTCGAAAATGTCAAGTTTTGAGCCGAATAAGCGTCATTTGCGGGAACTTTTGATTTACTTCTTCAATTTGAAGAAATCTGCAGCTGAGGCGCATCGATTGCTTGTAGAAGCATATGGTGAGGCTGCCTTAAGTGAGAGAAGTTGTCGTGAGTGGTTTCAAAAGTTTAAGAACGGTGAATTTGACATCGAAGACAAAGAACGTAGCGGAAGGCCGAAAGTGTACGAAGACGCGGAATTGGAAGTATTATTGGATCAAGATTCGTGCCAAACGCAAGAAGAACTTGCACTTACATTAGGAGTGACTCAACAAGCAATTTCACATGGGTTGAAATCATTGGGAATGATTCAAAAACAAAGAAATTGGGATTCATATGAACTGACACGGAGAAACTTTGAATGCCAATTTTCCACATGTGAAATGCTGCTTGCCAGGCATAAACGAAAGGGTTTTCTGCACCATATAGTCACTGGTGATGAAAAATGCATCCATTATGATAATCCAAAAAGGAAGAAATCATGGGGATCCCCTGGTCATGCTTCAACATCTACGGCTAAGCCAAATATTCATGGAAAAAAACTCTTGTTGTGTATTTGGTGGGATCAGCTTGGTGTCGTGTATTATGAGTTGCTCAAACCGAATGAAACCATTGCTGGGGCTGTCTACCGAACATAATTGATGAGATTGAGTCGAGCACTCGAGGAAAAGCGCGCCCACTACTACGCCAGACACGACAAAATTATTCTCCTGCATGATAATGCTAGTCCACATGTTGCGGCACCGGTTAAAACCTATTTGGAAACACTCAATTGAGAAGTTTTACCCCACCCGCTGTATTCACCAGACATTGCTCCTTCTGATTACCACATGTTTTGATCGATGACGCATGGCCTGTCTTAGCAGCACTTCACATCATATGAAGATACCAAAAATTGAGTTGACTCGTGGATAGCCTCAAAAGATGATGATGATGACTGACGCGGTATTCGTATGCTGACAGAAAGATGGGGAAAAGTAGTGGCAAGCGATGGGTACTACTTCGAATAAAACATGAGGTTCCGTTCTTTCACAATAAATGCCCATTTTTTTTATAAAAAACGGCGGAAACTTATTTGTACACCTAATAAAATTCTCTAACTGTCCACAATAAGTGAATCACATAGTTATTGTATGATCGACTAGTCAATTCATGACAATATTCACATTATCAGGTAGAGTACTCGTATTGCATATGTCTGAAAAACAGTTAAATTAATCCACCAGTAAAAACTACAAACATATATTTGTATTGTATTACACTTTCGTTGTATACAGTACAACCTGGCGGATTTTTCGTCATATGGCCATCTCTTCCAACCAACCAGAAAGATGTTAAAGAGACCCTAAGTGAAAACCAGACTGAAATTCTTTTAAAAAAAATCTGAATTCCAGCGGGATTTGAACCGGCAACATCCGAGTTGGGAGACAGCAACTCTACTCAACTCAACGTCTTACCAAGAATATCACGGAGGTCTGTTTGTCATTTGATTTCAAATTTAAATTTACTCAAGCTTCTATTTTCTATTTTGATAAGTGTTTTTCAAAACATTATAGTTTTACAATAACTCATAAAGTTTACGATAAAAATCCCCTTATATTCACATATTATATTACATGTACAAATTGCTATCAAATGTCACATAAATAAGATCTGTTATTGATAGTAAACTGCATACATTATAAGTAAACAAGGTATTTACTTATTAAGTAATTTTAATGTGTAAATTCAAAATTTTATTTATTTTGTCAGTTAATGTACATATTAACTAATTGGTTTACATACATTGTCCAGTTAAAATGTAGAACATATTTATATATTTCAATTTTAACTAAAAGTTACAGGTAATGTTCACTTTACCTAAAGAATCTGCAGATTAACGGAAATTAGCTCATTAACGTTATACATATAGCAAAGTTAACATCATATGTGAATATAGCAAAGGCTTCATAAACAGTTTGACAAAGTCATTATATGGAGAAACCATTGTTACAACATAAATAAAACAAAAGTTAGAAAACTTTTTTTTTTTAAATAATCAAAAATTGAGTTCAGTAAATTAAACATTGACTATTTCAATAAAATATATTCTAAAAATTCTTCTTTAAAGATGTCTTTTTGCATTTTAAGACATTTAGAAGCAAAACTTTTTTTTTTAATATATAAAAGAAATTCACCTGTGTATACTGTGCAATTTAATAATATTTGGATGATTTCTAAAAGATTGCAAAAATATAATTTCCCTAAAAGTCCTCTGCGCATCCGTCTGATTCCGAAATGCATCGAAAATTTTCTTTATGGCAACAACTTCTCTAGTCTTTTTATCAATAGCTTTCCAGACAATTCCATACGCCCCTTTACCGAGACGTTTTTTAATATCGAACCTCTTAGCTATATGCTCGTCAATCTCTGACAATTTGTCGAGAGCTTTCTTCGCACTGGCATTTTCCTCTTTAGCTTTCTCTTTGTGATGCGTGGCATTCTTTATGGGCGTTTCTTCAGATTTGTTCATTTTTTTGTGCAAATTTAGATTTTCTAAAAACAACTGGAAAAGACAAAAAAATCAATTCAAAAGATTAAAATAATAGAAATAAAAAGATATTAATTTGTTTGGTCTAACACTGTTTATTCCACTTTATATAAAGTGGAATAAACAGATTACAATGTCTTTAAACCTCCACATTATTAACCTTTCCCTTTCTGTGCTAAAAAAATCCGCCCGTTCCGATGTTGTGTATTCAATACACATGTAAAAATGAACTATTTAAAATCTGAAAAATAAGAATATTCATAGTCAACCGCTTAAATTAATCAAATTTGAAGTCAAAAGTGATAATAATTGAAATTTAATTGCTAAAAACATGAAAAAAAAAACATCGACCAACGTTCACAAAAAGGGCAAAGCGAACCACCTCTACCGAGAACGGCCGACCTATTGAGCGAGAATAGCGTGCGAACTGAGATTCTATTTCTTGCGTTCCCATATACCGAAATAGAGTGAGAGTGAGACGTAAATAGTGTCGCTTCCTCACCCATAGCGGTTTTCAGAATGAATATACCTACGTCACACACTGGCACACGTTTGATTGTATTGGTGAATTTATTCCCGATTTTCACAAAATATCTCTGATGTGGCCGAAAGTACTAATTATTATTAATATTATTTTTCATTCAATGCGTAAATGTATTACGGAGGAACACCTAATATCAGAACCCAGTATTTATTATATTTATAGAGATATTAAAGTTTTTAGAAGCAATGTGTACTAGTTACATATCACAGGACAGGAAGGGTTAAACCTCCACACTATTAATGCCTTAACTACAAATAATATATAATATAATAAAAGGACAATTTATAGAGCGCTTTTTAGAGGTTTAGAGAGCAGACTCACCTTAAGAGTGCCTAAACTTATATACGAGCCTACTAATATATTACAAAACAAAAACCAAGTTGAGTATTAGGTTACGAAGAAGGTGGCTGCGGCAATTTGACTAGGATCTGCATATGTATAGAAAAATATATTTGGTAAGAAAACTATAGAAAGGGAAGACGAACTACTAGAAAATCTTTGTAGATCCAATATGTGTAAAACATTTGGTTTTAAGTGTTGTGTAGTGTATGAGTATATTCTCAGCTTAACGCGCGCATAATGAAAAAATATCTGGTATTTTATAGTTTCTTGTACAGTTCCTGTGGTGAGGAGATAATAACGTTGTCTCTGTCCCTAGAACGCTTGACGACTGAAAAATCGTGACAGAACACGTGTATGAATGACAGAGACGAAACTCTACAAAGCCGAAGTTAGTCGATTATGGCTGATAGTCTCTTTCTTAAGCCCGATGTTTACTACTTACCGCCGGGTACTGTACATATTTATTGACTATAATTGTATCGACTGCTTATTTATTATTATTAGTATTATAATTTACGTATAAAATAGTATGAGTTGAAAAACATCTGACATCCTCGCGGCCAAGCTTGCCCTTCTAATGCTGGGGATGTACAGTACCCGGCGGTAAGTAATACACATCGGGCTTAAGAAAAATACTGTCGACCATAATCGGCTAACTTCAACTTTGTAGTGTCGTCTCTGTCATTCATACACGTGTTCCGTCGTGATTTGTCAGTCAATAGTGCGACAAAGACGACGCTCTACAAAGCCGAAGTTAGCCGATTATGGCCGACAGTCTCTTTCTTAAGCCCTATGTGTATTACTTACCGCCGGGTACTGTATCTCGATTGAAAAAATGTTATTATATAAGCTCAGACTGTTTGACAGCTTATTTCTCAAGTATTTATTTAACTTCATTATGAAATAACTCAGTGGACTTATTTTCAGGTGGCAATCTTTTCCATTTAACTATACAAAAATAAATAAAGAAAATTACACGGTCCCAAAAAATATTCGAATGATTATTGACCTTAACAAAAATATGAACAATATACTTATGATATACCAGGTCTGTAAATATGAAACCGGAATTTGGTCATAGATGCCTCTAGTTGTCAATGTAGTGACTGTCAAACCACGTCATTGACGCCTTTTTCTTGGGTTTACATTTGTCAAAGACTTTTAACTCACAACAATACAAGTTTAATACAACTACATATGTTTTCATAACGTTGAACATGTCTGTTTTTGTGCCTGAAAACTACGATTTGAGGACAGCATTGATTTTCTGTTACCATTTGAAGAAAACCTCTGTAGAATCGCATCGAATGCTTATCGAAGCTTACGGTGAGCATGCTCTTGGTAAATCACAGTGCTTTGAGTGGTTCAAAAAATTCAAAAGTGGTGATTTTGACGTGAGAAACGAAGAACGTGGAAGACCACTGAGAAAGTTTGAAGATGCCGAATTGCAAGCATTCTTGGATGAGGATGACGCTCAAACGCAACAACTCACGGATCAACTAAATGTGACACGAGAAGCCATCTCCATATGTTTGAAAGCCGTGGGAAAGATCCAGAAGGTGGGAAAATGGGTTCCAGATTAACTGAATGAAAGACAGCAGGAAAACCGAAAAACCACTTTAAAATGCTGCTCGCCAGGTACAAAAGAAAATCATTTCTCCATCGAATTGTGACTGGCGATGAAAAATGGATATATTTCGAGAATCCAAGTGTAAAAGATCATGGGTAACTCCAAGCAAACCAGCGACATCGACTGCAAGGCCAAATCGCTATGTACGGAAGACAATGCTCTGTGTTTGGTGGGATCAGAAGGGTGTTATCTATTATGAGCTGCTAAAACCTGATTCTACCGACAAAAAAATGATGGATTTGAACCAAGCATTGTGTGAAAAACGACCAGAATATCAAAAGAGGCAACACAAAGTGATTTTGCTTCATGATAATGCAAACCCGGTCAAGGAAACGATTGAGGCGTTTAGTTGGCAAACACTTTCACATGCGGCTTACTCACCAGACTTGGCTCCATCTGATTACTACTTATTTGCATCGATGGGACACGCACTTGCTGAGCAGTGCTTCACTTCTTACGAAAATGTACGAAAATGGCTCAATGATTGGTTTGCCTCAAAAGAGCAACCGTTTTTTTTTTGCATGGCATCCACAAATTGCCAGATAGATGGGAAAAATGTGTAGCTAGCGATGGGCAATACTTTGAATAAAATATTTTTTACCATTTTCATACAATAAATGTGTATTTTCTATAAAAAAATCCGGTTTCATATTTACAGACCTGATACATAGTAAAAATAAAAGTGAGATATCATCAATAAAAGGAAAAGGAAGGGATGGGGGAGAGGAAAGAAAAATTAGGAATGAAACACGTTATATTACTTGACTTGAAATGAAAGAGATTTTTCAGGCACTTTTTAAAACATGCCAATGACTTACATTGGTTTGTAACTGGTTCCAGAGTTTCAATGCATGGGCAATGAAGAACGATGTAAAAACAAAAGGTGAACGATAAACTGGGAATGCCAATAAATAATCTCTTTTTGATCAGAAAGAGGCTGAATATTTTTGACGAGGTAAAATAGGTGGCAGGAGAGTTAAGGATATTATACAATACAATAGTAATAGTATGTAAATTTTGCATACATTAGTCACGTTCAAGCAGTTTAGCTTCTTCTGGTATGAAGTGATGTGACCATACTGTCTCAGGCAAAAAATAAATCTTAGACAAACATGTATTATGTGTTATTTCTGAATATATGTTTATTTGCATATTATGTCGCTACCAATAGCTCAATTATTTATTTATGAAATTTACTTAGATATATGTTATATATTATAAAAACTAGGCCAGTCCCCATAATACTTACCCCTTCATTGAAATTATAAATTAATCTTGAGTTGAGAAAAATTAGGTCAGTAGGTGAGTGTCTGATAAATTTTTGATTAAAAATCTAATCCAAAATTACGAAAGCAGTACATAATGATTGACATAAAATATAAAAAAAATAATTCCACGTATCTTTTTTTCAAAATTACGTTATATAATTATAATATAATAACTTTTATTACTTTTTAAAATGTAAACAAATTATTTAAGCCGGTAACCAAGCATTGTTCGATTGATTTAATAAAATGTCACTTTGATTCCAATAAGATTGGTGATGTCCGTGTTTAAAACATTGAAATTCAACTTGAAAATACAAATAAAAGTTTGCGGAAACTTTGCAAAACAATTTTATTAAATTGTTTCATTGACTTACCTATTTTTCTTTACAATTTCTTCCATATTTTCTTGTTATAAACGGTAGATATTTGCCGACAACAAAAGCTTACTTTACTCACCACAAAAATATGATATTTTAAAATATAGAACACAAAACATTTTGTTTACTCAAGAACACAGATGTTTGCATGGTAACCATAGCAACGGTAGGTACTTTTAAGTAGATATCACATAATTATGTGAGTAAGCTATATTATAGAGCTATGTAGTGTCATTATAGCTTTATCACTGGAACTCGCCGCTTATTTTGTATTTTTTACATAAATCAAATGTAAGTATTGCGATTATTAGAAAATATCCAATAGAATATCACCAAATTATTTGAATCGTGGAAATGTTAAGAATTAGATAACTTTATTTAACAAGTTTGATTTACTGGAGACACGACAAATGAAAGGCAAAAAACCCAGATCCATAAAAAAATGTGCGTTCACAAAAAACTACCTGTTGTTTTTTCACAAATGAGCATTTATAAAATTTCTTATCAAATATAAATAAAATAGAAAAATAAATATTGAGAAATGAGAATTCTTAAAAAATTAGAACTATAGTGTGTAATATTTTTTTTAGATATGTTCTCAATCTAAAACTTGTGTTACGAATTACCCTCATTTGTAAATTGATAAAAAAATATCTACATAGAAAGACAACGACGGTTTGTTATTTATCAAATATTTTCTACAACCATATTTACAAGAATAAATAAAAAAAAGATTTATGCATCAAATGATAATTTACCAGTTTTATTCCAATTATTGTATAAAAAGAAAAAAAAAGTGCAATCTAAGTCAGAATTGCATCTTCGCGATCAAAAGATAACATAAAAACTCAGAAAATGATGAATTCAGTAACATACAGTACGTTTTTCAAACAAGCAATTTTGTTTTCCGTTTCTAAACCATTTTTTAATTATTATAATTGCTGTTCAATTTTATCTCCAGGTAGCTTTAAAATTCAAACATTCTTATAATGGAATAATAACCTTAAAAGTTGACGGAGCTTGCCTTAAAAATCTGTTTATATTTATTTTGTACTGGCAGCACTGATTATTGTCATTCTTTTAATATTTTGGCACGTGTGCTTAATGTCATATTATTTTTATCGAAGACTTTAAAAGTCCTCAAACCAGTTATTAAAAACATTACATTTTGTTCTTCGTGTGAATATTCATTTATCAAATATGTCAGAATCTGCTGAGGCAATGGTTGTGGAGGAATACAGCGGCATCAAGAGACGCGCGAAGTTCGTCAAGCCCAGGAATAAGAAATTGAAGCGTGCTCGCACAAGTGGTGGTGACGATGAAGCTTCTAAAGACATGAGAAAAATACCCGTTCCTGCACATAGGTTAGGATATTTTGGACATGTTATTATTTTATATCGTATTATATTTGTGTAAATTTAAAAGAAGTATCAACAGCTGCTAAGATGATAGTCCACAATTGTATTATTGTACGAATTTTGAAGTATGGGAGTGAAACGTTGACGTGAAAATTTACTGAAAGTTTGTAAAATAAGTGTTGTAAAAATGCGTACACTAGGAGAAGAATACAAGGGGTGTCACTGTATTATAGAAAACGGAATGAAACAATTAAAGGTGAATATGAACTTTAGGCTGATATATTGAGTAAAATGATGAAGAGCACTCGGAGATTGTTTAAGCGTGAAGAATAAATTAAAAAAGAAAGAGTAACAAAACAAATAGACAGTGCGAGGAAGACCATGGTATATATGGTTTGGATCAGGTGAATATTTTGAAGAAGAAAATGTTTGAAGTAAGAGAAATTGTTGGAGTTGTATGATAAGGTGTATGGATGTGGAAGAGGGCGAAATATATATGTCAAATTAGTA
Source organism: Odontocerum albicorne (assembly GCA_949825065.1). Taxonomy (NCBI): domain Eukaryota; kingdom Metazoa; phylum Arthropoda; class Insecta; order Trichoptera; family Odontoceridae; genus Odontocerum; species Odontocerum albicorne. The sequence continues at coordinate 8,715,136 of OX463862.1, forward strand.
AAGTCTGACACTCGTCTTGCCTACGTCAAGAGGGAAACGGCATGATGGTGTATGTATGTGCCTAAATATTATCGTATAATTTTATTATCAAATCAACCAATAAAATAGAAAAGGTCAAAATTATAAATGACATGAAATGTAGCTTCATGTCTAATGAACTTAACTGGAAGGAACTTTAAGCTTATTTCAGGGGGTTTAAGTTTGATTCAAGTGGGTTTGATGACAACGTAATGACGTTTTTGGATCCAAAACATTTGTTTTAGTCTAAGTCGAGTGTTTTCCGACTAGGCCATATAGGTTGTCTTGATTTGAGTATGTATATATAGTCCACCTCTGCGGTCTAATTGGTAAAATGCTAGTCTTCCAATCCAGGGATTACTGGTTCCATTATAGTGGGTTGATGTAAAAGTTAATCCCACTTTTTATACAAAAATTGAAGAAAATTTTTTTTTACTAAAAATTACATTTAATCAATATAGTACGTGCTGTTCTGTTAGATGACCTTTCTCCATCTCTCTGGTAGCTGCATTATCCTATGCTCATAGAAGCTTTGGGGTTTCTGGCTAAATAACTGATCCAGGTGATTTTTCATGTCTTCCAAGGAAGAAAAGTTTTTGCCATCTAAGCCGTTTTGAAGCTATTTAAATTGATAGTCGGAGGGTGCAAGGTCAGGAGAGTACGGTGGATGTACCAAAACATCCCAGTTAAATTAAAAAAGTTTATGTCAGGTGGCCAAAGACACATGTGGTCTAGCATTGTCTTGATGGAATGCAATACCCTTTCTGTTGGCTAATTCAGGCCGCTTCTGGTCGATTGCTCACTTTAATTCACTTAGTTGTGAACAGTATTTCTCCGAGTTAATGGTCTGGTTTTCAGGTAACAGATTCCCTTCATAAATGATTCCCTTCCAGTCACACCAAATGCATAGCATAACCTTCTTCGGATGTAAACTGGTTTTGGCGTTGGTTGAAGGAGCATCTTCGCGTTTAGACCATGATCTCTTACGCTTATCATTATTATACACAATCTATTTTTCATCACCTGTAACCATCCGCTTTAAAAATGAATCGATTTCATTGCGCTTCAATAAATAACTTTTAATGTTTCAGATATACTCCATTGAAAGCAAAGTGGGCCCAGATATTCAGTCCCATCGTGGAGCACCTTCTCCTGAGGGTCAGATTCAACCTGAAGACCAGAAATGTTGAAATCAAAATAGGACCAGAGACTACAGACATCTCGAATCTGCAAAAAGCTGCTGATTTTGTTAAGGTACGTAAATTATTATCGTTATTCATCTAATGGAAGAGATCCTCAATTCAAAACCAGCATTTAACGCATCACTAAGACTCAAAAATTTCTGACCTAAATAAGTTAGTGTCATGTAAACATACTATACAGGTCACATGGTCAGGGATGTTACAGTTAATATTTGATTTATCTACCTTGGGTTTTATGCCAACTATAGCTGATAGAAGACGATGTTGTTTTATGTTCTGAAATGTTAAAAAAAATTAATGCGGGGTTATTAATTTTTTTTAAGAGAATACAAAAACCCTTTGGAAATTCAATGACAACATTTAAACGTAGTTTTCTGCTAGGCTTTTCCCCTCATTTTGAAAGAAACTTAGCCACATGATATATATTCCATTTTTAATAATTCAGAAGTCTTTTGGCTCTAGTTGGCATACTATTGGCGGTAGAGGAGTCAAATTTTAACAGCATCGTGTAACCATGCGATGGCCATAGCTGGCATAGTATTTGTCTATACGTGCTCTAACTTGTTCAGGCCAAAAAAATTTAGGCCTTAGTAGTACATTCATACCCCCAATTACTGATTAAGTAACTTATGTAGTACTGTATAAATGCCCTTATCTTATTACTTAAGTTTCGATTACTCTCCAGGAATATACAAAAGCTAACTTTATGACAGTGTTATTTAGTAAGCTCCAAAAGTTTCCAAGCCAAGGATATAAAAAAGGTGTTAAAATAAAACGAACTTTTTTCTTCAATATAGTCACTGGTGTAGTTCAATAGACCAATGGATTAATTTTTGAATTAAACAAAAAAATTATTTCTTAAGTTTCTGGAGTGAATGCTGGTCTGTTTCGATGATGGGCGTCATCTGTAGATTCTCTGCCTATTCGAAATTTTTAATAATGTATAAAAGAAAATTACAGTAATCCCTCCACATATACAGATAATTGGCTCCAGGAAATCAGTGCTTAATATAAAATCACATAAATGAAGCTATCGAATGCTAGATGACTTTTTTTACATATTTTTATATATTCTATTCTTACTTATTTAAATAAATTTTGTTATTTTATAAGTATTTACTGATAAAATTCATAAAACATTTTGACACGAGCTATACAATTTATTTATATGTTGAAAAAAGTTTCAGAATTTACAATTTGTTAATCAATCTCACTGGATGAATCTTCGCTTGTTACTGTTGTTGCTCTTACAGTTTTAGCTTTTTCAAATGTCGATGGCATAAAGAATATCTAATCTTCTATTTGGCTGTTATTTTCCATTGCTCTAGGTCCAAACAGAATAAACTGCATCAATAAAGTCTGCGTAAACAAGGAATTACTGTATGTAAGACAGCACATAACACTGAAATCAGCTTGGGTTCAGCTCAAATGACTCTTCCGGTGGTGACAAACTCCCATTAGGAGGAGATCTGATCTGGAGCATCTTAGATATTTTTTAGCGTAGACTTTTATAATAACAGTCTTAACAAAACACGAAAATACTAATCAATTTATAAAAAAAAAACTTGAGTGTATTATGAATGTTTTCAAATCTTAGTATTTATCCTATGACTGTACAAATATTTAAAAAAATTAACCCATTTTTTTCTTACAGGCATTCCTCTATGGCTTTGAAGTTGAAGATGCACTCGCTCTCCTCCGATTAGATGACCTCTTTGTAGAAAGCTTTGAAATAAAAGATGTCAAAACACTCAGAGGGGACCATCTCAGTAGAGCCATTGGACGATTAGCCGGAAAAGGGGGAAGAACTAAATTCACCATTGAAAACGTCACAAAGACTAGAATTGTACTGGCCGATTCAAAGGTTCATATCTTAGGTAGCTTCCAAAATATCCAATTGGCAAGGAGAGCGGTCTGTAACCTTATTCTTGGATCACCTCCCTCCAAAGTCTATGGTAACTTGAGAAATGTTGCCAGTAGAGTGTCGCAGAGGATATAAAAGTCGCAGAGGATATAAATAAAGAGAACAAATGAATAAAGAAAACAACATCATTTAAGAGTTACATAATTGCAAAAATCAGTCATTGATCAAATCGACTTAAAGATCAAATCGGCTTATTCTTAAGCGTTCTGGAATATTGGAGTATGTCCAATATAGTTCAACATGTTTTTAAATATAATATAATTTATACATGGATTGAATTTATTTATGATAATTAACATAAATGTAGTTCATGGTGGTTATAATAAATGTTGTAAGAATTACATCTAACAAATACGTTATACAGTTTTTTTTTCTAGAAAAATTGAATATTTTTCTTACATACATGTGTACCTTGCTTATATGTCGGTTTACATTCTAGACCAGCGGTCACCAAAATACGACCCGTGGGCCGGGTCCGGTCCTCTTAAGTTTTTCATCCGGCCCCCGACTTTTATTCATTAATATTATATATAAGAATATTAATTTTATAAAATTTTATGATTTTGAATACACGACAATGATTCTTCTATTGTGATTTGGTATAAGACTTCCAATATAAACTATATTGTTTACACATGCAATGTAAAGTAAAGGATTTCAATAAGAATATTTTATGTTCTAATAGGATCTCAATAAGAATATTTTATGTTCTAATAGGATTTCAATAAGAATATTTTTCATCCGGCCCCCCGTGTTTCTAAAAATTTCAATGAATTTCTAGACCACATAAAGTGAATTTCAGTATTTTTTTTCACTTGTTAGGGCATATAAAAGTCTAGAGATATATTTACACTATGAATCATTAAAAGCATATAAAGCTTATCTAAAAATAATAAATAAATGCTACAGTTTATTGCTAAAATACAATATGTTATTATTTCTCATGTTACACTTTCTTAAAATACGAAAACAGAGAAGTTTGCATCCTTGACTGACGCAACCTTTTGTGGAAAGTTTCTCTGTAGAATGCTATGCCATTCGTTAGTATTTTACCCAAGGTAGAAATACTTTGGTAGAGGTGTGCAAACGCTTTGTGTAAACAGAGTGCGTGATATATCACCACGCCATGACTATGAAAACACAGAAAATAATAAATAAGAATTAACTTTACGTAAATTAATAAAGCGCAATACGCCTGTTCATAATTTTTTATTTAAACTCTAAAGCTGATTTTCGCAATTAATCTTTTAAATCTCTTTAAAGTCCTCTTGGAAAAGAGTCATAAGTAGTGATACGTATTAAGAAACTTGGGAAATTAAAAATCACAGTTTATGGAAAAGAAATTAAATGAAGATAGTTGGTGTAAAAATTTTTTACTCTAACTTTTGGAAAAGGTACTGAATGCAGTTTCTTTAATTTAGAATGAAAACTTCATAAAAACATATGACTGCACGGAAAAGCCAAAAGGGGAAATTATATACTATATAGTATATCTGTAATAAATTATTGTATTTATTTTGCTAAAATAAAATGTATACAATACAAAAATGATATTTTTATTTTAATTTTTAAATATAATCTTGTCCTAAGTGAAAAATAAATACTTGCGAATCTATAGCAAAGTTAGAATATATAAGATCTGGGACAGGCGGATCATGACTTATAATGTTGGAAACAGAGCCGACAACTAGAAAAAGATTGAATGTTCAAGATGAGAATATTACGAACTATCGCAAGAAAACATCTTATGAGATGGGATCGGAAATTTTCATTCAACAGACCTGTAACACAGAGGATATCGTTAGATAGCACAGGAAGAGAAGGCAGAGATAGAATTCCATACATAGTGCCATATGAGAAGCATACATGACATTGCATGTCAGGAAGGCCGTCTAAAATATAAAGAGAACTGGTGCTCTGGCTCCAAACAATGATTTTCACAATGGATACAAAATCTTCAGTTTAAACGAGGCCGTACGAGCTGCCAAGACGAACATCGCAGTGGTCGACCAAATGAGATGACCACGCCAGAAATGGTAAAGAAAATCCACAAAATGGTATTGGATGATCGTCGATTGAAAGTGTGCGAGCTAGCAGACATGGTAGGCATTTAAAAAAGTGCTGTATATCGCATATTAACTGAAAACTTGGACAAGAAAAAGCTGTGCGCAAGATGGGTGCCGCGTTTGCTTACAATGGAATAAAAACAGCGTCGTTAGGATGTTTCAATCGAGTGTTTGGCGATGTTTCACAGCAATAAAGCCGAGTTTTTGCGTCGATTCATAACCATGGATGAAACATGGGTCCATCATTTCACACCTGAGACGAAGGAACAGTCAAAACAATGGACTGAAAGGGGAGAATCGGCTCCAAAAAAGGCGAAGACAGTTCCATCTGCAGGCAAGGTCATGGCGTCAGTTTTTTGGGATGCGCGTGGGATAATTTTCATTGATTATCTTCAAAAAGGAAAAACAATCAACGGCGAGTATTATGCGAACTGATTGCAGCGTTTGAGTGATGAAATCAAGAAAAAACGGCCGCATTTGGCGAAAAAGAAAGTGTTGTTTCATCAAGACAATGCACCAGTTTACACATCCGTTATCGCGGTGGCCAAAATCAATTAATTAAATTTCAAATTGCTTCCTTACGCACCTTATTCGCCAGATTTAGCCCCCTCGGATTATTTATTTTTCCAAACTTGAAAAAATGGCTCGGTGGTAAAAGATTTGCCATCAATGAAGAGGTGGAATCTGCGGTTGATGGCTATTTTGAGGCGCTCAACGGTTCTCACTATAAACAGGGTATCGAAGCTATTGAAGATCGTTGGGAAAAGTGTGTCGAGCTGAAAGGAGACTGTTGAGAAATAAAAATATTTTTTCCCAAATTTTTTGTGTTTTCTTTGTTAGGTCGGGTACTTTTGGGACTACCCTCGTACCATGTTGATTTTTATTTTTCTCAAATTCATATAATTATGCACCCCCTGCTGTTTTTCAAACAGCCATGTGGCTTTTTTGAGGGACTGATAAAAAAGTGTTAATAAAAGTAATAATAAAAGATGTGAATGTAGGAGTAATCAAATATGGTATTTGACCAATTAATTGCAGATCATTGTGGGGGTTCTGATTCAGGCCATTGTATACATTTATAACTTTCTCTGCTTTGTGCTGCAGAAGACTTGTCCAATTGTCTTTAGTTATGTTCAGAAGTATTCGAACCGACAACCTTCCGCACAGAAGTTCAGTACATTACCACTCGGCTATGCACCTCAATAGTTAAACGAAGTTCATGGATTTAAAAGACGCGAAAGATGTGGTGTGTTACGATAGGCAAGTCGACCGACCTCTGTGGCCTAGTTGGTAAGACACCTATCTCCCAACCCAGAGGTTGCATTTTTAAATCCTGCTGGAACCCATGTTTTTATAAAAAAGAATTCCAGTTTGATTTTCACTTAAGGCCATTTGTACACCTTTCTGGTTTGTTGGAAGAGATTTCCACATGGCAATAATCTTGCCAGGTTGTACTGTATACAACGAAAGTGTTGTATAATACAAGTCGGGAGTCTAATTTCTGCCTACCTAAACAGGGAAAAAGTATGGTGGTGTGTAAATTCATGTAAAAAGCTATGCTTTTATGTGAATTTTGAGATTGCCAGTGAAGACAAACTACTTTCTATTTTAAATAAATACTACAATAGGATCCAAAACAATACAATTCAAAGAAGCTAAAATAAACTGTCAACAAAGCGGCATACTTTATGGAACTTGGAAGGTAATCAGTACATAAAATGTGAATATAATACAAATAAGCATTAAAAAAGACCTTTTAGCAATAATTGTTTAGTAATTCAGAAATGACAAAAATCGTGTTATACCCAGATCGATAGAAGTATAGTGTGTTGCTGAAAAGCTAAATAAAAAAGAACGATGGCTATGGCGACAAACTACAAAAGTTGAACAAAGACAATCTCTTAATGGGGATTAAAAATCACAGATCTGCAAGGAAGATCGGCAAAACCGAAATAAGATGCTGGTTTATATTATGATTGGTAATAGGCAGCAATGGCCGAGCAGAGACAGTAAGGGATAAGAATTGATGGGATAGAATGTAAGTAAGTAACATATCGATCAATAAGTCCTGGGACTAACCAACAGATGGCGTATCAAATTACAAATCCATACCATTCTCAGTTAGTACCAATCTTTAGAATTTATGTGTCAAACTTTCATGACATTCCAACATTGTGTCATTGAGTAACAGTGGTTTTATTGAAGCTACTTTTGCTATTTTCAAAACAATGGAAAAAACCGAATTTCATGTGTTGATAAACCATTGCTTTTTAATGGGAAAAAATACCGTTCAAACTCAGCGATGGCTTGAAAAGTGTTATCCGGGCTCAGCTTCATCAAAAACAACCATTTGTCGGTGATATACTGATTTCAAACGTGGTCGTACAGACACAAATGATACTGAACGATCTGGTCATCCAAATGAGGCTGTTACACCAGAAAACGTAAAAAAAGCCTCAAAATTGTGATGGAAAATCTCAAAGTAAAGTTGCGTGAGATAGCTGACATCCTGAAGATATCATTTGGTAGTGTTTACACCATTTTGCATGAATATTTGGTCATGAAAAAGCTTTTTTCGAAATGGGTGCAGCGTTTGCTCACAATGGAACAGAAACAACAACGAATCGATGATTCAGAGCGCTGTTTGGCACTGTTTACGCGAAATAAACAGGAGTTTTTGCATTGGTATGTGACAATAGATGAAACTTGGATCCACCACTATACTCCGGAGTCAAATCGGCAGTCAGCTGAGTGGAGAGCAGCCGGTGAAAGTCGTCCGAAGCTACCAAAAACTCAACAGTCGGTCGGGAAGGTTATGGCCTCCGTATTTTGGGATGCGCATGGTTTAATATTCATCGATCACCTTGAAAAGGGAAAAACCATCAATAGCGAATATTACATAGCATTATTGGAGCGTTTAAAGGCAGAAATTGCAAAAAAACGGCCCCATATGAAGAAAAAAAAATTTCTCTTTCATCAGGACAATGCACCGTGTCACACGTCGATGGTAACGATGGCCAAATTGCGTGAGTTAAACTTCGAATTGCTTTCGAACCCACCGTATTCTCCAGATTTGGCTCCCAGCAACTATTGGCTGTTCGCAGACCTCAAAAAGATGCTCCAGGGAAAGAGATTTGGCTCCAATGAAGAAGTGATTTCCAAAACTAACGCCTATTTTGAAACCAAAGATAAATCGTTCTACACAGCTGGCATAGAAAAGTTAGGAAAGCGTTGGAATGAATGTATTGCTCTTGAAGGAGACTATGTTGATGAATAAAGAAGAATTTTAGCAAACAAATGTTGTTTTAGTAGTTAGTCCCGGGACTTATTGATCGATGTGTTATAACAATTCACAAGAATGAAGTAACTGTTTTCACATATCCTTGGATGAGTTTTTCAGCACGTCAATAGTACTGTGAATATTAACTAGAAGATTAAAAAGGTCATATATATTTTTCTGAACACTTGGCAGACATATTGTTTACCATAATATGATGAGATGCTTCATTTAAGTATGTTAATAAACATGTTTTTTTTCTATTTCTTTTGTAATTGTATTGAATAGATAGATCTATTTCAGGGCCACCTATGAAGGCTGTATATGACAGGAAAGAAATATTGACACAGCTGTTATTCTTTGATAATAGGAAGAATAACAAAGTACGTACTAATCAGTTTATATATTTTCATAAAGCAATTTTCTTAACGTTACCGAGTACTTTAGAAAACAAAAGGAGAGGTTTTTATGATTGTGATATTAGATTAAGCGATTCTTATTAAAGGAAATGAAAGGTAACAAACATAAATTAAATGTATAGGAAGGATCAGAAAAACATCAAGGGTTGAACAGTTCAGTTTTCTATGGTCAATTTCTGATAAATTTAAAACTTCAGTTCAGTTCGATCCCACCACCACCCACGGTGTTATCTAGAGTTAGCTTCCTAACTAATAAGCTAACTCTAGAAGCAGAACCTCTTTGTGTAACAAGAGAAATCCATGCAAATGGATTAAAAAAATATATATTTATATTGAACAGATGATTTTGCTAAGTCCAGGGAACTAGAGAGTCTAGTTATTGTAACTGTGAATAGTTCTTCTCCAGCACAATGTAGTGCATCCTGAAATGAGTATCCTGCTGTTTGTTTCATCAGATCACTCCAGCTGTTTTCCTTCTGCCGTGCTGAATCTCTCAAGTATCATAAGATTCTTCTTGCATATAACACAGAGAGACATGTTTCAATTTCAAGCTCTTTAACAATCCAGCAATTGGTTTTTCTGGCACTCCGTGGAATGACCAACAGGAATCGAACCCAAAACCCCTGGATTAAAGTCAAGCATCTCACCAACTAGGTCACAGAGGCTATGCCCTATATAGTGAGAATTCACTAGCGAGTGTCACTGCACTGTGTATCAGGTCTGTAAATATGAAACTGGAATTTTTTTATAGAAAATACACATTTATTGTATGAAAATGGTAAAAAATATTTTATTCAAAGTATTGCCCATCGCTAGCTACACATTTTCCCCATCTCTCTGGTAATTTGTGGATGCCGCGCCAAAAAAACCTCTTGCTCATTTGAGGCAAACCAATCATTGTGCCATTTTCATAAGAAGTGAAGCACTGCTCAGCAAGTGCGTGTCCCATCGATGCAATTAAGTAGTAATCGGATGGAGCCAAGTCTGAGGAGTAAGCCACATGCGAAAGTATTTGCCAACTAAACGCCTCAATAGTTTCCTGACCGGTTTTGCTGTGTGCGATGGTGCATTATCATGAAGCAAAATAACTTTGTGTTACCTCTTTTGATATTCTGGTCGTTTTTCACGCAACGCTTGGTTCAAATCCATCATTTGTTGTCGGTAGCGTTCAGTATTAACAGTTTCACCAGGTTTTAGCAGCTCATAATAGATAACATCCTTCTAATACCACCAAACACAGAGCATTGTCTTCCGTCCATAGCGATTTGGCCTTGCAGTCGATGTCGCTGGTTTGCTTGGAGTTACCCATGATCTTTTACGCTTATGGTTCTCGAAATATATCCATTTTTCATCGCCAGCCACAATTCGATGGAGAAATGATTTTCTTTTGTACCTGGTGAGCATCATTTTGCAAGTGGTTTTTCGGTTTTCCTGCTGTGTTTGATTCAGTTCATCTGGAACCCACTTTCCCACCTTCTGGATCTTTTCCATGGCTTTCAAATGTATGGAGACGGTTTCTCGTGTCACATTTAAAAGATCCGCGAGTTATTGTTGCGTTTGAGTGTCATCCAACAATGCTTGCAATTCGGCATCTACAAACTTTCTTGGTGGTCTTCCATGTTCTTCATTTCCTACATCAAAATCGCACCTTTTGAATTTTTTAAGATGATTTCTGCTAGTTGAAAACATTTTTCGGAATGGTTGACATGCTAAGTTCGCTTCAGTGATGCCCTATGTCTCGAATGCTTATATGGTTATGTTTAAGACACCACCCTGAGAATGAAGGCTGTAACGCCAATTGGACCTAATTCAATTTGCATTACAGCCTTTGCATCGTTACATTAAAGCCAATTCAACACGACAACAACTTTGAAGAAATTTTTAAACTAACTTATTCAAAATTGTAATCTTAGATTTAGTTTTTTCACCAGATGTATATGAAATGCAAGTGCGGAGAAGTTTTCACATAAAGGCAGCAGATATCATCTTATTCTCACACTTAATAAGTGAAATAATTTAAGTCAAAAGGTTTTACTGAAAATAAAATATTCGGTTGGTTAATGAGTCAGTAATGACCGAATACTATCATTCTCATCCCTGTTTTTTATAATTATCGAGGGTCGTCATCTATTGGTAATCGAGGTTACGACGACATATCTCCCCTTAAGTCTCTCGCTGTTTGCATGCCAATGTTTCCTCCAGTCAACTCTCTCTCTCACCTGATTCCTTAATAAATGGATGATGATATACGTTAAAACCCCATAGCCTCGTAGTCGAGGGTTATCCTCGCCATTCCAAGGTCAATCTCGAGCAGCTCCTCCACATGGATCGTGGGATCTTCTGTGAGAGAACACTCCGGTCCTAGATGCCCGTCTAGTTGTAAAACAACGTTGTACTACGGAGTTCGTTAAATGTAAGTGAAGTATTGAACATCAGCAAATTCACCTGCAACTCCTGGTTACTGGATTCAATGGTACATCGGGGCAATACGATCGAAGTATACCAACTGTCAGTTGACATTATGGATAAGAATAGGACAACAGTTTCTCGTGTCACATTTAAAAGATCCGTGAGTTATTGTTGCGTTTGAGTGTCATCCAACAATGCTTGCAATTCGGCATCTACAAACTTTCTTGGTGGTCTTCCATGTTCTTCATTTCCTACATCAAAATCGCACCTTTTGAATTTTTTAAACCACTTAAATCACTATGGTTTATCAAGAGCATGCTCACCGTAAGTTTTGATAAGCATTTGTTGCGATTCTGCAGCAGTTTTCTTCAAATGGTAACAGAAAATCAATGCTGTCGGCGAATCGTAATTTTCAAGCACAAAAACAGACATGTTCAACGCATATGTAGTTTTATTAAACTTGGATTGTTGTGAGTTAAAAGTCTTTGACAGATGTAGACACAAAAAAAGGCACCAATGACGCGGCTTGACAGTTACTACATTGACAACTAGAGCCATCTACGAGTATGAGCAAATTCCGGTTTCATATATACAGACCTGGTATATCATATGTTTATGATGTCTTAATGTATTTGGATAAAAAAAAATTGAATTATACTTTTCAATTTTTACTATGAAATATACAAACTACTTCCTTGCCTACTTGTGCATATGCCCATCCTAAGTCAGATAGGTTTCACAAAACAAAATGAAAAAAAATGATTAAGGAAACATATAGAGCAGTCGTAAGTATTAAAGAAACATGAAATGAATGAAACATTTATACGTAGTGAATTGGAAATCCTACCATAATCATATTACACAAAAAAGAGCATTTAAATTAGAAACATTAATTTTTAAAGAGATCATTCATTGATTTGTAGATGCAAAATAGTACTCATAAATCCACGAATATCAAGGAAAAGGGAACTGCACAAGAAATACATCGCAATAGCATAATTTTGATCCATTTTAAGTTTTCATCTTGTGTTGACGTTATCTCATATTAAATTTGGTATGATTTTTATCAATCATTTTAGAATTTCACTTACAATTATCATATATTTTGATATCTCTTATGGTTTTAGGCAACACATTAAATAACTCAGATGCCAAATAAATTAAACTTTCCTGGTTTAATACAATATGTACAGCACCGGTACAAAGACTGTAAAATAGGTGGATGGCTGCCACTCAATACTCGGAGATTCCAGTTTGCTTCTTGCATTATCGGTGAAGAAAATCATCTTTGGCAGGTAGAAGTTTGTCGAAATAAAAACACAGTGGACGCTCCAGAAAATGAGAATATATTTTTTCCATTTTCCATTCCTTATGGTCAGCCTATTGCTTATCATAAGCCTCTTGATTTGACCGTGTATGCCGTCACGGCTAGCAAGCGCCATGCATACCACGGGCCATGTTCGCGTAGGGGGTGTCTAATCATCTATAGTGATTTCTTGCGAAGGCCACGCATAAAGAACATTTTATTACAATATGTGCAGGTGTATAGTCACAAGCAATGGTAAAACACAGATGATACATTACAATACACAATAATAATTTCACTAACAATTTTACAAAATAAATTTCCTAATACGTGTGATGCATACATCAGGTACACCTTTCACATATGTGATATTTTTCTCAATCATAAAATTCTCCCTCTTGTTTCAATAGTGTATTTATTTATTTATTATTACACATGACAAGAAATATACACAATTTGAGAAAAACAACAGATAATTTGATTTGGACTTACAATTTTAATGGATCTGGGTTTGTTGCCTTTCATTTGTCGTATCCCCAGTAAACTAGGCTTTTGCCTGTATCTCACTGAGGATATTTAGCATGAAAAAATAAATCGATACTTCTTTCCGATTTTTAATTACACAAAAACAAAACCCCGTTGCACTCTCTCATCAACCTGACAGTGACACTCAACTACAACTGGAAACATCTTGCGAAATTCAACTCCTCACACATCATCACTCCAGAAAGACCAAAAATATTCATCCCACACTATACCGCACACAATCATATGAATAAAAGTTAAAATCAAAACAAAATTAAAACAAAAAAAAATACACAGAAACACAAATACAAAAACAATCAAAATTAAAACAACAAGAAGAAACCCACACTCACGAGCTCACATAAATCCCTTCCACTCGTCATTCATCCTGAAAGCCCACTATATTTACCTTAAAGTCTGAAATAAATATATTATTATTAAATGGAATAGATTCAAGTTTATTCTAAAAGATTAAATCTGGCCACTAAATCGCGCTAGAAAAATAAATAAGTGTCTTATGTTCGAATCCTATCGGATTCACATCCAGACTGATTTTACTCTTAAACAATTTTACACCTTAATATATGTTTTTATTAAGGTTCTAAAGTTTATAGCCTGAACAAGTAAGATCATGTATGGACAGATTGCGTGCTATCCATATCCAACCTAACGTCAGTTAGTTTTATAGTTAAAATTTGATAACTCTACTTTCAGAAGCATGTCAACTAGTCTCCAGTGTGTGGCGCTTTAGGCCTTTAGCACTATTAGTTCAATGGTGAAGATGGTTAGCATTCATGCAAAGTAAGCAGGTACTCAGGTTCGTTCCTGGTAGATTTAAGTCTATATTGATTTTACTCTTTGACAATTTTATATCTGAATTTATGTTTTCTGTAGTTTATATTTTTTTCATCATAAATTTTTAAAGTGTTTATTAGAAATACGGAAATAGCAATTTGTAAAGAATTCTGCCTAGTGAAAAATTACATCAAATAAAATCTTTCAAGTCTTGGAACTTTGATGTCCTTGCCATAGAAACTTTAGGTTTGATCTATCATGAGTTTGTTTGCTAAAGTGCAACAGTTTTGAGAGAATAACCCAATACACACACAAGCATCTTCTATATGCAGGATGACTGCAAATCAGACTCTATTACGAGGATTGCTTAGTGTATCATATAATCCTAATTTTAAAAACTGGCAAGATAATTGCCCAAGAAACTTAACTAAGTAAAGTGTTTAATTGGATCAAGGTATTGAGTAGTTTTGTAATTTAATTTGAATATTCATTTCCCTTTTTGAATATCCGTCAATGTACACTTTATTTTTAAATATCTGTTTACACAAGTTTACTTAAGTGTGTCAATGTCAATTCCACAAAGGGATACGTGACTTAATATTTCTTTCTATAAGACATAATCACTAAAAACTAGCTCAGTAAACATTTTGAAAACTGAAACAATATTTAATTAAAACTGTTGTCAATCTATCTGGACTTAACTATAAATAGTAAGTGATGAACCAGAGTTAGACATTACAATTTGAAGTGTTGTAGAATCCAAAATTACTTATTAAGACTGGGAAAAATTTCATTTTTAAAAATGAAGTTCGCTTTGCTTTTTTTGATAGCATCTTGCGCAGTTTTGGCAATCCACGGAGCTGGAGAGGTCTATAAAAGTAAGTATCTAAAATGTTAAAATTATTTCTTTTGTTAATTTTTCATTTTTCAGTATTTTTTAAAGAGAGTCATTTCTCTTTTAAGTTGGTGAATTATAGTTGTTTTTTGTGATGTCCGGTAAAATCATTCTCTTACTATTTTCGGGTTTTTCATTTAAAAGTATTTAATATTATTTATATAATACTTTGCTTCAAATGCAATAAACACAATTTTTATTTTCCATTGTATTGATTTATTTTTTCGCAAAAAAAAATGGTCTGGCTATAATACACACACATACTGAACAGAAGTGTTGCCAACATGTTCAATAATGAACCGCAAGTTCCTTGTCTACTTCAGAGGTTCTAAGCCTGAAGACATGTTTACTGGGGCCGAAGACAAAAAATTTACCTCAACACGTTCATTGCCAACCTAGTGAAGTAGAAAAATACAAAAAAAAACACATAAAATAAAACTAACCATTCGAAGTCTTATGATTGGCAGGCGAAATGAATTTTATTGGAGATGGCCAACTTATGTGTTCTCTCCAGTAACTAAATTACAAACTGACAACATCCATGCAGATCTAAAAAAAATATATATATATAAATATCGTAATTAAATGCAGTTGGTCGATTTGCAAATTGCTTTTGAACTATTTAATAAAAGTTTCTTCATAACCCATGTTAGGAGATGGAATATTCAATAGGCTAGGAAACCAAGATGCAGGTGTAGGTTTCAAAGTTCCTATGACAAGGCTAAGTGTAGTTTGAAAATTTAATATCTACATCTGCATCCACAATTGCATTGTAGAAATGATTGATTTAATAAAATAAAATCAAAATGTATGTGCACTTTACAGGTCACGGTTTAACTTGCGACCAAAAGAAGAATATGGTGGATGTGCATAACGAATTGAGGTTGAAAATTGCAAATGGCTTACAAGAAGGCCAGCCAAAAGCCTCCAATATGCAAAGAATTGTAAGTGTATTGTTTGTTTTTATAATACTTCCATTTTCTTTTGTTAATACTTAATTAAACAAGGTATAATAATTTAGTTAATTACTATTTCTATCAATCATCCAATGGTAGCACATATTGTGCATAGTAAAGTTTTTTTTTTGAGACAGAAGAAGGAAGCTGGGAGATGAGAATAGAATAACACACTTTGTCATTTTAAAGTGATATATTTTATCATTGTTTGAAGAAAGACAATGATGAATCATGTCTTATATCAAATTGTAGCTGGTTCTAAAGTGTGACTAGTTACCATATTTTTTGCATGAAATTTAACCTGTGATCTCTCATTTAAAACACGGGCGATTGCGAGGAAGTGGAATCTGTTTTTTACATCTACAAAATATTTTATCTCCAGACCTTTTAACTGTAGAAAGATAATACACAGCAAGGTTGACATAACTTTTAACTGGTGTATTATATATAACCTTTATAATAAAGATGTTTTGTCAGAATTTATGAATCAATTATGATAGAATGTGTGCAATAAAGTCTTGAAATAAATAAAAGTCCAAAATACTAATTGTGAACTGATTCAATTAGCTGACAGGAATAATTTCACTTAAATACTATAAAGAAACAAATTTATCTACCTAGGGAGAATAATCTCGATAAACGAAGATTGTGAAACAGAGATTCGGAGACAAATTGGCATGGAAAAATCTACAATTGCAAAACTTATAAACATATAGAAAAATGAGTTTATACTTCTTAATTCCGAAATTTGTACTTCAGATTTTTTTATAGCACTCCATGGTATAGACACATGGAAGCTGAGGTAAAAAAAAACACTAAATGCTTTGTATCTCACGAATCGCGAGACACACCAATGTGTTCATACTCCAGAATCTACAGATCAAAAAAGGCTGTCAACAACATGCAGAATAAGAATACCATAAACTTCATCACTAGAGAACACATTACAGGATAGATTTTGATTCTTCGAAGCATAGATCGGTTAATCTATATCTTTGTCATAATAAAGAAACAAAGAAGAAATACTTTCAATATTTCTCTATTTCAGGTTTGGGATGAAGACTTGGAGAAGATTGCAGAAGGCTGGGCTCTCAATATGACATTTAAGCATAGCCCAAGTCGAAATAATGGTATGTAAAGTTATTTAAAAAAAATAATATAATAATTATGCATTTCAAAATAACAAATATGTATCTTTTATGTTGACTTGTCAATTCTGTTTAAATGTCAGAGTATTATTTGCAAATATGACATAATCTTAAATATATCATATTTTGCATAGTTATCTATGTGGTGTAATTTTTGTTTTCTAAAATATTTGAGAAAAATAAAAGTTATTTCAAAAATTTACTTTTTAATAAAGGGTAGTTTCGGAGTCTCCTGGTTGTGATCAACAAAATTGTATTGAAATTTACTAGAACTTCTGACATGAAACCCTTTGTGAAAGGTTGTCTTCTATCAAAGTCTATGTCAAGTGAGCAGCTTCATAACTAAAAAGAACCTTTTTAACACATGGATAACTGAATAATTTATTTTAAAATCAAGGCGGTGTCAAAATATTGATCATATTTAACACGTTGACTGCGGTATGTATTTATAGAATAGTGTAGAGGTACTGAAAAAAATCATATTTTCGAAACCTTAAAATCTTACGGTATTTTCGAAACCTTAAAATCTTACGGAAACCTTAAAATCTTAAAATATTTGGTACCATACAAACAAAGAGAATCGAATGAAGCGCAACGGGCCTCAACAGCGTCTCTACAAAAAATATGATGACGCCCATGGGCGTCTTTAGCAGCGAACGTGTTAAGATTCTTAAAAATTGGTAAAAAGGTGAGATCTGGTATATTTTAATGCCATATACTGTTACAACTTATTAATCCCTCGCTTGTCTTTTAATCCTTGATAGAACAGATGGGCATTTTGAGCACCAATCAAAAGTTTATGAGAATATAGGCGTGTAATTTTTTTTCATCACATAAATTATGTTAAATATTTTAGAATGCCAGAACATTTTTAGTTTTAAAGAGTTACTGATTTTCCTTTTTTACAGAACGCTTTACTTATATCGGAGAGAACATCGCCATTGCAAGTGCTCCACGATTCAATGAGAAATCGGCGGTGTACTTGTGGTATTCCGAATTCAAGGATTTCACCTATGGCAAACTAAGAAATTATACTGCTGGACATTACACACAGGTAAATATGTCATTTATTTAGATTTTTTTATTTGCATGGCATCTTTTAGTCAATCAATCAATGGCACTACAGCCCATTGTGGGCCGCGGCCTCCTCCAGCAGTCGTCGCCATTACCTCCTATCCTGTGATGCATTCCTCCAGCCCCTGATGCCAATCACGCTTGTATCACTCTGCACCCCATCCATCCACCTGAGCTTTGATCTACCCACGCTACGTCTTCCTTGGGGCTTGGAAAAGAGTACCTTGTTAGGCATTCTTTCTTCTCCCATTCTTGCTACATGCCCCGCCCAACGTAGCCTCCCAATTTAATGTATTTTATAATGTTGGGCTCTTTGTATATGCTGTAAAACTCCTCATTATATCTCACTCTCCAAGATCCATTTTCCTGTATGGGTCCGCATATTTTTCTGAGTATCTTTTAGTGACTAAAAGTTACTCCTAGGGCAATAGCAACATTTCTCAAATAGTGTGAATATAGAAATGCCTCGATGCCATCATCTTTTTTACACTCCTATTTCTCTGGTCTATGCCTTGGTACAGAACTATCTAAATATCCTGTAATAGATTCATTGCCAACCTAATGTGGTGAAGTACGCTTATGGACAAAGTGTTTTTTAGCCTCAGTACCTAAATTGCTGTGTTATTTTATATAGTATTAGGCTTTTTTGTATTCCTATTGCAGTATTTGCTATGAAGTTAAAACGCCATATAATTTATTTGCTCACTTTTAATATCAATCAACTCTCATCTAATAACTGCCACGTTCACCCTTCAGCCCTTCCTTCCATCCTTCAAATGTTATTTATTTTCAAAATATCTAACAATGGATAATTTTAATTATTTTATCAACTTTAATATAAGCCCTAATTCTAATAAAAAACAAGTTATTTAGGTGAATACATTACATAAGGTTGTATTGGGGCAAATTTGTGAGCTGTCACAGGACTCATCCTAAAATTTTCGAACTATAGTAACATTATTTGACAGTGTTTAAAGAATAAACCAACTTTAAAGCTAATGATCTGTAAAAAAAAGTATGAATTTAGCAAAGCATTTAAAATAAAGGAAGTATCGAGTAATATTTTATATATCAATTTGACTCTTGTTCTTTTTGCAGGTGGTATGGGCCAACACAAAGTACATGGGATGCAGTAGCTGCAAATTCGATCGCCCTAACAACAAGACCTATACCATCTACGTCTGCAACTATGGTCCAAGGTATGAATATGTTTTTTTCGTTTATGTTTAAAGGTTTTAAAGAAACTAAAAGTAAATTCGAGGCATGTTTTTTTAAGTAAGGTCCATTTTGAAATTACTGCTGGTTGAAGCATGGAAGTGAAATTAAGCATGGGTAATATCTTTATATGATTCAGTAGCTTGCTGTGGGCCATTTTGTCACAGTCAAATTCATGTTTGATGCTGTGTGTGAGTAATTTACAATGAACTCAATAATGAACAATTCAGTTAACTGTGAAGATCATTTTTTGTATGTAATAAAAAAAAAAATTTACAGACAATTTTTCGAGACTTATGGGCCAAATTTTGCGAGTTACAGTCAGTAAGGCAGTGATGTCGTTTATTTCCAAAGCTTATACGGGGACGATTGGGACACTGGCTCTTGGTAAAAATGATTACCCTATTGTGCGGGCACGTTATCGAAACGGGGACACTTTCGAAAATGTTAAAATGCCTTGTCCCAGCTCTGTTTCGGGAAGAGCGAATGAATATCATTTATGAAGAGTGTATCTGTTAGCTGTTTGCCAAATCGGGTATTTCTACCTATTTATGTATTTTAATAAATGGCTTGCATCACAGTAGTCTAAAAATAATGATGAACTGGAGACTGGTATAAATTAATAGTGGCATAAATTACTTTTTTGATGATGGAATAACGAAACTGGTTGCATAATACCAAAAATGCATAAATAACAATGATAACTATTTTAAAAAGTAATGTAAATGCTTGAATATTTTTAGATAATATTAATAATAGGTCAATTTATATAGCTTGTGCAGAGAGCAGACTCTCCATAAGGGCGCTCCAATATCATTGATAGAATAAAAATATAGCAAAATAAATATAAACAAGTTGATTGTAAGAATAGAAAGGTAGTGACTGCAGCCATTAGATAAGATTTTTTCCTGCATCTAAACATGTTTGGTAAGACAACCGCAGAAAAGTTACCAAGGGAAGATGAAGTGCACAGAAACCTTTGTAGATCTTCCGATGTGTAATAGTAACACATTAGACTTTAAGTGTAGTGTAGTGTTCCTATACCATCATAAATTTTAATAAGAACTCGTGGGTTGTCAATCATCTTCATTTTTGCCATTTATGTGGAGTCTGCATAACAAGTAATCTCTCTTCATCATCTCTGTCCGAGTCCATCTCTGATATCAGTGTCAGATCACTCATGGTTAAGTTGATGCATTCTTCCCCTGCTTCTTTGAATGACTATTTTATTTTGAAAATTACCTTCCCAAATTTAACTTTAAGATACTGAACATTTTCGTTTGATATTTTTCAGTGGAAACTACTTATGGCAATACCCATACAAAACTGGTCCAGGGTGCGAAAATCTGTGCTGCGACGAACAATGCGATGAGCCTGCATATGGACCATCTTGCATGATCTAATTTTAAAGATTCAAGAGACTACATCACCATTAAATTTACCAAAACTTTCGTGACCTATGAAACGATTAAACTTAAAATTAGGATACATATATCTGTTTGTTTCTAGATGATTTTGTGCTGTTGAATTGTATCGAAGCAATCTGAAGAAGGTATCTGTTAATGTCAATGATGTTGACTTTAATATTTATATCACTTTTTGTTTAAAAGTGTTTTAAATTTAATATAAGTAAATCATAATTGAATGATTGTTTTGATGGTCAGTTTATTTCTTTTCATTCTTTTCTCATTTTAGGAGTGTCAGGTCATTTATATTATCATTTCACTTAGTTCTACTATCTATAGTATTAGTTATGTCATCTCTCACATCTCTCGTATTATTATTTTTGCTATCTTCCAATATCTATCTTATTTTAGTTCTGTATCTCTCACTGTCTGTCTTATTCTTATTTGGGCCATTTTTCACCCTCTATCTTATTGTAAGTTCTGCCTCACTAGCTATTTTTTAAACTTAAGAGCAAATATTTATTCATATCCAACATATTTTTAAATATATTATTTTTCAAACTTTTTATTGCGTTTCTTTTAATATTCAGAATCATTTGTATTTCATAATTATTTTTGAAACAATAAATAATAATAATAAAAAAGACAATTTATATAGTGCGATCTAGAGAGAAAACGCTCCAGGGAAATAATTATATTTGGTTGTGAGGAAGTTTGAAAGTGCTTTCTTAAAAAAACTTATTTTTATTAAGGAATTTATTAAGGAAAATACCCTCGAATAAACATTATAGTATAGCCCAAGTATACATTGACTAGCTCATAATATCATGATATATCTCTGTCTTCATCATCATGTTGTTAAAGCTACTCAAAAAAAGAAGCATTGTTATAACTACTTTTCAATCTAAGGTAGCATGCTAGTCAAAAATGTAAGTTAAAAGTAGTTTACAGCTAATCTTATGATAATGTGAGCTTCTTGTAGTACCATTTTCAATAACACTGCTTCTTTCATTATAAGAAATTTTATCTGACTGAGAATCACTAGACTTTATCTATATTTGTACTATACGTACCACATTTTGATTAAAAAAAAAAACAAATTAAACGCAATAAATATATTTACCAAAATATACATTTATATTATTTTCATGTCTTTTTTTAATTCCTTTATATTTTTGCCATTGATCCTTTCCTATGGAACCAAGTCTTAAAAAGATTTATGAAAATTGAAGTATCACTTGTTTGGACTTGTATTGTTTTAAGACTGTTTTGAAAATGTAACTATTACAGTGCTATTTAAGTGAATATTGAGAATTACTGCACGGCTCAAGGCCTGTGACAAACTCTAATCAGAAATTTTGTGCATTTGTCGTAAATACTAAAACACATGCTAAAATCCTATGCTAAAACCCTATATACACAATTCCAACAGCATCATAGTCTCAACAACCACATCAAAATCATTTTCAAGAACTCCTCATCATATACATGTTCTATATTCTCATCAGTCATTCATTTACATGCCTCTGTGGAGGCATTCAAAAGTTTCCCACTCCTCGTTATTGCCCTGTCAAAGAACCACTTTGTGACATATTTTTTATACTATGCGTATCCAGAAAGTAAGTGTACTGAGGCTCTCACGACCGGATGGATTTTATTTTCGACATGTTGGCTACACTTCCGTGTAGCCTGACCCTTCCCCTCCCCAACGAGACCGGTTCGAGGTCAGTACGTTGAGAAGTGTCGACGCGACAGCACGTTTCGTGAAAAATGTCAATCCAATCTTCCGCCAAGTGCAAAATTCGCGGCGTCATCCGTTATCTCGTTTGGAAGGGAAACCTCCGGTTGAGGTTTATAATGAGGTGAAAACTGCATATGGTGATAAAGCTATGAATCGTACGAGTATGTACAAGTGGTGTCGCAAGTTTAAAAACGGTCACGTCACACCTCTTCACCCTCCGCCAAAAAGTTCAAAACCACAATTTCAGCCAAGAAAATCATGGCATCCGTGTTTTGGGACTGTCAAGGCATAATTTTAATTGAATATATGCCTCAAGAGAGACCATCAACTCTGCAAGATACTGTGAGACCCTAAAAAAATTGCGGAGGGCGATTCAGAACAAGAGGAGAGGCATGCTGACAAAGGGAGTCTGCCTGCTGCACGACAATGCCAGACCACACACGGCCAACGCCACGAAGGAACTGCTCGCCTCGTTTAAATGGGATGTCCTGAACCATCCCGCGCATTCCCCTGACCTAGCACCTTCAGATTACTATCTCTATACCTCCCTGAAGCTGCACATGGGTGGAAAAAGGTTTTCAATCGACGAGGAGGTAAATGAGGAGGTGGAGAAGTGGACGGAAGAGTTGGCGGGAAACTACTTCGAGGAAGGCATCAAAAAGTTGATACCCCGCTTCACCATCTGCATTGAGAGGAATGGCGACTATGTCGAAAAATAGCTTACATATGTACTACGGTAACCACGTAATTTTTTTGTTTAAATAAAAAAAATTGTAACCTACAAAAATTCAGTACACTTACTTTCTGGATATGCCTCGTATATAAGAAGATTCGACATTACAAAAATCACAACTTTACTTCAGGAATATGTTGTAAATTCTTAGAGCAAATAATTTCACGTTTTTCCTTCTAAATGATACATGAACGAGCGGGGTTAATTTTAAGTTTTACAATTATAAGAAATAAATAAAGAAGTTTTTCTATGTAACAAGTTGATGTGGGTTAACAAAGATGAGATCTATATTAATTCCATAACTTTATCATCTCCGTCTTTCTTCCCCCTTTGTTTTTATTTCTTTTTTTTTGTGATGTGCATGGTCCCTGTGAAAATGTAGCATGGTCCCAGGACGTTTCACAAATTTGCCCGATTACAACCTTGTAATGACGTTCGGTTATTTTAATTATTTTATCGAATTCAATTTAATCCTAGATTCTAATAAATAGCAAGTTATTTAGGTAAATACATTACATAAAACTAACAATAATGACAAATTAATACATCTTGTTACAAATAAGCAAAAATGTGGCAGTTTGTTAAAATCAAATAGTATTTGGCGACATTCATCAAAAGTCACTACGTTAGGCCGTATTGGCTAGGGATGGGGTATACGATAGTTGGACTTTTGATTTTTTTATTAATAAAATTAAATGTCCGTAATTGGTATTAATTCATAGTGGATCTTGGACTATTTAAAGATAGATTCACATCATACAATACATTAGAAAGTCAGTAGAATGAAAATTAGGAATTAAAACGTCAGTTTAAAGAAAAACAATTTTTGATTTATAAAAAAACTATTCGATTTGTTAAAAAAAAACTATTTCACCCCATCCCTTTGAGACATGACATTTCAAACATCACAGGGACCATGCTACATTTTCTTGAGTATAATGTTGTTTATTTTAGTGACTTGGAATATTATATATTAGTATCTCTTCCTCAAAACAATTTCCTCTCTAAACGGCACTATAAATTGTCCTTTTATTATTATCATAGTAGTAAACTTGTTATTGGTTGCACTTTATATATAAATGTAACACTTATAACAATAATAAAATATACATTTATATAGCGCTGTTTAGAGAGTTAACTTTAGGTTTATCAAATAAAAATTCAAACACACGACTAGAGTAGGCTGAATTTCCCTCTAAGCATTTACAGTACCC
The DNA here is from genome assembly GCA_949825065.1 of Odontocerum albicorne. Classification (NCBI taxonomy): domain Eukaryota; kingdom Metazoa; phylum Arthropoda; class Insecta; order Trichoptera; family Odontoceridae; genus Odontocerum; species Odontocerum albicorne. Next base: position 8,739,459 of record OX463862.1, read on the forward strand.
GGCGGCAAGTAATACACATCGGGCTTAAGAAAGAGATTGTCTGTCATTCATACACGTGTTCCGTCGCAATTTGTCAGTCTTTCTAGATACCGAACTGTTAGCGCATTGTGAGACAGAGATGACGCTCTACAAAGCCGATTATGGCCGACAGTCTCTTTCTTAAGCCCGATGTGTATTACTTACCGCCGGGTACTGTACTGTACTTTCCTTTCGTAACATACTTTTTTTTATATGGTACAAATATTTGTCAAGGCTATACCTATATACACATTTATTACTTAACTAATCTTATTTATATATTATAATTTATGAACTTACTTAATCTTATTTTCCTAACATACATGTAATTTTAATTTTATCTTAATATATGGACTCTTAGAAATAATTTACACCAACATACTACTTATAACTAGATAACAATTCTTACAACTAATTATTTAGCAAGAACAAGTCCACTCGTTCAGTCTACTTATATTCCATCTCATTCACTCAGACCTTGGCCCTCCCAGCTAATATAGGATGGTCGCGCCATAACACACTAAACTTCCGTGTGGAAGGTCGCCGGTTCAAACCCCGCGCTGTGCTACTCACCTCGAACGACACAGGCATTTTTTCCACCTAGTATTCGGGGGTATTCGGATACCTATAACTTCGATCATATAAGTTCTTTCAAGAAAGGAAGAAAAAAAAATATGCTGTTGTGCTCCAATCGTCTTCCTTTGGTGTGCTATTGGATCCAGTACAGCGGTTAGGCTGGTGAGTTTGCTGGTGTGCATCGGCTCACTCACTGGTATATTATGATATCTTGAGATTTTTTCCATATTTTTGTACTGTATTTTATTTTTTACTTTCATTGTTTTGCGTACATGGTTATGCATGCATCATCTGGTGAGCTTATTGCTGTACAACATTTTTTTCCAACCAACCAGCTCGTCTTGAACATGTTAAGTGAAGAACATAAACAAAAAAAATTGCTAATTTCTAAACAATAATAGTAGAACTAGATAAAAAGAATTTGTTCAAGAATAAAGAAGGGGAACAAAGGAAAATTAAGATGAAAGGATATTCTGAGTGATGTTATATTTTTTTCAATTATCTCTTGAATACAAATAACACATCTTTTAACTCTTGAGAGTTCATTTTACAGTCGCACGTGTGTAAAATGAGTGTGGTATATAAGTATATAAAGGAATTTCTCATCGCCTAATTAAGAGAATCGCCTAAATAGAGAAAGTGGAATTTTTCCTAAAGATATGAATGAGAAGTGGTATTATTAAGCATCCAAAATAATGCAGACAGAATGTGAAGGTCTCTTTGCTGTCTGATTTTAAGCCATAGAAGTTTGTTCCGAAACCCTTACATTGATATCGAAATAACATACGTCACTGTAGTCAAGTAATGGAAACTTAGAAGAGTAGTATTTGACTTTAAAACAGAAAAAAAATACGCATCGTATTAAGAAAATATAAAGATGTTGCAACTTAACTTAGAGACGTGATTACACTAACTCAGATTTTCATCAATATGGATTCACAGATTTTTGACAATACTGAATAACAAAATTATCCATTTCAACACTATAATGATCGATAATACAAAATGTGTACCATGGCCTTGTCTATCATTGCTAGCCGATGGTACCACATGTGTATCATGATTCTGCCAATGGTTACTGTCCGGTGATACAACCCTTGTACTACGTTTTCGTCAACCATTATTGTCCGAAGCACAACCCATATGTCATTTTATTTTTCGACCAGAATGCATGGATCCCCAGCCCTTTTCAACAAAGGGCTACATATTTTTTTTAGCATATGGCGGATCAGTATAAAAAAAAAACAAAAAGAAGGAGAGAGAGAGAGATTCAGAGATGTCTATTTCTTGAAAAAATTACTCGGCCCCTGGCGACATTTACCTGTGTAACCGCGCGGCCTATATAGTGTTAACAGAGTAAAAATGTTGGAAGGTTCCCATTACAAATAATTGTTTCTGTAGTTTATATGCTTTTCATCATAAATCTATCATGAGTGTGTTTGATAAAGTGCAACAGTTTTAAGACAATAAACCAATACACACACAAGCATCTTCTATCTGCAGGATGGCTAAAAATCAGACTCCATTACGAGGATTGCTTAGTGTATCGTATAATCCTAATTTTAAAAACTGGCAAGATAATTGCCCAAGAAACTTAACTAAGTGAAGTGTTTAATTGGATAAAGTATTTGATTGGGTCAAGGTATCGAGTAGTTTTGTAATTTAATTTTATATTCATTTTCCTTTTTGAATATCAGTCAATGTATACTTTATTTTTAAATATCTGTTTACACAAGTTTACTTAAGTGTGTCAATGCCGATACCACAAAGGGATATGTGATTTAATATTTCTTTCTATGGAATTAACTGAAGACATAATCACTGAAAACTAGCTAAGTAAACATTTTGAAAACTGAAACAATATTTAGTTAAAACTGTTGTCAATCTATCTAGACTTTACTATAAATAGTAAGTGATGAACCAGAGTTAGACATTACAATCTGAAGTGTTGTAGAATCCAAAATTACTTGTTTAGACTGGGAAAAAATTCATTTTTAAAAATGAAGTTCGCTTTGCTTTTTTTGGTAGCATCTTGCGCAGTTTTGGCAATCCATGGAGCTGGAGAGGTCTATAAAAGTAAGTATCTAAAATGTTAAAATTATTTCTTCTGTTAATTTTTCATTTTTCAGTATTTTTTAAACAGAGTCATTACTCTTTTAAGTTGGTGAATTATAGTTGTTTTTTTGTGATGTCCGGTAAAATCATTCTCTTACTATTTTTGGGTTTTTCATTTGAAAGTATTTAATATTATTTATATAATACTTTGCTTCAAATGCAATAAACACAATTTTTATTTTCCATTGTATTGATTTATTTTTTCGCAAAAAAAAATGGTCTGGCTATAATACACACACATACTGAACAGAAGTGTTGCCAACATGTTCAATAATGAACCGCAAGTTCCTTGTCTACTTCAGAGGTTCTAAGCCTGAAGACATGTTTACTGGGGCCGAAGACAAAAAATTTACCTCAACACGTTCATTGCCAACCTAGTGAAGTAGAAAAATACAAAAAAAAACACATAAAATAAAACTAACCGTTCGAAGTCTTATGATTGGCAGGCGCAATGAATTTTATTGGAGATGGCCAACTTATGTGTTCTCTCCAGTAACTAAATTACAAACTGACAACATCCATGCAGATCTAAAAAAAATATATATATATAAATATCGTAATTAAATGCAGTTGGTCGATTTGCAAATTGCTTTTGAACTATTTAATAAAAGTTTCTTCATAACCCATGTTAGGAGATGGAATATTCAATAGGCTAGGAAACCAAGATGCAGGTGTAGGTTTCAAAGTTCCTATGACAATGCTAAGTGTAGTTTGAAAATTTAATATCTACATATGCATCCACATTTGCAGTGTAGAAATGATTGTATTAATAAAATAAAACCATAATGTATGTGCACTTTGTAGGTCACGGTTTAACTTGCGACCAAAAGAAGAACATGGTGAATGTGCATAACGAATTGAGGTTGAAAATTGCAAATGGCTTACAAGAAGGTCAGCCAAAAGCCTCCAATATGCAAAGAATTGTAAGTGTATTGTTTGTTTTTATAATACTTCCATTTTCTTTCGTTAATACTTAATTGTACAAGGTATAATAATTTAGTTAATTACTATTTCTATCAATCATCCAATGGTAGCACAGATTGTGCAATTGAAAAGTATTTTTTTTGGGACAGAAGAGGGAAGCTGGGAGATGAGAATTGAATAACACACTTTGTCATTTTAAAGTGATATATTGTATCATTGTTTGAAGAAAGCCATAATGAATCCAGTCTTATATCAAATTGTAACTGGTTCTAAAGTGTGGCTAGTTACCATCTTTTTTGCATGAAATTTAACCTGTGATCTCTCATTTTAAACACGGGCGATTGCGGGGAAGTGGAATCTGTTTTTTACATCTACAAAATATTTTATCTCCAGACCTTTTAACTGTAGAAAGATAATACACAGCAAGGTTGACATAACCTTTAACTGGTGTATTATATATAACCTTTATAAGAAAGGTGATATGTCAGAATTTATGAATCAATTATAGATAGAATGGCTGCAATAAAGTCTTGAAATAAATAAAAGTCCAAAATACTAATTGTGAACTGATTCAATTAGCTGACAGGAAGCATTTCACTTAAATATTATATATACCTAGGGGGAATAATCTCGATAAATGGAGATTGTGAAACAGAGATTCGGAGACAAATTGGCATGGAAAAATCTACAATTGCAAAACTTATAAAGATATAGAAAAATGAGTCTATACTTCTTAATTTCAAAATTCGTAGTTCAAATTTTCTTTAAAGCACTCCATGGTGTAGACACATGGAAGCTGAGGTAAAAAAAACACTAAATGCTTTGTATCTCACGAATCGCAAGACACACCAATGTGTTCATACTCCAGAATCTACAGATCAAAAAAGGCTGTCAACGACATGCAGAATAAGAATACCATAAACTTCATCACTAGAGAACACATTACAGGATAGATTTTGATTCTTCGAAGCATAGACCGGTTTATCTATATCTTTGTCATAATAAAGAAACAAAGAAGAAATACTTTCAATATTTCTCTATTTCAGGTTTGGGATGAAGACTTGGAGAAGATTGCAGAAGGTTGGGCTCTCAATATGACATTTAAGCATAGCCCAAGTCGAGATAATGGTATGTAAAGTTATTTAAAAAAAAAACAATGTAGTAATTATGCATTTCAAAATAACAAATATGTATCTTTTATGTTGACTGGTCAATTCTGTTTAAAATTCAGAGTGTTATTTGCAAATTTGACATAATCTTAAATATATCATATTTTGCATAGTTATCCAGGTGGTGTAATTTTTGTTTTCTAAAATATTTAAGAAAAATAATAGTTATTTCAAAAATTTACTTTTTAATAAAGGGTAGTTTCGGAGTCTCCTGGTTGTGATCAACAAAAATGCATTGAAATTTACTAGAAGTTCTGACATGAAACCCTTTGTGATAGATGGTCTTCTATCATTCTATGTCAAGTGAGCAGCTTCATAACTAAATTGAACCTTTTTAACACATGGATAACTGAATAATTTATTTTAAAATCAAGGCGGTGTCAAAATATTGATCATATTTAAGATTCTTAAAAATTGGTAAAAAGGTGAGATCTTGTATATTTTAATGCCATATACAGTTACAACTTATTAACCCTATTAATCGCTTGTCTTTTAATCCTTGATAGAACAGATGGGCATTTTGAGCACCCATCAAAAGTTTACGAGAATATAGGCGTGTTATTTTTTTTTCATCACATAAATTATGTTAAATATTCCAGAATGTCAAAACATTTTTAGTTTTAAGGATTTATTGATTTTCTTTTTTTACAGAACGCTTTACTTATATCGGAGAGAACATCGCCATTGCAAGTGCTCCACGATTCAATGAGAAATCGGCGGTGTACTTGTGGTATTCCGAATTCAAGGACTTCACCTATGGCAAACTAAGAAATTATACTGCTGGACATTACACACAGGTAAATATGTCATTTATTTAGATTTTTTTATTTGCACGGCATCTTTTAGTGACTTTAAGTTACTTCTAGGGCAATATCAACATTTCTCAAATAGTGTGAATATAGAGATTCTCTCAAATGCCTCGATGCCATCATCTTGTTTACACTCCTATTTATCTGGCCTATTTCTTGGTACAGAACTATCTAAATATCCTTTAATAGATTCATGCCAACCTAATGTGGTGAAGTACCCCTATGGACAAAGTGCTTTTTAGCATTAGTACCTAAATTGCTGTGTTATTTTATACAGTATTAGGCTTTTTTGTACTCCTTTTTCAGTATTTGCTATGAAGTTAAAACTCCGTATAATTTATTTGTACACTTATAAAACTCCGTACAATTTATTTGTACATATCAATCAACTCTCATCACATAACTGCCCTTGCTTCCATCCTTGCTTCCAACTGTTATTTAATTTCAAATTATCTAACAATGGATAATGAAAATTAAAAATATCTACTATTTACTAAAAACACATGATAGGTATGATGAATTTTATAGGCAATGTCCAACTAATGCATTAATTCACAACCTTCATGGCCTAGTTGGTAAGACGCTGGTCTTTCATCCGGGGGTTTTGGGCTAGATTCCCAATGTAATCAATGGAAAAAATTGATTCTCTGTTAACAATACACTCTTGTACTTGAAGTGTGCATTTATTGCTGTCCACGTAATATTTCTTACAAATATGATGTTCAACTGTGAGTAACTTACCTACTCCACTGATTTTTTATATATATTTTTTTAAAAACAGTGGCATACAAGTCTTCTGTTTGTTCTTGATATTAGAGAACTCTTAAAAAATGTCTATATTTGATACTTTTTAGACACCTTCGATATAATGGAAGTATAACTCTATAAAAAAAGTTCGGAAATTATAGGATGAGTCCTGTGACAGCTCACAAATTTGCCCCAATACAACCTTATGTAATGTTTTTACCAAAATAACTTGCTATTTATTAGAATTGAGGCTTATATTAAAGTTGATAAAATAATTAAAATGACTGAACATCGTTACAAGGTTGTATTGGGGCAAATTTGTGAGCTGTCACAGGACTCATCCTAGAATTTCCGAACCATAACAACATTATTTGACAGTGCTTAAGGAATAAACCAACTTTAAAGCTAATGGTTTGCAAAAAACGTGTGATTTTAGCAAAGCATTTAAAATAAAGGACGTACTGAGTAATATTTAATTTATCGATTTGACTCTTGTTCTTTTTGCAGGTGGTATGGGCCAACACAAAGTACATGGGATGTAGTAGCTGCAAATTCGATCGCCCTAACAACAAGACCTATACCATCTACGTCTGCAACTATGGTCCAAGGTATGAATATGTTTTTTTTCGTTTATGCTTAAAGGTTTTAATGAAACTAAAAATAAATTCGAGGCATGTTTTTTTAATTAAGGTCCATTTTGAAATTACTGCTGGTTGAAGCATGGAAGTGAAATTGAGCATAAGTAATATCTTTGTATGATTCAGTAGCTTGCTGTGGGCCATTTTGTCACAGTCAAATTCATGTTTGATGCTGTGTGTGAGTAATTTACAATGAACTCAATAATGAACAATTCAGTTAACTGTGAGGATCATTTTTTGTATGTGAAAAAAAAAATAATGCTGCTTTAATTCACTGACAATTTTTCGAGACTTATGGGCTTAATTTTGCGAGTTACAGTAAGTAAGACAGTGATGTCGTTTATTTCCAAAGCTGGTACGGGGACAATTGGGATACTGGCTCTAGGTAAAAAAAATTACCCTATTGTGCGGGAACGTTTTCGAAACAGAGACACTTTCGAAAATGTTAAAATGCTTTGTCCCGGCTCTGTTTCGGGAAGAGCGAATGAATATCATTTATGAAGAGTGTATCTGTTAGCTGTTTGCCAAATCGGGTATTTCTACCTATTTATGTATTAAAAAAATCGCTTGCATCACAGTAGTCTGAAAATGATGATGAACTGGAGAGTGGCATAAATTAATAGTGACATAAATTAATAGACTTTTTTGATTATGGAATAACGAAACTGATTGCATAATACCAAAAATGCATAAATAATAATGATAACTATGTGAACAAGTAATGTAAATGCTTGAATATTTTTTGATAATATTAATAATAGGTCAATTTATATAGCTTGTGCAGAGAGCAGACTCTCCATAAGGGCGCTCCAATATCATTGATAGAATAAAAATAAAGCAAAATAAATATAAACAAGTTGATTGTAAGAATAGAAAGGTAGTGACTGCAGCCATTAGATAAGATTCTTTCCTGCATCTAAATATGTTCTATTTGGTAAGACAACCGCAGAAAAGTTACCAAGGGAAGATGAAGTGCACAGAAACCTTTGTAGATTTTCCGATGTGTGATAGTAACACTAACAATGACTGTTTTATTTTGAAAATTACCTTCCCAAATTTAACTTTAAGATACTGAAAATTTTCGTTTGATATTTTTCAGTGGAAACTACTTATGGCAATACCCATACAAAACTGGTCCAGGATGCGAAGATCTGTGCTGCGAACAACAATGCGATGAGCCTGCATATGGACCATCTTGCATGATCTAATTTTAAAGATTCAAGAGACTACATCACCATTAAATTTACGAAAACTTTCGTTACCTATGAAACGATTAAACTTGAAATTAGGCTACAAATATCTGATTGTTTCTAGAACCTAAGTCTTGCGAGAATTATATCATGGGATCTTGGACGATAGATGATTTTGTGCTGTTGAATTGTATCGAAGCAATCTGAAGAAGGTATCTGCTTGATGTCAATGATGTTGACTTTTTGGTTAAAAGTGTTTTAAATTTAATCTAAGTTTATCATAATTGAATGATTTTTTTGATGGTCAGTTTATTTTTTTTATTCGTATCTCATTTAAGGAGTGTCAGGTCATTTATATTATCATTTCACTTAGTTCTACTATCTATATTATTAGTTCTGTCATCTCTCGTATTATTATTTTTGCTATCTTCCAATATCTATCTTATTTTAGTTCTGTATCTGTCACTGTCTGTCTTATTCTTATTTGTGCTCTTTTTCCCCCTCTATGTTATTGTTAGTTCTGCCTCACTAGCTATTTTTTAAACTTAAGAGCAAATGTTTCTTCATAATCAACTATATTTTTATATATATTATTTTTCAAACTTTTTATTGCGTTTCTTTTAATCTTCAGAATCATTTGTTTTTCATAATTCTTTTTGAAACAATAAATAATAATAATAAAAAAGACAATTTATATAGTGCGGTCTAGAGAGAAAACTCTCCAGGCAAATATTTATATTTGGTTGTGAGGAAGTTTGAAAATGCTTTCTTAAAAAAACTGTTTGTTCTTTTCCCTTCCATTAGTTTTGTAACAAACTTGTTTCCTCACAATTTTAGATTTCGGAAAGGTTTAACTATTAAACTTATTTCATCTGAAATAATGCTTTTCTTTCTTTATCACAATACATAGATTCTGAAAGTGCTTATGTAGATGGATTTATCTCAAAATAATAATTACTTGATTATTGATCTTTATTAGAAATGAATAAATCTATAAATGGTATTATTGTACAAAAGTTTGAGATTCAGTTAGTAAAATATATGGTAGTGATCCACGTTGTCAAAATTTGAGCTTAAATGCTAATATTGGATTAGGGAAAATATTATATCCTCGAGCCAGCCCAAGTATATATAAACTGGCTCATAATATCATGATATATCTCTGTCTTCATCATTATGTTGTTAAAGCTACTCTAAAAAAGAAGTACTGTTATAACTACTTTTCAATCTTAAGTAGCATGCTAGTCAAAAATTTAAGTTAAAAGTAGTTTACAGCTACTCTTATGATAATGTGAGCTAATTGTAGTGGCATTTTCAATAACACTTCTTCTTTCATTATATGAAATGATATCTGACTGAGAATCACTAGACTTCATTTATATTTGTATGTACCACATTTTGATTTAAAAGAAAACAAATTAAACGCAATAAATATATTTACCAAAATATACATTTATATTATTTTTATGTCTTTTTTTAATTCCTTTATATTTTTGCCATTGATCCTTTCCTATGGAACCAAGTCTTAAAAAGATTTATGAAAATTGAAGTATCACTTGTTTGGACTTGTATTGTTTTAAGACTGTTTTGAAAAAGTTACTAATACAGTGCTATTTAAGTGGATATTGAGAACTACTGCAAGGCTCAAGGCCTGCGATAAACTCTAATCACGAATTTTGTACATTTGTCGTAAATACTAAAACACATGCTAAAATCTTATGTTACCGAAAGAAAGTGGAATTTTTCCTGAATATATATGTGAATAGCGTCGCTTGCTCACCCATAGCGGTTGTTTAGAATGAATATACCTACGTCACACACTGGCACACGTTTGATTATATTGGTGAATTTATTCCTGATTTTCACAAAATATCTCTGATATGGTCGATAAGTGCTAATTATTATTAATATTATTTTTTCATTCAATGCGTAAATGTATTACGGAGCAATACCTAAAATCTGAACCCAGTATTTATTATATTTATAGAGATATTAAAGATTTTAGAAGCAATGTGCACTAGTTACACATCACAGGACAGGAAGGATTAAATGTGTATTCTTTTCCATTATCATGAAAAATATATACAATTTCAGAATATATGTACGAGTATATGTAAATACTATGTTCCTATCAATAAATATATATTTATTTAAAACTGCTAACTTTTGTAATTACTTTTAATTTTGAATGAAAACAATGTTTATGTAAATTATTTTATTAAATGAAATTATTGATGCCATCATGAATCAAGATTGTTTTTGGTGCCATATTCACAAGCTGAACTGTAAGAATATTACCACTCACACACGGAACAACCTTGTTGAATGTTTTTGGTGCCATATTCACAAACTGAACTGTAAGAATATTACCACTCACACACGGAACAACCTTGTTGAATGTTTTTGGTGCCATATTCACAAACTGAACTGTAAGAATATTACCACTCACACACGGAACAACCTTGTTGAATGAATTTTTCGATATTGATATTTTCTACATCTCAGTGGATAAATTGAGGATTTAACTCCTTAATAAACTTTGTAGGTATAATTGAATCACTTCACAGGAAAGCATGAGTAACAATGTTCTTGTTATCATGTTATATAAAGGCTTGTGATAATTTAACTCCTTAATAAACTTTGTAGGTATAATTGAGTCACTTCACAGGGAAGCATGATCAACAATGTTCTTGTTGTTATGTTAAATAAAGGTTTGTGATAATTTAACTCCTTAATAAACTTTGTAGGTATAATTGAGTCATTTCACAGGAAAGCATGAGTAATAATGTTCTTGTTGTTATGTTATATAAAGGCTTGTGATAATTTAACTCCTTAATAAACTTTGTAGGAATAATTGAGTCACTTCACAGGGAAGCATGAGTAACAATGTTCTTGTTGTTATTATGTTATATAAAAGCTTGTGATAATTTAATGTTTTTCCTATTATTTGATGGGTTAAGCGTGTATCAAATGTAAAATAAATAAATAAAAATGTAGCGCACTGGACCGTATTAGACACTAGAAAGTATAACATTAGTTAGAACCACCCGCATGTGGTGTATAAACACAGTGTGTTTGTGAGTGGACTTGATCACAAAACTCCTTTATTAACTTTCTCAGTCATTCTATAAAAAAAGAGAACTAGTTTTAGGAAGACCTAAAATACAATGTGGAATAAATTCTGAAAGAGGGAAGAGAGAAAAGCCTTTATAATAGAAGGGTATCCATGACGAGGTGTACGGACATAGAAGAAGTGAAATGTAATATGTGTGCTAGGATAGAACAAAGTGGATATATATTCTGTCCACCGATCCCAATACAGCTATTATATTGTATAGTATTTAACTTTCATTGTGTGTAATACAACCTGGTGGGCTTAGTGACATGGATATTTAACTTTCATTGTGTATAATACAACCTGGTGGGCTTAGTGTCATGGATATTTTTTTCTAACCAACCAGAATTATGTCAAGTGAAAACCAGACTGGAATAATTTTTACAAAATCTTGGTTTTAATGTAAAACAAATCCGTAACCCTTAGGGGACTGGAAGACAGACATCTAACCAACTAGGCCAGTAATGGGTAACCTTTTTAGCTAGGCGTGTCAAAATTCTGAAAAAATTTGGCTTGACCCGGGTGCCGTATCACATCTAGGAATATTTTTTTTTTTTACAGTCCTAGTAAATGAAAGAGTTTTGTTTTTGAACTATTTATTTATTATTATTAAAAAGCAAAAACAAATAATTATTTACAATACATTAGTGACTTTTTTGTTGCTGAATTGCATTTGCTAAATCTTCAATTGAAGGTTGGTATTTCGTACATTTTAAACACAAGCAAGCGATACAAACTTCATCAGTCAGTCGGTTTCTTTTATTTGTTTTAATATTATTCAACACAACGAGAATAAGGTCTCACGAAAGTACATTGAGGGAAATATTGTGAGTAAAGTCATCGCTAGATTTTCAGAGTGCCAAAAGTGTTCGGTAATCGGTGCCAAGCATTCAAAATATCTTGTTCGTAGTGGCACTCTTCTTCATTCTCCAAACGATTTCTCTCTGGATTCATGAATTTGGATCTCAAGTTGACGAACTCTTGAGCCCAGATGCTGTCTAGAAATTTTGCGAAAATATATGAGCGAAGAAAGCGCATCGCTCGTTCTTGGGCAAAGATCGTCCGTAAACGATGCGTGTCACCCAAAATGTCTTGGTGTGTCACCACTGACACGCGTGTCGTAGGTTACCCATCAATAAACTAGGCCATGGAGGTTGAATATTCCAATATGGTTACGGCATGATTGTAATGATGGTGATAATGACAACATCCAAAGTAGCCAGCTACATTTGAACTACAACAATTCTATATATGTTCGTATCATCATCTCTGTTGTTCTGTATTACTGAGGGTCTGTGATCTATGAGGTGTTGATGTTGAACAGAAGTTTATAGGTTTCATCAATTATTTCCTTCACCTGACCACTCCATATTTATTTATAAGTATTATGTACCTTATAACAAAAATATAAATAATATAAAAGAACCAATAGTGAGTGCTCAATACATCAAGCTTTACAAAATACATAAAAAAAATATAAATATTTAGAATGAAAAAAGTATCAAATTGTAAAATCACATGTTACCAACACAATACGGGGCTGTCCATAGGCGCACAGCCCGCACTGCGCAAAAAATACAAACACAATAGACAAATCATTGAAAAACAAATCAAAACTTAAATATAAATTGAAAATAAAATATATAAGACGGAATCAGACAGGTACAACATTACAAATCCTCAAAAAGCACGGGGAAAAAATCACAAAAATAGTAAAAAAAAAAACAATAATCAATTAAAAAGCAGTTTAAAAAAGTTCTTCAAAAGTTCTCTAAAGACACACGGAATCTCACTTCAAGGCTCGGATATGGCTGGTACCTTGTCTCTGCCTTACACACTCCCTATGAGCATCCATTTCTCTAGATTATAAAGTATGCTGTGAGCATATTGGGGATAGTCATACAGTCACATTTGACTCCCAGAGTATGGAGACGTACATTCTCCATATATAGGTGCCATAATATAAAAATATATTATTCATTCTAATGTTTTGACTATTTGTAATATTAAAAAATATTATTCGTTCTAATGTTTTGACTATTTGTAATATTAAAAAATATTATTATCTCTTCTTACTTGTCTGATAGAACTCAGAGAGTCAAATTGGGTGATAGTGTATTTGGTGAGCCTCTTTTTGTAAGATTCGGAGTACCTCAAGGTAGTGTTCTGGGACCTATATTGTTCCTGATATATGTAAATCAGTTGTGTAATCTTTCTCTCAGGGGTAAGATTATTACTTTTGCGGACGACACGGTTCTTCTATTCGAGGGCCGAACATGGGATGATGTATTCTTAAAGGCTAACGAAGAATTGCGTGTAGTTAAAGAATGGATGGACTCAAATTTATTGACTCTAAATTCCCAAAAAACTAAATACATCACATTTAGCATATCTACAAGAACTCAAGCACCTACAAATAAATACATAACACTACACACTTGTTCACCCATGTCTGACTGTAGTTGTGTTTCCTTGGAAGGGTTGATAGTATAAAGTACCTTGGAGTTTATGTTGACCAGTTCCTTCGTTGGGAGATCCATGTTAACACTTTGAGCGCAAAAATCAGAAAACTAGGATACATATTCCGTATGATTCGAAATGTGCTCAGTGAAAATATTCTTAAAAGTATATACTTCGCCTTATGTCAGTCAGCACTTTCTTACGGTATATCAGTTTGGGGGGGATGCACCTTAACCCAAAAACACATATTACAGGTTTCCCAAAAATTGATTGTGAAAATAATCAATAAACTTCCTGCTCGGTATCCCACGGCGGAGCTTTTCAGAGAGTATCAGGTCCTGAACATAGCCAATTTACATCTCAAATCCATTATCTGGCACTACCATCGAGAGGAGGGGAAGATGCAAACTCAGCAGACACACATGACACGCATGGCAACTAATGAAATGTTCACCATCCCTAGAGTTAAAACCTCTTTTGCCCAAAGGCAATATGCTTATTTGGCTCCCATTACATACAATGGCGTGCCGACTTCAATAAAAGTAAAGGTAGAAAAACCATTTAGACAGTCGATCGGAGCGTGGTTGTTATTGCGACAGGATTTTGAGTACTTGGGCTTTCAGGATGAATGACGAGTGGAAAGGATTTATGTGAGCTCGTGAGTGTGGGTCTCTTCTTGTTGTTTTAATTTTGGTTGTTTTTGTATTTGTGTTTCTGTGTGTTTTTCTTTTTTTTTTTGTTTTGAATTTGTTTTGATTTTTATTCTTATGATTGTGTGCGGTATATTGTGGGATAAATATTTTTGGTCTTTCTGGAGTGATAGTGTGTGAGGAGTTGAGTTTCGCAAGATGTTTCCAGTTGTAGTTGAGTGTCACTGTTTGTCAGGTTGATGAGAGCGTGCAACGGGGTTTTTTGTGTTATCAAAAATCGGAAAGAAGTATCGATTTATTTTTTCATGCTAAATATCCTCAGTGAGATACAGGCAAAAGCCTAGTTTACTGGGGATAGGACAAATGAAAGGCAACAAACCCAGATCCATTAAAATTATATGTCCAAATCAAATTACCTGTTGTTTTTTCTCAAATTGTGTTTATTTCTTGTCATGTGTAATAATAAATAAAAATAAATAAAATAAAAAATTATTCGTTCTAATGTTTTGGCTATTTGTAATATAAAAAAAATATTATTCGTTCTAATGTTTTGGCTATTTGTAATATAAAAAAAATATTATTCGTTCTAATTTTTTGACTATTTGTAATATAAAAAAAATATTATTCGTTCTAATGTTTTGACTTTTTGTAATATTAAAAAATATTATTCATTCTAATGTTTTGACTATTTGTAATATTAAAAAATATTATTCATTCTAATGTTTTGACTATTCAAATAATAACAAAAAATTTGCTACTTGTATTCGAACTAACATATTGACACAGTTTGTTTGTTCAGTTGACTAGAAAACAGGAAGAATTTTACATTCAGTTTGAAAGCTGTATTGACTTATTTTTATTTCTCCACTTTTTGATAACATATGTATTGCTTCTTTGAATAATGTACTAAACCTTGACTTATCACGTAAATTAATTATTACTTACCGTGAACACCATAATTAAAAGTTTTTAAATGAGAAAATGATAATTATTTTATAGTTTTCAAATTTATTTTATCTTTTAATTAACACCGCACATACGAGGGCAATCTGGAAAGAAACATATTATTTATCAAAAAAATATCAGTGTAGTTACATTTTTACTATTCACAACTTCAACTTTTTCCTATTGAAGTGCTTTCGTAATGTTAAACAATATTTTCCTATTGAAGTACTTGTCGTTATGTTTAACAATCTTTTCCTATTGAAGTACTTGTCGTAATGTTTAACAATCTTTTCCTATTGAAGTACTTGCCGTAATATTAGACAATCTTTTCCTATTGAAGTACTCGTCGTAATGTTTAACAATCTTTTCCTATTGAAGTACTTGTCGTAATGTTAAACAATCTTTTCCTTTCGAAGTACTCGTCGTAATGTTTAACAATCTTTTCCTATTGAAGTACTTGTCGTAATGTTTAACAATCTTTTCCTATTGAAGTACTGGTCGTAATGTTTAACAATCTTTTGAATTCCATCATCGTAAAATTCAGTCGTTTGTGATTTGAGTTCCTCGTTGATACTGGACTGCATCTCCTCCTTATCATTGCTAAAGTGCTGGAGTGCAAACTATTTCGTTATGTTATAAAGTATTCACTAAGTGCTGAGCTAAATCTGGGCTGTATTCAAATGTTCAGCATCTTTCCGATCATAGACTAGCACTATATTCAAACAGAGATTGTTTATTGGCTTTTCCGATTCGCCGCTCTTCTTTTTTTAGGTCGTCCTTTACTGTCCATACAGTGAGACTCTGAAATCAGTTACAAACCATTGTTAGACTCGTTCCGTCCTTGGCATGCTTTAAGAAGCCACTGAAAAAACTCTTAATATCTAGTCAGTAATATAACGTGTTCCATTCCTGATTTTTCCTTTCCTCTCAACCATCCCTTCCTTTTCCTTTGATTGATGATATCTCACTTTATATGAAAAGGAATGTTTATGGGTGTATGCTCACGTATGTGTTCATGGATTTCGTGAGGGCGGATAGTCATTTGAATGTTATTCACAACCATGTAACTTGGTTCATTTACTTTTTGTCTGATTGACTAGAAGAGAGAAAGATGTCTGGCAATAATACCCCCAGATTTCATTTGCAATAAAAGTGTTTAATAAACATTTTGTTTTGTCAATAAATGAATAAATACTAAAAATGGAAAATAAGTAGAGAAGTAAGTGAACAACTTACATATGTCTCTCCATGTATTCTCAATTGATGGGTAACCTATAGTAAATACTTTATTGGCTAATATTAAAATAAAATTGTCATATTGACACATATGGCACTAATGAACTCAATGTCTTTAAAAACACTTCCAATTGTCTATGGAATTTTTGATTAAAACATTATAGACCAATTTCAAAGGGTTTCAGCGGAAAAACATTGAAAAATTTGAATATTATGGTTTAAAAAAGAACACTTGCAAATAGCCTTCTGCCATTTGTCTTTATATTTTGGGTATAAATACTGTAAAATTAGCACTTACAGATCATTGCTAATGCAGTATCAGTACAGTTTTATAGTGTTTCTTTTAGTGTTCTAAGATTTGTTAATATTAAAATGAAGTTTTTAATTTTGTTACTACTAGCAGTTTTTGCAGCAGTCTCTGAGGCTCAGAGAGTTTTGTTAAGTAAGAAAATTTTGTTAAGTAAGAAAATTTTATTAAGTAAGAAAATTTTATTAAGTAAGAAAATTTTATTAAGTAAGAAAATTTTATTAAGTAAGAAAATTTTGTTAAGTACGAAAATTATTCACAATGATTTACTGATCTACGTTCATTGGATGACTCTTAAAGGTTGATGATCGAATAATAAGAATAAAATATTAAAGTTAGTTATCATTTTCAGGCAGCGGTCTAACTTGTCAGGAAAAGAAGGAAATGTTGGATGAGCATAATAAATTACGTTTGCAGATTGCGAAAGGAGAGCTGGAAAGTGTTGGAGTACCAAAAGCATCCAACATGCAAAAGCTGGTAAGTGAAATATTAGCCTTTGTTTAAATAATTCAGGCGTTATATATATATGGCATAGTCAGGCGCTTTATAAAATCAGATTTAAATCTCTCAGCAATCTTTAGGCTTTGGTCGTCAGTTTGTTTATATCCTCCATCACTCCGTGGAACCTGTATTTAGGGCATTCTCTTATAATGTGGTGTAGGGTATGAGCCGCAGCACCGCAGTCACAACTGGGGTCATCGATGTAGCCCCATCTGTGGCAGACACGGTTCAGTGTTGGCCACTCTTTGCGGTCCAGCTCAAAGCCGGCGACCCTTTTAGATGGTTTACAATTAGATATTTCTTTTTTGTGTCCCCATTTCTCCATTCTTCTGTCCAGGACTGTTCGACCATGAAACTATTGCTCTCTAAGGCCTGTGCTCTGGCCCAGAAGGGTTTTCTTAATTTGAACCTTGTATGTGGGGTATTCCTTAGGGCCAAGTTTAAAAGAGAGGTGTTGTTCTTTGCCCTTGTCCATTCTCTCACTGTAGATGCATTCCTACGAATGTGGGGAGGAGCTATGTTGGTCAGTACGGGTAGCCATTGGCATTGGGTGAGTTTCAACACACCGGCTATCGTTCTCATGGTGGTATTGAGCTGGGTGTCCACTTTCTTAGCATGAGCACTGCCACCCCATACGGGTGCCCAGTATTCGGCAGTAGAGTAGACAAGTGATAGTCCCGCTGTTCGCAGTGTGTCAGCGCATGCTCCCCATCCGGACCCTGACAGCTTCTGGATGACTGGCGCTACTTTGTGGACATCCATAATTACTAGAAATAAGAGTAAAATAATTGACTTTGTTTTCTTTCATTTTATTTTTAGCAATATATCATTTCGATTTAAAATTTTCCAGCCCGATTTAGTTAGAGCTTGTATGGACAGATACCATGCTGACTATGTTCATCACATGGTTAGGTGATGTTATAATTAAAATTTGACACATTTATCTTCCGTAGTCTGTCAACTAGAGCTGATGGAAGATGTTTGTTTCATTATATTCTGAAACGTTAAAAATTTAATACTGTACAGTTATCAAGTTTCTTATAATAAAAGTCTGGAAGAAACAACGTATCTAAATGTCATTTATTTTCTACTGAGCTTTTCCTTTCTTTGAAAGAATCTTGATAGCCGCGCGATATTAAATTTTTGACATTTAAGAATATAACGAAACAACATGTCTTCTACCAGCCTTAGTTGATATATCACTGAGGTTAGATGTATCAAATTTTGACTGTTACATTGCATGACCGTGCAATAAGTGTGGTCAGAGTAAAATTTGTCTACATATGTACATGGTTTAACTTGTTCAGGCCGGAATTTTTGGACTTCTAAAAGCGAATGTCAAATTGACAACTTTCAAAATCGAAATCTTTATAGATTTATCAAAATTTAATGGTTTTAAAAATTCAGACTATTTACATGAGAACTAGTGAATTTAATCAATTTTGACCAATGTTCTATAATAATTTTTAATCTGTGATAGCGTGGAAAAGATCTTTTTCTTTGGCAATTACAAAAGTTGCAGGTATACAAAAAATCTCAGTGATTCTAAGGTTTAGAAAGGTATTGAGAATTGGGATCCCATCATCTACTAAGTTTTTGTCATGAATTTTTAAATTTATTTTTCGTGTGAATTTGGGAGCCTGGGCCATTTAGCCCTATAGTAAATTATGGCCTGACAACCCGATAATTTGGGAAACTTCCTGCTTAATTAAAGTTTGAACCATTATTTCAGGTTTGGGAAGATGGTCTTGAGGACCTTGCACAAGCTTGGGCAATGAATATGACTTTCCAACATAGTCCATCACGAAAACATGGTAAGTATATCAGTTTTAATATCCGAGATACCACTAATTCTTCTTCCTTTATATGCTTCCCTTTAACATATATGAATTGGGGATTTGGACATATTGAAGAGCATTGAAGACTGATAGTATTGTATTACGCCCCATTAATTAAGCCTTCTGGCTTAGAATCATTTGAGTAGCCACTGAACCCGCAGTTTATCATTACACGTGTTGGCAACACTACCACATGTGAAGAGGCAACAACTCTTGCACATTTAATAAGCGTGTGTGCGAATTGTTACGATAAACTTTTATAAGACAGGGATATAATTTTATTTACTTTTTGGTACCATTGAGAATCGAACAAGAAACTCCTGTATGGAAGTCTAATGTTTTATCAACTTGGCCATGAAGGTCTTCAATGTGCGATACCAGTAATGAACTCAGATAGAAAAATATTAAATTAATATGTTGAGAGTTGTTGATAAAAAACTTAAAATATTAAATACTGTCATCTTCTCACTCTCTTCCTTGAGTTGGAGTGCCTTGAGAAGAGTCTGCTCTCTAAATGATGCTGTATAGATTGTCCTTTTATTATTATTACTTAATTTTGTATTTCAGCTTGGTTCAGATATGTTGGAGAGAATCTGGCTTATGGTAATGCACCTAAATTCGACCATTTCCGATCTATCGCTCTATGGTTCAATGAGTACAAGTCATTCCCCTATGGAAAATTACTAAATTACAATGCTGGACATTACACTCAGGTATGTACTATATACCTTTTTCTTATGTGTTGTTTTTTTTTGCAAAGTAAAAAATATATTTCAGTTCGATCCCACTTTTCCCCACACTGTTATGAGAGACAAAATAAGTCCCCATCTAGCGTGATCTACACCAGGAGGTCCAAATCTTCTTTATTTTTATTATGAGTCCGACGAAAAAAGAACTGTCCAAAGGGACACCTTCTCCAGTGGCTACACACCTGAATGTGAAAAGAACAATAGTGACGACGGACTTAAGGTCTGACATTACGGGAAAAGGAAAATGATTGGACCCACCAAGTTGTCAATACTAAAATATATTATTTCAGTTTTGGATGAAAACGAGTTATTGCTATTTTACAAATCACCGTTATCAAGTTTACGTGTATATTACATACCACGAAACCTCCATTGCTTAATTATTAAGACACTTGTCTCCCAACCAGATGCTTGCTGGTTCAATTTCCATTGCTATCTATTTTTTTTAAAGAGTTTGTGTACAGCACCGTGCAAAGACTGTAAAATAGGTGGATAGCTGCCGTTCAATACTCGGAGATTTCGTCTCACTTTATGCTTTTCCGGTGAAAAGTAGCGGGAGAAGAGATTCCTCTTTAGCAGATAGAGAAGTTGGCCGTAAGTAAAAGACAGTTGACGTTCGAGAAACTGAGAAAGTATTTTTTTATATTTTGCGCTCCTTATGTGCGGCCAATCGCTCATCGTAAGCGCCTGTTTTCGCCCATGCATGCCGTCATGGCTTGCGAGATATTACATATCTTGCACGTTTTTGTATGCATGGGCCGGCCGATTTTTGCTACTAGCTCTCGCGGAGGCCACATATAAGAAATATTTCTTTACAGTCGGTACACAACAAGTACATCAAACAAGAAATTATACATTTAAATATCAAACAAGAAATATAAATAAATCACATTTTAGGTAACGCATACGTCCGATATAGTTTGAGTCTAGTCTTTATTTCAGGCCTATGTAACACTTTTCTGGTTAGTTGTGTAATTTAGGAGTTTGCAATTTTTTTTTGAGTTATATCACCAAATGAAAGTAACAAAAGGGTGATGTATCACTAGTATTCCTCTTGGTCCCCTCATCTGCTCCCTCATGTCCCCTTATAATTAAATTTTCACCTAAACGTACTCTTTATTCACTGCAATTAATATACCTTAGAACTTGAGTTTAGAAAGTTTATATATGCAACAAAAATTAACCGAAACATATAAGAAATACAAACATACCATCATGCTATTTCCCAGTCAGAGAAGGCAGAGTGTCAGACTTTTCTATCTCTACACACATCATTAGCCTCGTTCCCCTTCATATACCTTCTCACACAAATACATCTCTTCTGACTTTCCACATTTTCATTACTTCAAAACATCATTCACTCGATCCAACCATATATAATATGTCTTCAGCGAGTTCTCCGATTCTTCGAGCACATCACTCATTGCTAAGGAGATAGTTTGGAGAGGCTTGCGATTACTGAAAGCGTGGAAGAACAACACACAAGAGGAAGAATCTCAGTGCATTGGACTGACCAAGTGAGAGACACAACTGGACTACCTTTAACAACTGCTCTTCAAGACGCAGAGTGCAAGGATGGATGGAGAGGACTCGTCAGAGGTTATCATGGGAGTTACGATGCTCAGCTACACTTGAGGATTGATGAATGGATCCAACAAAACTTTCCTTAGTCTTCGTCTCCTATCCTTTACACTCACATTTGCACTATATTTAATTTTGTCAGTATTTGAAAAAATACCTTCTATAGGTTTAATAAACTTGATTTGCATAATTTAAGGGTGAAACTTAAGAAACTTGATAAAGGCACTTACCGAATTTAATGCATTTTATTCTTTTAAATGGGTAATCTTAAGTTACCTTGGTAAATGTTGTTGGTTCATGCCTTATCATGTTGTAATTCTGTTGAAGTTTCAAGGAACTTCAGTATTTTGATATTTGTTGGATATTGTTAAATCTTTAGTTTTGTTTAACAGCATAATCAAATAAATATTTTTATGTTACAGATGATTTGGGCTGACACCCTCTACCTCGGATGTGGATTTACCAGGTTTATCCACCCCAACAAGAGTATATACAAGTTCTACGTCTGTCATTATGGACCAAGGTAATTTTTTTATACAATTTTTTTCTATTTAATTTTTAATAGAAATTCTCAAACTTGACAGAGATGAATGTAAAATAAAATTCCTTACAATTTGTTATGAATTTTGTATACTTACATTGAACAATACACAAACAAAGGTTCTCCAATGCTGATTGATTGAGTTAAGTGTCATTGAGCACAGAGGAGAAGTGTGGATGGGCAAATAGATCTACTGCAAGAAGAAGATTGTGTAATATTTAATGAATTGGTAGTGTATATTTTTGTTGAACGTTCGTTTTCTCGAGTAATATTTCTTTGCTTGCCTCAAAGTGTAAGAGATATGAGTGGATGTGCAGCTTTAGGAAGCACTTGAAGACAACCCTTTTTGGGAGGTCTTATTAAAATTTATGATTATATATATGTAATACTACACATATAAAATTACACTTCATCTAAAACTCCTAAGGTTTATTTATGTTTTGTCTTCCCTTGGTAAGTTTTCTGTGGTTTTCTTACCAAATATGTTTTTCTCAACACACAGAAGCGGGGAAGTTAAAAAAATTAACCACTTAATGCTAGGGTTTTTTTACAAAGAGGGTTTCAAAAAACATCAAGTATTTTTTGTTTTTTATTTTAAGTTTATACACTTTTCAATTGAAACATAACAATTTAAACATATTTTAATTAAAAAAAAATGAAGAAATATAAAAAATTCAATTTGGTATGGTAGATTTGAAAGCATGGTGTTAAACATAGACCTACGTAAATACCAACAAATACTCTCATAGATGTTGAAAAATAATATTAATTAAGTCAAAATATTCTCACAGATGTTTTAAAATAATATTTATGGAGTCAAAATACTCATAGATGTTTTAAAATAATATGAATGAAGTCAAAATACTCTCATAGATGTTGAAAAATAATATGAATGAAGTCAAAATACTCTCATAGATGTTGAAAAATAATATGAATGAAGTCAAAATACTCTCATAGATGTTGAAAAATAATATGAATGAAGTCAAATTTTTTACATAAATAAATGTATCGTACTTGTTTTCAGTGGTAACTACATTGGATCTCTTCCTTACAAAACCGGTCCAGGTTGCGAAGACCTTTGCTGCAAGGATCAATGTAAGAGGCCATTGTATGGAGAGAGATGTGAAGGACAAGTCTCTTAAAAGTACCAAAAGCCCAAATCATTAGAGTTTGATTCCATGGGCAATCTTTCAAGTCTCCAGCGTGTAGAAGTTAATAAATGGTACTGCAAATGCCGGCAGTAGCATTTTTTTAAAATAAATTTTATAAATAATATTAAGACAACCTTCCACTTCAGATCCTATCAAAGCTCATCTATTTAGTTTATTTACCATCATTTTTAATACCGATAATATGAATTTTTATCTTTAGAAAAATATAATATAATTTAAGTATAGTTAAATAATTTTTTTAATATTCAAAATATATCTGTACTCCGGAGGCATAGGACACAATGTGCCATTTATCTAATTTTATAGGAGAGCTTTTTCTTCTTGAAGTGCCGTCTCCTATCGGAGGTGCCATAACAACATGACAATCCATATCTTGTTCACTGCAGCCTGGAATAACTTAGTGGTACAGCACCCAAACCACTCCTGCTGGTTCTTAAGCCAAGAGTTGTGGCGTCTTTCTCTGCCTCATTTGCCATTTATTTTTCTTTGGATAATTGTGTTATAATGTATCTTGTGTCACTCATTGTGTAACTGAAATTCAACAACTTGTGAATCTTTATATTTCAAATTAGTTTAAGGATGTCAATATACATATAACAAGTAACGCTATTTGTATAGTAGAGCAAATATAATAAAGAGTGTTTTTTTAAATATTTTTATTTATTATTTCAAGTATATAAAACATTTTAATACTATTGAAATAAAAAGAGCTAACTGCTGTAGCATTGAGATTCCCCACGCTGGACTTCCGTGTGGAAGGTCGTCGGTTCAAACCCCGCGCTGCAGTACTCCCCTCGAATGACACAGGCATTTTTTCCGTCTAGTATTCGAGGGTATAAAGACTTTGGTCATACACAAAAAAAAATGTTAAAATTTAAAAATCTGGTAATCAAAACAATAAAAAAACAATGAAAACCAAATCCATCTAATAATCTTTAATCATGCTCAAAGCATAATAAAAAAACATAAACAATATAATATGTCCTCAGTGAGATACAGGCAAAAGCCTAGTTTACCGGGGACACGACAAATGAAAGGCAACAAACCCAGATTCATTAAAATTGTATGTCCAAATTAAATTACCTGTTGTTTTTTCGCTTATTATGTATATTTCTTATCATGTGTAAAATAAATAAATTTAAATATTATTTATAGTTAACACTGTGGAGGTTTAAAGATATTGTAATTTTGTTTTTTCAAACACTGTTTATGCCACTTTATATAATGGTATAACCCTGCTGATTTCAAGGTTTTCATTTCATCGTCAAAGTTTTTACCTATCATCAGGGGATCACAAACAAGACTTGTTTGTGATGAAAACCTTGAAACCTGTAGGATTATGCCGTTATATAAAGTGGAATAAACAGTTTTTGAAAAAACAAATTACAACATTAACAATAAATGACCATAAATAATATATAAATACACAATATTCAAATATTCATGGTGCTTCAGTTTCCCCGATAGAAATATTCCGACAAAGATCATTTTGAAGAAGATACATAACATTGCAGCAACTATACATGAATCGTGAGGTAAGCATTGTGGTTTCTACATGAAAACGGTCTCCATGGCCTAGTTAGTTAGCCGCTTGTATTTAAACCCGAAGGCTATGTATAGGTTTGAGTTCCATTGGAACTAATTTATTTAAAAAAAGGGTTCAAGTCTGGTTTTCATCCAAAGCTTCCTTTTTTGGTAGAAACCTAATCAATTTGAATGTTGGTAATATATAAATAATTTTTTTGGTAACACATGGCAATCACCCTGCTAGATTGTACTGTATATAATACAAAGGTGTAATAAAAATAAATACAATGATAATACAAGGTGGTTGTTATTCAATTTAATACAATGATGGGAGTAGACATTGAAGGATGCAAGAAAGTATAATGTTTGGTAACACATGGCAATAACCCTGCTAGATTGAACTGTGTATAATACAAAAGTGTAATAAAACGAAATACAATGATAATACAAGGTGGTTGTTATTCAATTTAATACAATGATTGGAGTAGACATTTAAGGATGCAAGAAAGTATAACATTTGGTAACACATGGTAATAGCCCTGCTAGATTGTACTGTATATAATACAAAAGTGTAATAAAACGAAATACAATGATAATACAAGGTGGTTGTTATATTGTACAATTTAATACAATGATGGGAGTAGACATTTAAGGATGCAAGAAAGTATAGTGTTTGATAAACTTAACAATTCTGAGGCCAGATATATGTTAAAAGGTCTGTATTTCTAGAAATCAGACTATTAACTACAATAGAATCATACCTGAGACCTCTGAATGGGAACATTTTATCAATGTAGCAACGGAGGTCTTTATTTGAAATAATTGATACTAAAAAATATCAAGCTACTTATGATAAAATATAAATATAAATATAGGTTTATTGACAGCAACATAGTATGTACAAAATATATTTAAATAACACTTCTAAAACACATAAATTGCAGATAATACATTAAATACAGAAGCTATCAAAAGGTCTGGGCTCATCCAATAACATCCCCTCGACCAAGATACACCCCACTAATATAGGGCGAACTCAGCCACGGGGGCACCAGATGTTTTTCAGCCCACACCCTTGAACACGTAGAACAAGAAGATAAAAAAAACACAGAAAATAAAAAGATGACAAAAAAAATACATTCAAGAGAGAAGACATTAAAAGGTCCGGGTTCATCCCACAAACATTCCCCCGGCCGAGATACACCCCACCGTAGGGCGAGCCAGACCGCAAGAGCATCGGGGGGCTTCCCTCCCACACCCCGCATATCTAGATTAAAGAATAAATAAATAAAAAAAACAAAAACGTATGGCAGAAAACAAAATAAAAAGTAAACCCACATATACCACCTCAGGTTAACTGTCAGCAAGAACGAAAAAAAGAAAAGCCTCAAAGGAGTCTAAATTTTACAAAATGTCAAATGGAAAATGAAATAGTTGAAACATTATTGAAATAGTTAGGCAGTATAATACATTGAAATAGTTAAGCAGTTTTAAAAGAATGAATAAAATAACTATAATAAATAAAATAACTACTTTAAGAAACATATTTTTCATATTATTTTTATTGATCGTAATTTTCAATTCGATTATAATAAAAATAGCGATTTATCTGTCTGGCGTATAACTTGAGTGCCCTAATGAGAAACATAGTATATGCTTGGAACAAAATTTCACATACATATTTGAAGAGTGTTAAGTAGTGAAAAATAGAGCAATTTGCTATCCAGACATATTGAATGGATGGGTGATGAAATACTTACTAAACAAATTTATAATGCAATTATAAGCGGGTACAAATAAGAGAAATAGTAGTAGAGAAAAATAACAAATCGAAAGGCATACCAATTCAACGTAAAGTCTGACAAGGTTGTATTTTATCACCTATGTTATTCAATCAGAATTTTGTCACCTATGTTATACTCTGATATAGTTTTCAAGGAAGCACTATATAACTTGAACCTGGGGGTCAAAGAGAATGGTGTATGCATCAATAAGATCAGGTACGCAGATGGTATGGTTGTTCTGGCAGACAGTATTGACGACTTTCAAACGCTTATAGATAGAATTAATGAAGTCGGTGTGAGGCTGGGGCTGAACATGAACGTGAGTAAAATGTTCATTATGTTTGGCTGGCAGGATCACGCAGAAGCACGTCTTACATTGAACGGTGCTGATATAGAGAGAGAGAGTGGAAAAATTTAAATGCCTCGAAAGTATCCTAGTGGAAGACCACGACCCAAAAACCGAAGTCAAGTGCAGAATTGAATCATCTCGTGCAGCTTTTGATAAAATGAGAAGCGTATTCTGCGATGATAATCTAAACTTGAAACTTCGACAATGGTTAGTCAAATGCTATGTTTGGTCAGTGTTATTGCATGGAGGGGAATCATGGACCCTCAAAGTTATGAACCGACTGGAAGCATTCGAAATGTGGATGCACCGGAGAATGCTACGGATACCCTGGACGGATATGGTCAGCAATACAAGGGTTCTTCAAAGAGCCAAAGCTGATAGAGAGTTGCTGACTAATATTAAAATCTGAAAGGTATTCTATTTGGGTCATGTATAATACTTAGAGGATCAAAGTACAAATTACTGCACCTGATCATCCAAGGCAAAATAGAAGGCTGAAGAGGTGTTGGCAGGAGGCAAATCTCCTGGCTCCGCAATATATGTGATTGGTCTGGCATAAGGGGCGTTGGAGATCTTTTTCGGGCTGCCAGAGACAAAGATATCTACTCTCAGGTGATATTCAACATTGGGGGACCTGACATGACACTGGGAAGAAGAAGAAGAGAAAAATAGTAGTCATGGTAGAGAACGACAGAAAAATATGTGTGCACCAAGTGAATTAAATTTTGAAACAAGGAAAAAAAAAAGGAGAGGAGAAGGAAAGGAGCTCTATGTAAAGATGTATGGTTGTGGATGATGTGAAGAAAGTCAGAAGAATGTCGTAAATGGAAAGTTTGGTGCTGTCTTCACTTCTACTCTGACAGCGAAATGGCGTGATTGCGTGAAAGTATGCGTGTAGAATACAAAATTTACTATTTACGTAATTTTAATGGAAAGACAAACAGTAGACTAAAAGTACATAACAGTGCATAAAAGTCTATATTTTGTAAACGCGGAGACTCATTTCACAAGGCAAGACCTGTGACGAAGTGATTTAATTTTTTAATCACAAATTTCATATGCTTGTTTTAAATACTAAAAACTCTGCTGATGAAAAAAATGAATGAGGTGATAGAAATATATCATAATTGAAAGTTTTGGCGCTCTGTCTACCCCAACAGAGAAATGGCATGATAGTATGAATATATATATTTTTTGGTTAAAGTAATTCACTCTGCTGAGAAATATATGTATTGAGGCTTCAACTAGATTTAGGTTATTACTATGTTATAAGTTACATTGTTTTGAAAATAGCAAAAGTAGCGTCACTAAAACCACTGTAACTCAATGTCAGAATGTCATGAAAGTTTGACACGTAACTTCTAAAGGCTGGTACTAACTGAGAATGATATGGATTGGTTATTAGAGGCGCTATCTGTTGGTAAGTCCCGGGAATAATTGATCGATGTGTTATAAGCAGTGTTTTTTTTTGTGGTGGAGCACAGTGGTGCGGCTCTGCCACCTTTTTTATGGTATTTTAATGTTTAAAAAACAATTAGACTGTATGGTATGCTTTCTTTTCATTGTTATTTTCTTGATTTTTATTTCCTTTTGTTTTTTCTTCTTTTTTTTTGTTTATTTTCAGTTTGTTTTTTTTTATATTGTAGCGAGATGCTTAACTTGATACGTCGTGATGATTTTGATATGTCTTGTATTTAAAATAAATACAAAACTCAGGAATGCGGATAAAAGTGAAAGTGAATAGTCAATGAACGGTCGAGTTAATAATAATCTTTATTTGTCTACAAGTAGGTATTTTATAGTTGTGAGTGAATGCGCTCGCGATATATACTTTGTCTCACTCCTGCGCGTGCCCTATTATAGCGGGTAGGATATTTATTTGCCGAGACGGCGAGACAAAGCGTAAATACTATTTGTGAGTACACATTGTTGACGTTTCTAGTATGTGACAATTGTAGATTGTTCAGAGGTTGATTCATCGGTCGTTGACCCTGTATGTTTACAATTTATTTTGACAACAAATTATGTTTGACAATTATTTATTTATTTGGGGACGTAGGTACGCTACATGACTTTCCTCCTAGTGGAGCGTAGGGAGCGCGCCCTACGCGAAACGTACGGGACCCTTCACTATTCTCCCGCTGCGTGTAGTGTAGCAGGGTGCAGTGGCTGCTTGATGGACTCTCTCCGCCGTCTCCGCTGCGTCCTCGGCGGTGGAGATGTATGCGGGCTTAAGGCGGTCCACTGAGACGTTGACCACTCGTCCAGGCAGCTGCAGGGTGAACACCTTGTTTCTCCTTCCAAGCACGGCATATGGTCCGTCGTAAGGCATATGGTCGTTGCGCAGGAACACATGGCTGCAGGTCTGGAGGTCCTTGTGGACGAAGGTTTTCCTTCCGCTGCCGTGGGCTTCTACTGGTGCTGGGCGGAGGCTGCGTAGAGTGTCACGCAGCTGCTCGACATATGTACTGTCCATGACTCCTTCGTTTGACGTTGCTTCTGCGAAGAAGTCACCAGGGAGTCGCAGGTTCCTTCCGTATGTCAGTTCAGCGGCGCTGACATCCGTGTCGGATCTGACTGCGGCGCGGAGTCCGAGGAGAATGACAGGCAGCTCGTCTATCCATTTTCCATTATTCGCTAGGCGGGCTGTGAGTGCGGTCTTCATTGACCTGTGCCATCGCTCTATGATCCCGTTGCTTTGTGGATGGTATGGGGTTGTCCTTCTTTTCTCGACTCCGAGCAGTTTCATCAGGGCGTCGAATAGGTTGCTCTCGAATTGCCTTCCTTGGTCGCTGGTGAGAGTCGTAGGGCATCCGAAACGGGATATCCAGCCATCCAATACGGCGCGGGCGACGGATTCCGCCGTGATGTCCACGAGCGGGATGGCCTCGGGCCATCGTGTGGCTCTATCGATCATTGTGAGCAGGTATTTTTCGCCGCTCCGAGATGTGGGCAGGGGTCCGACGATGTCTATATGCACGCTCTCGAATCGTTGTGCGGGCGGATACGAAGATACGACGCTATTTGTATGGCAGTGAATCTTCGCTTTCTGGCATTGCACGCATTGTTTCGCCCATCTTCCGACGTCCACGTTCATCGATGGCCAGAAGTATCGCTTCCTCATCATTTTTCTCGTGGTTCGTATCCCTGGGTGGCTCAATTCGTGCAAGGCGCGGTATGCATGTAATCGGAATTTGGCCGGTAGATAGGGTCGCATATTCCCTGTTGATACCTCGCAGTATATTTTTTTACTAGAGGTGGGTAGTGCGATTTTTTTGAATTTCAAATTTGGCCGATTTAATAATATTGGAATGTCTGTGTCTGTCTGGTGAGCGTCGGCAAGACTTTCGTAATCCAATATGGTGGCCGCTACGAGCGTCTCGATTCGAGACAGAGTATCTGCGGGAATATTCTCTGCTCCGTCGATGTGTCGAATGTCGGTGGTGAATTCGCTTATGAACGTTATGTAGCGAGCTCTTCGGGCTGATTCGCTGTCAGATGGTTTTTTTGCGAATGCGTACACGAGTGGTTTGTGATCCGTGTAGATGATCATTTGTCTTCCCTCGTGGAAGTTCCGGAAATACTTCACCGCCATGTATATAGCCGTTAGCGCTCTGTCGTATGTACTGTACTTTTTTTGAGCGGCGCTGAATTTTTTCGAGAAATATCCGAGTGGTCGCCAGATATTGCTCACTCTTTGTTGTAGGACGGCCCCCATCCCTGTGTCCGATGCGTCGGTTAGAAGGGATAGTGCGGCGTCGTTCTGAGGGTGGTTCAGCAGGACTGCGTCGCGTATTGATTTTTTGCAATTTTCAAATGCCGTTGTTGATTCCTCGGTCCACTTAATTTCCGTTTTGTCTATTTTTTTTGCTTTGTGTAAGTATGCATGTAGTGGGCCTTGAATGCAGGCGGCTTGTGGAATACATTCACGATAATAGTTTATCATACCGAGGAATCTGCGCAATGACTCGACGTTTGTTGGCCTGGGGAATTCGTCGATGGCTTTAATCTTCATGGCTGGTGGTTTGATTCCGTCTTTGTCGACGTTGTATCCGAGGAAGATCACGTTGCTCTTTCCAAAGCGCATTTGGCGGGATTGATTGTAATTCCGTACTCGCTGAAGCGCTGTAAGATCTTCCGGATGTGCTCTTCGTGCTGGACTTCGTTTCCTGATGCGATGATGACGTCATCAATAAATGGAAACGTGAAGTCCAGGCTGGTTAGTACTTGGTGTATGAACCGTTGGAAGGTTTGGCCTGCGTTTTTTAATCCGGGGCACATTCGAGGGAATTCAAACAAGCCGAAAGGTGTTATATTGGCTGTCTTCTCGATGTGTTTATCAAGGACTGGCAGCTGTTGGTAAGCCCGGTTGAGGTCGAGTGTGCTGAAGATTTTTTTCCTGCGAGCTGGTATGTAAAATCTTTCATCCGTGGTACGGGGTACCTGTCGGGCTTTGTGACGGAATTTAGTCGTCTGTAGTCGCCGCAGACGCGTAGTTCACCGTTCTTTTTGGGTACGACAACAAGTGGGCTTGCCCAAGGGCTCTTGCTGGGGCGGCATATACCTTGAAGCATCATCTCTTCGAATTCTTTTTTTACTGCTTGATAGCGGTGTGGTGGTATTTGCCTTGCTTTCGCATATAATGGTGGGCCGGTTGTTTCAATGTAGTGTTCCACTTGGTGTTTGGAACCTTCCTTGAACGGTGACGGTCTCGTGACGTCAGGGAATTCTGCGAGGATTTTATGGTATTTTTGCTCCATGTCGATTGTCCGTATGGTTGGTTGTGCAGAGTTATGCATTGGCGCCTCGATGGACAGGTTGGTTGTCTGGTCGATGAGGTGGCGTCCGGTGACGTCGACTAGGAGTCTGTGTTGCGTTAGGAAGTCTGCTCCGAGTATCGGCTTCGTGACGGCTGCCATGACGAACTTCCAGCGGAATGCTCTTCGAAGGTTTAGGTCAAGCTCCATTGTCTTCTCTCCGTATGTGCGGATAACCGTGTTATTCGCAGCGTACAGGTTGAAAGGGAGAGGCTTTGCGTAGCCTGACGCTCTCGGTATTACGGAGATGTTCGCTCCGGTGTCGACCAGGAACCTCATTCCTGACCTTTTGTCGGTGACGAATAGGCGGTTGGTGGTTCCATAAACGCTGGGTTCCGCCGCAGCCAGCGTTCTTTTCAGTTTCCCGCTTCCATTTTCTGCTTGAAAGTGCATGGTGATCTGCAGCGAAGGGCATTTTTCCCAAATCTGTTATGGTGATAACAGAAAGGTGACACAGCGATGGATGGCGAGCGGGTGCGCGTAGTTCGCACTTTAGCTCGACTGCGGTACGGCGATCGTTGACGCTGACGGTCGTCGGGTGCGGTTCTTGATTTTATTTCTGCCATTTCCAGGCGGAGTTGCTCGACTCCGTCGGTCAGGGCGTCTGATATGGAGGCCTGTGAGAGTAACGGTGCTTTGGGGATGGCGTTTTGTGCCGGTACGATGCTCATGGTTGCCAGCTCCTGCGTCTGCTCCAGCATCTTGTCGGCCAGCAGTGCGAGTTCGTCGAGGGAGGCAGTCTTGGAGATCGTGTGGCTGATCGCCAGGACTGACCTCACATGGGCTGGCATCAAGCTCATCCACATCAGATGCAGCGTTGCGTCTGGGATCATCTCTCGGGCGTGGCTCCGCATGCGTCGCAACAGCTGTGATGGGCGCTGGTCGCCAAGCTCCATCTCTGACAGCAGTCTTTGGAGCTGTCTCGCATCACTCTCTTCATAGACGGAGATGAGTCTTTTTTTTATCTCTTCGTACTGGTTTACGCTCGGGTTGTACAGGAGATCGGCGATTTGCTCGACGTCCTGCTTGTCAAGCTGGGCGAGGACCATCTGAGCCAGCTGGGCTTGGCTGCGGTGGAGGTCCTGAGTGGCAGCTTCGAAAGTGATAAACCATAGGCGTGGTTTATCGCGCCAGAATGCCGTGATTCGCATCGCTAGTGCGATACCAGCGAGGTGCTGTGGGGATGATGTGCTTCCCGATGCGGTCTCTTGGTCTTGTTTTGACATTGCTATCGAGTCGGCGATATTCGATATAGTCGGAATACGTATTCAGTTTTCGTGCGGGGTCACCAATGTAGCGAGATGCTTAACTTGATACGTCGTGATGATTTTGATATGTCTTGTATTTAAAATAAATACAAAACTCAGGAATGCGGATAAAAGTGAAAGTGAATAGTCAATGAACGGTCGAGTTAATAATAATCTTTATTTGTCTACAAGTAGGTATTTTATAGTTGTGAGTGAATGCACTCGCGATATATACTTTGTCTCACTCCTGCGCGTGCTCTAGTATAGCGAGTAGGATATTTATTTGCCGAGACGGCGAGACAAAGCGTAAATACTATTTGTGAGTACACATTGTTGACGTTTCTAGTATGTGACAATTGTAGATTGTTCAGAGGTTGATTCATCGGTCGTTGACCCTGTATGTTTACAATTTATTTTGACAACAAATTATGTTTGACAATTATTTATTTATTTGGGGACGTAGGTACGCTACAATATGTACTTTTGCTTTATATGAATAAATAAAGGCTCGGGATAGAGAGAGAGAGAGGGAGGTATTAGTTTGCAAACTAGCTAAAGTTTGTCTTCCGTGTGAAGCTGATAGGAGGGCCGTCGGTCCTTAGAGCGGCTTGGGAATGTGGTGGGTGCCTCCCCCTCTCTCTTACTCTCCACGCTCCAAGAAAATATTCAATGATATGTTTTTTACAATTTTATTTTATAATTTTTCCTCAGTTGTAGATTTTTATTTATCTGTTCAACTTTAGATTGGACATGTCTAAAATAATAAAAAAAATTAGTGGATTTTTCTTAAATTCTTTGTGGCACAGGAAAAACTGTTTTAATTTTCATTTAAATGGTATTTGAATAAGATTTTCTTTATTAAAAAGCTTGACAAGAAGTGAGCTCTGGCACCTATTTTTTAAAAAAAATAACACTAACTATAAGAAATACTCGTATACACAACAAGATGTTTAACCCTTTTAATACCAGCATATTTTGGCAAAAAAACAGTAGTTTATATTTTAGTTTTTAACTCAGTTAATATTTAGTTTTGAATGCATTCTTTTAAAAGTGAATCATTGTCAAAGTTACAAAAAATATATATTCAACATAAAAACTTGTATGATCGGCCCCGTGGGATTAAAAAAGTTAAAATAAAAATAATAAAAATAATGTTTGTGTCTAACTCTAGTAGATATACTCGTACCTATAGATCAGTAGGAATACTGAGAAGAATGTGGAATAAACCCTTCACCCCAGATTGGGCTGATACTGAGGGTGGTGCCCTCCAACAGGTTCATGTTTGAGCCTCCACTTGAAAAAAGAAGGGACCAAGAAGACTTCATTAGTTAGTTTTAAATAAACACAGATTTTGGAAGAAGATTGCTATGTAACATATATCCAAGTTTGGAAGAAGATTGTTATGTAACATATATTCAAGTTTGGAAGAAGATTATTATGTAACATACGAGTATATTGAAGTTTGGAAGAAGATTGTTATGTAACATATAGTACGAGTATATTCAAGTTTGAGAGAAGATTGTTATGTAACATATATTCAAGTTTGGAAGAAGATTGTTATGTAACATATATTCAAGTTTGGAAGAAGATTGTTATGTAACATATATTCAAGTTTGAAACATAGTTGTTCAAATAATAACCTTTCTTTTACTTCATGACAAGAACTTTAAAATATTAAATATGTTCATTCAAGAAATTTTTTATTTTAAATATAATAAAAATCGTTGAATTCTGTACAACTTCAGAACTGTTAAAGCGTTATTCTACCCGTCCTGTATTAAACCTTACAATTCGGTAACTACCGTTTCTCTTGACGTTTGTGTGAAAAGCAAAATATGGTACATTATCACTTTTGTTGCTGATTATTAATTTTTATTTTATGAGATAAATTCTTAAAAATACCTCGTCAATAAATTCACAAATTGTTATAAATATTCACTCATTTGTTACAAAAAAGAGTTAGTCAGTTTCGAAAATGAGAGGTTAAATATAAAATATTTATTAATTGTGTACAAATATCGCCTGTTCAATCGATCGGCTTCAGTTCGGGTATGTGTGTCTAAGTACTCCATTGACCTTGTTTCCTATCGCTATATACCATTTGATATCCTTCTTAACTCTTCCATCATCTGAGAAAATACAATCCAAATAGTAGAATTCCTCAACTCGATTAATTCTTTCATCATTCACTAATATAAATTTTCCTTTCACAATTTTTCTACCATGACTTCGGTTTTCGCAATATTCATTCTCAGATCTTTATCATTGCATCTTTCATACAATTAACTTATATAACTCGGTTGTTCTTCTTTATTCTCTGCTAGCACTATTATGTCACCCTTAATTAATATTGGGAAAAAAATTGTATTTACAGTGTTTCTCTCTGGTTCAGCTGAACTAGCTTTAAGTAATTTTTTTTTATTTTAATTGTTTTTCAGAAAACAGTTCATGCTGTGCATATTAAAACATATGAACTGTGAACTAAAAATAATAAATTGATATTTCAACAAGTGTAAATATATATTTTGAAAGTTATCCAGTTTTTCATCGGTACTTCTATAAATAATTTCATTACCGTTTGTTAGTGTTAATTCGTGCAGTCGTTATTATTGTTTTATTGAAATTTTTTCGATTTGTAATTCTATTGCTTTATTTTATTTTTCTGTTCTATAGCGGAATTTACATAAGCCACAAAAATTCGTTATTAATGTGCGGTTCTCCACAAGTAGTTTACTTCATATTAAGAGGATCTTTTAAGTTTTATTAATCTAGATAAAAAGTATAATTAAGAATCTTCGAGTGTTTAGAGTTTGATTTGTGTTGGTGGTCAATATTTTCTAAAAAGGGCACCGATCTTGTTTACACTTCTTTATCTTTTGTATGGTACCATTTAATGTATACAAATTCAGACATGTTGAAGTGCCTTGCTGGGAGATAATATTATCTTTGGCCCCAGTAATCGTGTCTTCGCGTGTGAAATTACTAGTATAAGTACAAAACTCAAGGTTTGCACTTGTCGGAAACCAACCACATATGAACATCACTGGTAAATATACTTGGCGCGTACGAATACTGTTTTCAAACTGATTCTTTTATCACGAATAGAAACTGCAACCCCAATTTCATCTTCTTAGTATAGATTAGAATATAAATTTGATTCTTCATGGACATTCCCTCATTTCTGAGTTTCATGTTCAACATGGTCTTCATCCATTCTTCTTCAGCAAAAGAATTTTTTACCTTATGCAGCATCTACTAAAATGAGCCCCCCCTACTTTTCCACCTGGTCACTTCATGAGGTTGGTGCCCAGTCTCTATTCTTTTGTTTTTCAGTCTCTATTCCCAGTGCCCAGTCTCTATTCCAACCAAAATTGATTGCTCATGGTTGTTATTTCCTTTTTTTTTACTATAATATTTTACATAATAATTAACTTTATTTTCTACTTTTCTTGTTGGATTGGGAGTCCAAAGTTTTTCATTGACTTTTTTTGCCAAGTGTATTTCGCTTGAAGAGAAAATGTGAAATCATACTCTATTTAGTGGGAATCCACTATTTTATTGCAAGCCTCCTTAGGTTCTATCATGAGCTGACCATATAGCAGGCCCATGATATGACGATGTATGTTTACATAATTTCTGACAGCATCTTGATCATTAAGTCATGTACTGTTGGCTTATGGTCAATAAAGGTAAATCTGGCATGGTTATCGAAGAGAATGCTAAAAAACTGATGTATAATAACATTACTGCTATAATATATTGATTAGAAGAAGATTAGTATAATATATAAAGCATTGTTGAAGTGGAATTAATTAGTACTTAAGTGTATTTGAATATTTGTTATTGTTATCATTGGTTGTATTTGAATATTTGTTATTGTTATCATTGGTTGTATTTGACATATTCCGAAAACTTTCGATGTTGTCGGATATATTTGAATATTTTTGACATTTTGAGATATTATTGATGGTTTTGGTTGTATTTGATGTATTCAGATTCTTTGAAAAAATGTTGGGTATATTCGAACATTTTTGACGTTCCGGGATATTATTGATATTTTAGGTTGTATTTGATATATTTAGATTTTTTTGAACAATTTCGATGATGTGGGGTATATTCAAACAAATTTGACATTCTAGAACCTTATTGATATTTTTGTTGTACTTGATACCACTAAGGTCTAAAGGTTTCCGATCTGAACAAGTTAGAGTGTGTATGGATAGATCTAGCTTAATTATAGTTAATATTTGATAGCTCTACCCACAGTAGTGTGTTAACTATAGTTCGGAAATTCTAGGATGAGTCCTGTGACAGCTCACAAATTTGCACCAATACAACCTTGTAACGATGTTCAGTAATTTTAATTATTTAATCAACTTTAATATAAGCCTCAATTCTAATAAATAGCAATTTATTTGGGTAAATACATTACATAAGGTTGTATTGGGGCTAATTTGTGAGCTGTCACAGGACTCATCCTAGAATTTCCGAACTATAGAATCGATAAAAGACGTGTTGTTTCGTTATTTTCTGAAATATTTTAAATTGAACATCGTGCGGTTATTAAGTTTTGTAAAATTTGGGCTTAACTGTTTCAATTAGTCAGGGAATCTTTGTCAAGGCAGACCAGCTTATCATTCACTCTAGAAACAGTTGCATTAGTGTACGAGCAAAGTTTTGTAAAACGAAGACTAAAATAAAAATACATCAGCAAGGTGTGTTCTTTCCTAAACTAGAGAGCTTCGAATTATGTACGAGTATGATCATCTTGGCATGTATAAGGTGAACGTAAGATGGATGCCAACATTCTGCAGTGCTGTCTTAAAACTGCAATGATAAAGAAATAGAAATAATTTATTTAATAATCACGGGAATGAAACTATGGTTTTGCACCATGACCTTCTACCGATAATAGACTCGATGGAGTGGCACTGTCCGGGATCACCACAGTCCAAAAAAGCAAAGGTGACGCAAGCCAAAAAATATATATAGCAACATATTTTTCGAATTGTCAGAGAATCTTACTAATTGACTTCAAAGAGAGAAACACTACGATTACTGGCAAGTATGTATGCGTCATTAATGTACTGATCGAAA
Organism: Odontocerum albicorne; assembly: GCA_949825065.1. Lineage (NCBI taxonomy): Eukaryota > Metazoa > Arthropoda > Insecta > Trichoptera > Odontoceridae > Odontocerum > Odontocerum albicorne. The sequence continues at coordinate 8,777,561 of OX463862.1, forward strand.
TATCCCATAAAAAAACTTTTACGATGCATGGGATTATTACACGACAATGCGCCAATGCACACGAATTTTTTTGATATTGAAGGGTATATTCGAACATTATCGATATTTTCTGACCTATTTATATTTTTTGATGTATTTGATATACGAGTACATAACATACGTATGTATATTTAGATTCTTGAAAAAAAAATACGATGTTGTGGGGTATATTCGAACATTATCGTCATTTTCCGACCCATTTACATTTTTGGATGTATTTGATATACATAACATACGTATGTATATTTAGATTCTTGAAAAAAAATACGATGTTGTGGGGTATATTCGAACATTATCGTCATTTTTCGACCTATTTAGATTTTTGGTTGTATTTGATATACTATACATATTTAGATTCTTTCGGAAATTTTTGATTTCGAACGTTATTTATATTCATGATATTTTTGTTCTGTTTGGTAATTTAGACTTTTTCAATTTGACCTATTTGATATGTGTGTATTTAGATTATTTTGAAATTTATCGATGTTGTGGGGTATATTAAAAAATATCGACTTTTACGTTTATGGAAATTTTTGGTTGTATTTGGAATATTTTCGATTCAATGTTGTAAGGTATATTTGTAAATTCGAACATTTTAGAGTATTATTGATATTTTTGTTTAAGTCTCGATCGATATTTTTGATTATATTTTAAACTTTTTCAATTAGGTATTTCAAAAATTTTCGTTGTCGGATATACATGAATATTTTCCATATTTTAGAAGTTTTGATGTTATGTGATATATTCGAACATTTTTGACATTCCAATAATTTTAGATTTTTTTTGGAGTTAACTTAATTTATAGAGTTCTGATCCGAAACACGACAGAGAGTTTTGGATAGCGATTTGGTTGAAGATGGGTTAGGTTAGGTTAATAGTTTGCCTTTGTCTCTTGTAGTTGATCACAAGATAACTGCCTTTGCCTTATGTAGTTGATCACAAGATACCTGTATTTGCCTTTTGTAGTTGATCACAAGATACCTTCCTTTGATTTTTGTAGTTGATTACAAGATACCCGCATTTGTCTTTTATAGTTGGTCACAAGATACCTGCCTTTGCCTTTTGTAGTTGATCACAAGATACTCGCCTTTGCCTTTTGTAGTTGACCACAAGATACCCGCCTTTGCCTTTTGTAGTTGATCACAAGATACCTGCCTTTGCCTTTTGTAGTTGATCACAAGATACTCGCCTTTGCCTTTTGTAGTTGACCACAAGATACCCGCCTTTGCCTTTTGTAGTTGACCACAAGATACCCGCCTTTGCCTTTTGTAGTTGACCACAAGATACCCGCCTTTGCCTTTTGTAGTTGATCACAAGATACCTGCCTTTGCCATTTGTAGTTGATCACAAGATACCACCTGCCTTTGCCTTTTGTAGTTGATCACAAGATACCCGTCTTTGCTTTTCGTAGTTGATTACAAGATTACAAGACATTGCTATTTTTTATGCAAGGTTGCGTAGATTCTATATATTGTCTCTGTGGGCAGAAAACTCTCGCTATGCACTAATTTTGTGCACACAAAAGATGATACTAGGTTTTGTAATTAAAAAAATAACAACTTATACAAATGAAGAGAAATTCCAGAAATGTTATTAACCAGATGACACGAAGTTCAAATTAAAGACAATAATAATAACAATAACATAACGAGTTAAAATGAAAATGTTGATACTGTGTTTAGTGACGCTTTTTGCCACAACCTGTGAACCTCAAGTCATGACTGGTAAGTAAATTTTTTGAAACATCCCTTTTAGCTATCCGCAGAGGGTAGATTAAAATTCCAATTTTATTTAAGGTTTCTTTTTAATTTGGAACTAAGTACTTCAGCCTTTATTCCTTTAAAGCATGGGTCGGCAACCTTTTGCTGTAAGAGGGCCAAATATTTTACGTGGGGATTCGTGCGGGCCGCAGTTGGGCCATATATCATTACAGTATATCAGGTCTGTAAATATGAAACCGGAATTTGCTCATAGATGGATCTAGTTGTCAATGTAGTGACTGTCAAACTACGTCATTGGCACCTTTTTCTTGCATTTACATTTGTCAAAGACTTTTAACTCACAACAATACCAGTTTAAAACTACTACATTTGTTTTTATAGCGTTGAACATGTCTGTTTTTGTGTCTGAAAACTACGATTTGCAGACAGCATTGATTTTCTGTTACTATTTAAAGAAAACTGCTGCAGAATCGCATCGAATGCTTGTCGAAGCTTACGGTGAGCATACTCTTGGCAAATCACAGTGCTTTGAGTGGTTTAAAAAATTCAAAAGTGATGATTTTGACGTGAGAAATGAAGAACGTGGAAGACCACCGAGAAAGTTTGAAGACGCCGAATTGCAAGCATTGTTGGATGAGGATGACGCTCAAACGCAACAACAACTCACGGATCAATTAAATGTGACACGAGAAGCCGTCTCCATACGTTTGAAAGCCATGGGAAAGATCCAGAAGGTGGGAAAATGGGTTCCACATGAACTTAATGAAAGACAGCAGGAAAACCGAAAAACCACTTGCGAAATGCTGCTCGCCAGGTACAAAAGAAAATCATTTCTTCATCGAATTGTGATTGGCGATGAGAAATGGATATATTTCGAGAATCCTAAGCGTAAAAGATCATGGGTAACTCCAAGCAAACCAACGACATCGACTGCAAGGCCAAATCACTATGGACGGAAGACAATGCTTTGTGTTTGGTGGGATCAGAAGTGTGTTATCTATTATGCGCGCTAAAACCTAGCGAAACCGTTAATACTGAACGCTACCGACAACAAATTATGGATTTGAACCAAGCATTGCGTGAAAAACGACCAGAATGTCAAAAGAGGCAACACAAAGTGATTTTGCTTCATGATAATGCTCCATCGCACACAGTAAAACCGGCCAAGGAAACGATTGAGGCGTTTAGTTGGCAAATACTTTCGCATGCGGCTTACTCACCATACTTGGCTTCATCCGATTACTACTTATTTGCATCGATGGGACACGCACTTGCTGAGCAGCGCTTCACTTCTTTACGAAAATGTACAAAAATGGCTCGATGATTGGTTGGACTCAAAAGAACAACAGATATTTTAAAGTGGCATCCACAAATTGCCAGAGAGACGGGAAAAATGTGTAACTAGCGATGGGCGATACTTTGAATAAAATATGATTTACCATCTTCTTACAATAAATGTGTATTTTCTATAATAAAAATCCAGTTTCATATTTACAGATCTATGTACCTTCAATATTTATATACAAATATTTTAGTTTTAAAAATAAAACGCTATTTTTACGACATTTATTGTAACGTAGTTAATAAAACCACGATAGTTTTCTGGGTTATTCTTTTTTTTTCTTTCTTAAATATCGGTACTGTGATGCTAGTGCACTATTCTATTGGAGTCTCATCATGTGCCAATATTTTATTGAAGAATTTCCTAATTTCCATAATTAGCTCCTCACCTGCATATGTTATTTCATAATTTCGTTGGAGATATTGTCTATTCCAGGAGACTTTCTATTTTTTAATTTCTTAACAGCACAAGACATTTCCGTTTCTGTGACGATTTCTGGTGTTGTCACAACTAGGTTCAAGGTTTCGCGAAGTTCGTCATCTCTATATAATTCCTCAAAGTATTTCTCCCATGTTTCGGCACTTATTTTATTAGTCTGTGAATACTCGTTAACAGGTTTCTATTGATTCTTTAACATTTTCCAGACTTTTCTCTGAGCTCCGTATAGATCATGTTCCATGTCCTTTGTAAATTTTATCCCAAATTCCTTCATAATTTTACATATATCTGCATTGATTCTATTTCTCACTTCTTTATATCTTCTGTATGCCTCCGGTGTTGGGTTGCTTCTATAGGTTAGATAACTTTGTCTTTTTTCATTTGCTAGTTGTTTCACGTCATCTGAGAACCATGGTTTTATGTTCCGTGCATTGCCATGGATGTTACAATAATTTGTCTTTTGCCTATAGCTTCGGAGGATGCGTCATATATGTTTGTTTTCAACTTTGTCCAGACTTGCTTAATATTATCGTCGTCATTTATAGGGTTCTACGAAACCTTTTCCTTTATTCTTTTTTAGTATAGGTATTTTGTACTGTCATCTTCAAGTGACTCGATATTAAACTTTTCTATTAGTTTTGGAGGTTTCTTTATGTGTTTTGGTTTCTCCGTGATTATTTTCCCTATAACTAAGTGAAGAATCAGAAGGTGCTTCTGGAGGGATCATGTGGAACGCATGGAGGATATAAGACTGCCAAGAATCGCTAAGACTGAAAACCCTAAAAGCAGGAGATTACCACGAAGGCCGCCGAAAAGGTGGAAGGACAGCTGGACGTCATTATCCCAGGACAGCCTACCGTCACAAACAGGTCATACGACCTAAACCAAGAGGAAGAAGAAGAATAAAACCAATGAGATTTTTGTGGCTGCATTTGACTTGAAAGTTTTTTTTATATTAGCTTGAATTTTAGAAGTAGAGACGCGTAGTAACGCGTTGCGTCTAAATGTGAATCTGATAAACGAGAACAGTGTTTGTTTTTTCGGTAATTCAGAATTGAAAAAGTTTGCTCACAAATATATGTACTACCAAACATAATACTTATTTGCAGAGGAAACCTTTTTAACTCCTTGTAGTTGTCAGAAGGCAAACTCCCATAGAAATCCACCAAGCTTGTTTTTTCCTTAAAAGCCATTTTAAGTGTGTATGATATCGTCCGTCACGTGCGTTGCGGCGAAAACCTTGCGGGCTGCACCAAAACGCCTCGCGGACCGCGTGCGGCCTGCAGGCCGCGAGTTGTCGACCGCTGCTTTAAAGTGTTGCAAAGATTTCTGTCTACTAAAACCAACATTTTACTGTGCAATCTCTGATCTTTCTGATTTTGGACTATGTGGACGTCTGTTATTTGGATGTTACAGAGGAACAGCTGGACAAATTACAGCGTCTTCAAAATGTTTGTCTAAGATATATTTTTAACCTTAGAAAGTACGATAATATCACTTCATACCAGAAGGCACTGAACTGGTTGAACGTTAGAAATATACACCAAATTCACGTACTATCTCTAATTGTAAACTAACCTTAACTGTCCCACCGACCTCTCTTATCTCTTCAAAAGTTTTCAGCGTCTTTCCGATCATGGATTAGAGCTACGCTCAAAAAGAGATTGTTTATTGGCCTTTCCAGTTCACTGCTTTTCTTTTTTTACGTCATCCTTTACTGTCCATGCAGTGAGACTCTGAAATCAGTTACAAACCAATGTTCGACTCGCTCCGTCCTTGGCATGATTTAAGAAGCTTTTGAAAAAAAACTCTTAATATCTAGTCAGTTATATAACGTGTTTAATTTCTGATTTTTCCTTTCCTCTCCACCATCCCTTCCTTTTCCTTTGATTGATGATATCTCATTTTATATGAAAAGGAATGTTCAGGTGATTGTCCGTCTTTGTGGGGTTTGTGAGGATATGCTAACGTATGCGTTCATGGATTTCGTGGGCTTGCATGTAACTTGCTTTATTTACTTTTGTCTGGTTGGCTGGAAGAGATTTCCGCCTGGCAATAAGCCCGCCAGATTGTATTAGCAATATAAGTTAAACAAATAAATAAACACGGAATACTTGCGCCTATTTTGTACATCAACCTACTAAAAAATCTTTAGTAATCTGCTAGCAGAGGCCACCCTTAATGCTGGTTTGAAAACTTTTCACTATATAATTAAGTGTCGTAATGGGCACTTTGCTATGTATAAGGTCTCTCAAAAAAATATAAACACATTTCATAAGATCGAAAATTCAGTATTTATTAAGCTTTATATCTAATATTAAAACTTCAAATTAAAGAAGATAAACGTGTTATAGTTCGGAAATTCTAGGATGAGTCCTGTGACAACTCACAATTTGCCCCAATACAACCTTGTAACGATGTTCAGTAACTTTAATTATTTTATAAACTTTAATATAAACCTCAATTCTAATAAATAGCAAGTTATTTAGGTAAATACATTACATAATGTTGTATTGGGGCAAATTTGTGAGTTGTCACAGGACTCATCCTAGAATTTCCGAACTATAGTTATTTTATTTGTCGCAAATGTTCTAATTATGGCTTTTCTGTCTGCATTGTTGATAACGTGGAATCACACACCATTATTTTAGTTATTTGGCTGCATTCTCTTTCAATGGTTGCTCTTAATTCGTTAATTGTTGTGGGTTTTGAGCCATTTACTTTATTTTATGAGTCTTCATTAAAAAAAAGTTCATTGGCGTGAGGTTTGGGGAGCACGGTGGGTGTTCAATGTTACCTCTACACCCAATCCATCTGTTTAGCAAATTGTCATCAAGATAAGCTTTCACATCACGACGATGGGGGGAGATACATCATCTTACTGAAAATAAGAGTCTTCCTCCCCCTTAAACTCTTCATGAATGCGCTGTATGACAAATTTCTGCATCAAGCTCAGGTAAACAGCATGGCATGAAGGTATGGACCATATGGTATACATTGTTTTGAGACACCTTATGTATATTATCTGTCAAACTCTTCTGTTTTGGAAATATGATTAACATTTTCAAACAACTTTTTGTTATTTTTTCCCAGCAAGGGGTCTTTCCTGTTATGAAAAGAAGGAAATCTTAGATTACCATAATAGATTCCGACAACTGGTCGCCAAAGGGTGGGTGAGGAATCAACCAAAAGCATCTAACATGCAAAAGCTCGTAAGTGAATCAATAAATATTAATTTAATTACAATTTACAACTTCTTCAAACATATTTATAATGATCTCCATAGTCTAGTTGGTAAGATACCTTCTTCCAGCCTGGGAGTGCAGAGTTCGATTCCCGTTGACACCAAAATCTTTTATTATACGAGTATATAGCTTACACATTACATAACACAATTACGAGTACATAAAAGCGGCAAGATATAGTTTATAACAAATACAAAATAATTGAGTAACAGAAATAACTAATTACTATTACTGAAAGAGATACAAAAAAAATCCTCGGATATCTATGGTACAGAACAAAGGGCGATTACCCAAAATATGCTCACCATGCCGAACTTCTCACGGTGTGTAACTATAGAAGCCTCGAAATAAGAAGGCAAGAATCCATTGCGATATTCCTACTAAAGGTTTTTCAAGGCTGATTTAACTGTCCCGTGATTCTAGAAGCACTAAGTTTATATGCACCTAATAAATATAGCCGTGCAAGGAATCACCCTCTGTTCTATATATATATACCAACTTACAGGACAAATATCATGACTAAACATTCAGTCACGCGTGGTATAGAGATATTGAACCAACTGAATGACACTATGGATATATTCTCGACACTGCCTAGCAGTATGATAAGAATCCTGGCTGATATTCTTCCTAATGAATAAGCTAACTCTAGAAGCAGACCCTCTTTGTGTAACAGGAGAAATCCGTGCAAAGGAGATAAAAAAAAACATCAATATGTATTCTTTAAAAACATCTGTAATGTTGAAGATGTCAATATCCGAGGCCTTATTCAAAAGGGACAGCCCGCTAAACAAAGAGCTTTTGGCAAGTTAGTTCTAATTATTGCCAGTGTAAACATCATAAATAGTTGTCAGGAACATAAAATTATATATTTTTCAACATGCATAGTTGAATAAGATAGTTGCAATTTTAGTAAATCCTCCACAAAAATCAGAATTCCTCAAAAATCAGCCGAGGACTGAAAAAGGTTTTCTTGATTTTGATCGGGTTTTAAAATGTTAATATCTTTTCAATGAATAAATATATGAGTATATCGATTATATTAATTGAGAACTTATTGCAGGTCTGGGACGATAAACTGGAAGACACGGCACAGAAATGTGCCTTGAACATGACCTTTCAGCACTGCCGAAATCGAAGCCACCGTAAGTTGACAAACAGCGATAAAAACTTGAGAATGCGAAATTATCTGATGTATCCTTCATAACTTTGTGGAATGTCAATTTGTGAAAGAAGACTGGACGAATATATTAAGGGTGTGGACTGAAAAACATCCAGCGTTCTTATACCTGGGCTCGCTCTCCTAATAGTGGGGGTGTATCTCCTCTACAACCTTTTGATGGCTTTTCTCCAGACCTTTTGATGGCTTCTCTCTTAAATGTATTTTCTTTTCTATACTGTATATTGGTATCACCTCCAGTAACCTTAAACTTCTCCAAACTGTCTCCTTTGCCACGAATAATGTGCCCACAGAATTGGATGACTTCTTCGAGTATGAAGGCGTTAGTTCGCCTTGTTATCCATGGAATTCGTAACGTACTTTTCCAGTACCACATTTCAAATGTATCTATTCTACGTCTTTCACTTGCTCTCGGAGTCTAAGTCTTCGCGCCATACATGAATATTGCAAATACGAGAGGCTTAACCAGGCGCTGTTTCGTCATGATGGGGAAAGTTCTGCTTTTATATGTATTTTATATATTAACTAATGGAAAGCTATAACTTTTCATGCGTTCAAAAATTGTTTTGGATATTTAGTTATGTGAATTGGGTAAAAAGTAATTTAGAAGACATTCTGATTGCTTCCGCTGTGTCACACCAATTTTTTTCAGTGATATTGAACAAAATATTCATCCTTTAAAAAAACGTATTGAACTACAGTTCTCTCTATCTCAAAATATTTTATTGTACTATACTGACCTTCTTGTGATGAACACGTGATAAAAGAAGTAGGGCGAATGGCGCAAGCACTGTGACGTAGTGTAAAGCCAGTTACTTTAGACATTTTAGCTGTACGCTGGAATTTGACATTTTGTATTTTCGAGCCGCGGATAACTGAATTCGCGGTACGAGAGGTTTAGGAAAACTTCGACAAATATTGATATGGTCTAAAAAATCTAATTCTGAAAGAGGGAAAAGTAAAATCCTTATAATCGGAGAGTTTGCACGTATGAACGCGGCAGAAGTGAAATATGTGTGGCAGGATAGAATTTAGTGGATATATGGTTTGTCTACCTATCCCAATGGATTTAGCACAATGAGAGTGACAAAATCAACAATAACAATGATCAAAATGTTCAATACAGAGTCGCCGTATCTGACAATCTCTGGACATTTCAATAATTTTGATTTTATTTCGGTCAATTTTGACATCATTTGTGTTTCGACGAATACTACCTTGATCAAAAAGTTTCAGGACTTTATTCATAAAATCGAAAATACAAGTTTATTCATCAAAATCGGTATGGTCCTCTTCAAAGTACTCTCCATCGACTGCAACGCACTTACGCCAGCGCTTGATCCAATCCTCGAAACACAGCTGGTACTCAATTTTCGGTATGTCCATCAGAGCCGTAAAATCGAGTTGTTTGCCCACAAATCCAGTATTTTTGACGAATTGCTTCACGCAAATGTCTTATAACGCCCTAAGCCTTATAACGCCCTTATAATGTCTTATAACGCCCTTATAACGCCCTTCACGCAAAACTCTTTGTTAACTGTCTGGTTTTCTGGCAAGAATTCATGATGCACAACACCGTTGAAATTCATAAAAACCGTGAGCATCGCCTTCTTTTTTGACTGAAAACGACGTAGTTTTTTCGGTCTCGGCTCATTGGACACAGCGAGTGAATGGCGTGCTCATTCGGTGCACGCCATTCACTCGCTTGATGTCTGGATTGCGTGTCATACTCATAAATGCACGTCTCGTCTCCAGTGATGATCCGTTTGATAAATGTTTGGTCGGATTTGGCCTTGGAAATGATGTCTTTCGCGATTTCAACGCGGTTCTTTTTTTGCATGAAATTGAGGTCTTTCGGCACCAGGTTTGGAGCGACACGTCTGAGGCCCAAATCACTAACCAAAATGTCTTGAGCGGATCCATAAGCGATGTTCAAGTCCTCTGCCAGCTCTCTGATGGTCAATTTGCTGTTTTCGGTCAACATTTCTTTGATTTTATCGATGTTTTCATCGGTTTTTGACGTCGACGGCCTGCCACTGCGTTCGTCATCCTCGACCGACTCACGACCACTTCTGAAGCGTTCGTGCCACCGAAAAACGTTTGATCTCGAAAGAGTATCGTTGCCGAAACACTTCTCCAACATTTCCAAGGTCTGCGGACCGTTAAATCCGTTTTTCACACAAAATTTAATGCAAATTCGTTGATGCACAGTTGATGCAATTTTCAAACTTGTAAAAATCGAAAACACGCACTAAGGTAGATGTACTCAGTACAGCGTAACGTTTACAAATGTCAAGCTATGATGCTGAAATTTAGAGGGAAGTGTCAATGACAGATGTGGTAACCTAGCAAAAAAAAAAAAGAATTCCAACCGGGTGACTGGCAGCGCCACACCGTGGCCGGTCCTAAAACTTTTTGTTCAAGGTAGTAAATGAAGAAATATTGACACAATAAATCCATTACGTCGTGTAGTTCATCACTGAGCATCGTGATTTCCATGATATCTCTTGATGAGTTATTGTTAAGGGTAGTTCGAAGAGTAATTGTTAAGGGTAGTCCTGTTGCATCTCTCATTTGTTCAGTCCGATGTATTACAATTCTTCCTCGCGTGAGTCGTCCTTTCACATTTCCAGTGACCACAAGCCTCTGCAATCCAAGACCCTGGCTTGCTCATGGTCATATCCTTGACCAAGAGCAATATAGTATATCAAAAGAATCAAAGGACTCATCGTAGACATATTGTCGATAATCTGTCGATGACTCTCAGTTCTTTGAGAATGGAGGTATTAGTGTGACTTGTCGTCTATAGAATTCGTAATATCCTTCTCTAGTACCGCATTTCAAATGCATCTATTCTACGTCTTTTGTATGCTCTCAGAGTCCAAGTATCCGCGTCGTAAATAAATGCATCTATTCTACGTCTTTTGCTTGCTCTCAGAGTCTAAGTATTCGCGTCGTATATAAATGCATCTATTCTACGTCTTTGGCTTGCTCTCAGAGTCCAAATATCCGCGCCGTATATAAATATTGTAAAGAAAATTGACTTGATCAGACGTATTTTCATCTTGATGGTTATGGGTCTGATCTTCCATACATTTTCTTGCTTTCACATCACAGGGAATTGTATTTATAACTTTTTTCGAGATACATTCTGTAGTGCTATCCAATAAGATAAAATAAAATCCAATCTATGAAATCATAGTCTAAGAAGTTTGATATTTTGTTCTTAATTATAGCTTGGTTCAAAAATGTTGGAGAGAATTTGGCCTACGGAAACACACGAAGGTTTAATCACATCAAGTCAATGGAGCTCTGGTTCTATGAATATGAACACTACAAATATGGCCCATTGATGGATTATAAAGCTGGACACTACACGCAGGTATGATTTTGGAATTATCATTTTATCAATATTATGTATCTAGTTTTCAGACCAGAACAACCTTCAACTTTCAAGATTATTAACTGTCCATGATTCTGATCTATAGTTACTGTTGTATAGTCGTAGCTTAGTGCTTTTGAATAGGCAATAGGAGGAAATATTTTTACAAGTGATTCGCCTGTACATACCTCACCTCGCTTTACGGAAAAGATGTGTTCCAGAAAAAATGTTCGTTAATCTCAATTTCGAATATGGAATATTTTTTTCCATGACTCATACTATATTAAATGTGCAAGACGTGTTCAATGAAGAAAAACAATCAATTATATATTTGGGTAAAATACTAGAGTGTATTCTGAAAAACGCCACATCATTGCACTTAAACTGTCTGATAATACTGTAACCAAACAACGAGACCTTATCCTGAAGAGAGCGGAAGAATTTTATAGGGAACTATATGCCGATACAGATACTGTAACTATACCAGATACAAATCTGAATCTAGAAACAACTAAGGACGAAAATATCCCAACGATCTTGCCAGGAGAAATCAGATACGCAATCAACGGAATGAAATCCGGTAAGGCCACTGGTACCGACGGTTTGTCCATTGATGTCCTTAAACAAACAGGTCGAGAAGTGGATACCATCTTATCAACACTTTTCAACAGGTGCCTTCAAGAAAAAGACATTCCAGAAGATTGGAAATCTGCAACTATAATACTTCTCCATAAGAAAGGCGATCAAGAGGATCTTAAGAACTACCGTCCGATTAGCATGCTACCTACCCTTTACAAAAATTTTACCAAGATTTTAACCAACCGACTCTCGAATACTTTTGACATGAACCAACCACGAGAACAGGCTGGATTCAGGAAGGGTTTCAGTACCATGGATCATATTCAGGTGCTGCGAGAAATAATGGAACGATGTGAGGAATACGAACTCCCTTTATATCTAGCCTTTGTGGACTACGAAAAGGCATTTGACTCAGTCAAAAAAGCTGCTATACTAGAAGCTCTAAAGACACAAGGCATTGATAGAGCATACACTCAGTTGTTCAATAACATCTATAAGGATGCAACAGCAAAAATACATCTCCACAAATCCTCGGAAACCTTCCGAATCGGTAAAAGAGTTCGTCAAGGAGACACTATTTCCCCAAAATTATTCACAGCTACACTGGAATACATATTTAAAAAACTAGAATGGGAAAGTAAAGGGCTGGCGATTGATGGAAAATACCTGAGCCATTTGAGATTTGCAGACGATATCGTTATATTCTCACAAAACCCGAATGATCTTCAGCACCAACTGCAAGAATTGGCAGAGGTCAGCAGGGAAGTTGGTTTAAAAATGAATATTTCAAAAACCAAATATATGATGAACGGCTTTGCTACCCCAAAACCAATAAACGTGGATGGAAAACCGCTAGAACTTGTCCAGGAATATGTGTATCTAGGCCAACTTATTTCCTTTGTAGGTGGCATATCGGAGGAAATAGCACGAAGGACCAAACTGGCGTGGAGCTCATTTGGACGTTTGAACAACATCTTCAAAAGTAATCTCCCAATATCCTTGAAGCGAAGGGTCTACAACCAGTGCATTCTTCCAGTACTTACGTATGGCTGCGAGACATGGACGCTCACAGTAAAGAACACGCAAAAGCTCCAGACCGCACAAAGGAGCATGGAGAGATGCATGTTAGGATATACTAAAAGAGACCGTAAACGAAACACCTGGATTCGCAATATAACAAATGTAGAAGACGTTATAAAGGTGTGCAAAAGAATGAAGTGGCAATGGGCCGGACATGTAGCCAGAATGTCAGACTCCCGATGGACATCCGAAATAATCCAATGGTATCCAAGAGGCATAAAGAGGCCTAGAAGAAGACCGAAGGTACGCTGGATGGACGAAATCAGGAAGCATGGCAGCATCACGTGGCATCGGCGAGCAAAGGACCGAACTGTTTGGAGTCAGCTTGGGGAGACCTTCATCCAGCAGTGGATCGACCCTGGTTGACAATGATGATGATGATGATGATGATTCTGAAATGTGTAATATGCTGTAAAAATCGTTAACATATTTATTTATTATACACGACAATAAATTTTATAAATACATAATAAATGAAAAATCAACATATAATTTAAAGTAGAAACATTATTTGTATGGATCTGGGTGTGTTTGCCTTTTATTTGTTGTGTCTCCAGTAAACTAGGGGTTTGCTTGTATCTTACTGAGGACATATAACAATATGTTGATGCTTTTATACGATTGTTGATTGTACAATACTCACTGCCCTGTTGTAAACTCATCAATTTAATAAATAGTGGCATTAAATTACATGTATGTATTACGCAATTCAAACCCCGCATAACATACTTCATCATTCCAGATAGATCAAAAGTCCATCCCATAATGCCCCACACATAATCACCAAAAACACACCACACTCAAGAGGGCACACAAACCCTTACTATAAGTCATTCTTCTTACTAAGCGAAGCACTCTAACTCCTGGCCCAATAACAACCACGCTCCGATCTAGTGCCTTAATTTTTTGGACCCTTTTGCCTTTAATAAATACAAATATAAAGAATTACCACATTTATAATGAAAAATTAGAAGATTTTACGTCAAAATACGAGGAAGTCTATTGGAAAGCAGTAATTGGACGAAAATATCCATCTTAAGCTAGTTGCTTTGCATTTTTTACCTTCTCCTCGACAAATTACTGATACCAGTATAAAATATCATTTATTTATCGAAACTTTTAAGTTTTTCTCTTCATCAGGATCATTTTCAATGAGGATTTGAATTCCGGGAAATCTTTGTTTTGTCTTCCGTTTTCACTTACGGGTGGATCTTGGTCCATTTATTTTGTCTTCCGTGTTCGCTTAATGATGGATCTTGGTTCATTTGTTTTGTCTTCCGTGTTCACTTAAGGGTGGATCTTGGTCCATTTATTTTGTCTTCCGTGTTCGCTTAAGGGTGGATCTTGGTCCATTTGTTTTGTCTTCCGTGTTCACTTAAGAGTGGATCTTGGTCCATTTATTTTGTCTTCCGTGTTCGCTTAATGATGGATCTTGGTTCATTTGTTTTGTCTTCCGTGTTCACTTAAGGGTGGATCTTGGTCCATTTATTTTGTCTTCCGTGTTCGCTTAAGGGTGGATCTTGGTCCATTTGTTTTGTCTTCCGTGTTCACTTAAGAGTGGATCTTGGTCCATTTATTTTGTCTTCCGTGTTCGCTTAATGATGGATCTTGGTTCATTTGTTTTGTCTTCCGTGTTCACTTAAGGGTGGATCTTGGTCCATTTATTTTGTCTTCCGTGTTCGCTTAAGGGTGGATCTTGGTCCATTTGTTTTGTCTTCCGTGTTCACTTAAGAGTGGATCTTGGTCCATTTATTTTGTCTTCCGTGTTCGCTTAAGGGTGGATCTTGGTCCATTTGTTTTGTCTTCCGTGTTCACTTAAGAGTGGATCTTGGTCCATTTATTTTGTCTTCCGTGTTCGCTTAAGGGTGGATCTTGGTCCATTTGTTTTGTCTTCCGTGTTCACTTAAGGGTGGATCTTGGTCCATTTATTTTGTCTTCCGTGTTCACTTAAAAATGGATCTTGGTCCATTTATTTTGTCTTCCGTGATCGCTTAGAGATGGATCTTGGTTCATTTGTTTTGTCTTCCGTGTTCACTTAAGGGTGGATCTTGGTCCATTTACTTTGTCTTCCGTGTTCGCTTAAGGGTTGATCTTGGTACATTTGTTTTGTCTTCCGTGTTCGCTTAAGGGTGGATCTGGGTCCATTTCACGCAAATCCTTTTTTGATTTTCAATTAAAAAATATTCTGCATATCGATTTTTTCCGTATATCGATATACTCGTAATTGACTCTAATTTCAATTCCGTTAAAACAGGGCCCTTGACTTTTGTAACCATTACCATAAGACTTCGTGGTCACCACTTGTCTCCAGTCCTTGTAAGGACCTCAAGTGACCACCGTCCTGCACCTCTTTGCTCTTTCTGCACCGCCTTATTATTTACTATGATCATCGCGTATTTATTACTATGACGTTTAGAAATTCTGAACTCGATTATAATACACACATTGAAATTATTTTACAGATGATTTGGAAAGAAACCAAATTTCTTGTTTATTGTCATTTATTGCTTTGAGGTTTAGAAATTCCAAACTCGATTATAATATAAACATTGAAATTATTTTACAGGTGATTTGGAGAGAAACCAAATTTCATGTTTATTGTCATTTATTGCTTTGAGGTTTAGAAATTCCAAATTCGATTATAATATACACATTGAAATTATTTTACAGATGATTTGGAGAGAAACGGAATTTCTTATTTATTGTCATTTATTGCTTTGAGGTTTAGAAATTCCGAACTCGATTATAATATAAACATTGAAATTATTTTACAGGTGATTTGGAGAGAAACCAAATTTCATGTTTATTGTCATTTATTGCTTTGAGGTTTAGAAATTCCAAATTCGATTATAATATACACATTGAAATTATTTTACAGATGATTTGGAGAGAAACGGAATTTCTTATTTATTGTCATTTATTGCTTTGAGGTTTAGAATTTCCAAATTCGATTATAATATACACATTGAAATTATTTTACAGATGATTTGGAGAGAAACGGAATTTCTTATTTATTGTCATTTATTGCTTTGAGGTTTAGAAATTCTGAACTCGATTATAATACACACATTGGAATTATTTTACAGATGATTTGGAGAGAAATCAAATTTCTTGTTTATTGTCATTTATTGCTTTGAGGTTTAGAAATTCTGAACTCGATTATAATACACACATTGGCATTATTTTACAGATGATTTGGGCAGATACCAAATTTATTGGATGTAGCATGACCAGATTTAGACATCCCAACAGAAGTTACTACAGACTCTATGTTTGTCATTATGGTCCGAGGTATAATTATTTTTATTATGCACAATACAATAGAATACGGAATGAAGTGATAAGGGATGAATGCGAACTTAAGGGTGATGTGTTGAGAGAGATGAAGAAGAGCACTGTGAAATCGTTTGAGCACGTAGAAGGAATGAATAATAAAAGACTAACAAAACAAATATTGCATGCAAATTCGAGGGGAATTTGTGGTAAGTACGCAAGACTAAAGACAGTATTTTATTTATTTATTTATTATTACACATGACAAGAAATATACACAATTTGAGAAAAACAACAGATAATTTGATTTGGACTTACAATTTTAATGGATCTGGGTTTGTTGCCTTTCATTTGTCGTATCCCTAGTAAACTAGGCTTTTGCCTGTATCTCACTGAGGATATTTAGCATGACAAAAATAAATCGATA
This sequence comes from Odontocerum albicorne, assembly GCA_949825065.1. Classification (NCBI taxonomy): domain Eukaryota; kingdom Metazoa; phylum Arthropoda; class Insecta; order Trichoptera; family Odontoceridae; genus Odontocerum; species Odontocerum albicorne. Next base: position 8,794,267 of record OX463862.1, read on the forward strand.
CTTCTTTCCGGTTTTTGATTACACAAAAACCAAACCCCGTTGCACGTTCTCATCAACCTGACAGTGACACTCAACTACAACTGGAAACATCTTGCGAAATTTAACTCCTCACACATCATCACTCCAGAAAGACCAAAAATATTCATCCCACAATATACCGCACACAATCATAAAGTTAAAAATTAAAATCAAAACAAAAAAAAATACACAGAAACACAAATACAAAAACAACAAGAAGAAACCCACACTCATGAGCTCACATAAATTCCTTCCACTCGTCATTCATCCTGAAAGCCCAAGTACTCAAAATCCTGTCGCTATAACAACCCCGCTCCGATCGACTGTCTAGATGGTTTTCCTACCTTTACCCTTATTGAAGTCGGCACGCCATTGTATGTAATGGGAGCCAAATAAGCATATTGCCTTTGGGCAAAAGAGGTTTTAACTCTAGGGATGGTTAACATTTCATTAGTTGCCATGCGTGTCATGTGTGTCTGCTGAGTCTGCATCTTCCCTTCCTCTCGATGGTAGTGCCAGAGAATGGATTTGAGATGTAAATTGGCTATGTTCAGGACCTGATACTCTCTGAAAAGCTCCGCCGTGGGATACCGAGCAGGAAGTTTATTAATTATTTTCACAATCAATTTTTGGGAAACCTGCAATATGTGTTTTTGGGTTAAAGTGCATCCCCCCCAAACTGATATACCGTAAGAAAGTGCTGACTGATATAAGGCGAAGTATATACTTTTAAGAATATTTTCACTGAGCACATTTCGAATCATACGGAATATGTATCCTAGTTTTCTGATTTTTGCGCTCAAAGTGTTAACATGGATCTCCCAACGAAGGAACTGATCAACGTAAACTCCAAGGTATTTTATACTATCAACCCTTTCCAAGGAAACACAACTACAGTCAGCCATGGATGAACAAGTGTGCAGTGTTATGTATTGATTTGTAGGTGCTTGAGTTCTTGTAGATATGCTAAATGTGATGTATTTAGTTTTTTGGGAATTCATAGTCAATAAATTTGAGTCCATCCATTCTTTAACTACGCGTAATTCTTCGTTAGCCTTTAAGAATACATCATCCCATGTTCGGCCCTCGAATAGAAGAACCGTGTTATCCGCAAAAGTAATAATCTTACCCCTGATAGAAAGATCACACAACTGATTGACATATATCAGGAACAATATAGGTCCCAGAACACTACCTTGAGGTACTCCGAATCTCACAAAAAGAGGCTCACCAAATACACTATCACCCAATTTGACTCTATGAGTTCTATCAGACAAGTATGAAGAGAACTAGCTAGAAGAGCGCCTACATATGCCCACCTATGGGTCAATAATTTTTTAAATCATCCATTGAGCCTCCCTTGTGTATTGGGACAATATGCGAACGTTTTAATTCAGTTGGGAAAGTTACAGTTCTAAAACTCAAATTGATTACATGTTTCAGTGGTAGTGCTATAAATCTTTGAGTGTGTTTTACCATTGCAGATGTAATCTGATCAGGCCCCGGGGCGCTACTTGCCTTCAGTGTGTTAATAGTAGCTAGAACTTCTTTCTCCGATGTTTGCGTTAGATAAAATGTATATTCGGGTACTTTTAAAGAATGAAGAATAGCGTCATTCAATGACTGTTCAGTCGTTTCATTCCTATTAAGTATGTAACGTGAGAGATTATTGCCTACATTGGCGAAATATTTGTTAATGCCACTACAAAACTTTTGTGGTTCCTGTGTCAATGATATTTTTGTGCCATCAATGTTTAATGTAGAAGGGGCATTTCTCTCTCTCACTGTACCGGTGATGTCCCAGATAACACTCCAAATTATCTTTTGATCACTATTTGAGGCTTCAATCTTTGCTGTATAGTAACCTTCCTTTGCTTTTTGGATGAGTTTCTTGCATGTATTCCTGTATTGTTTGTAAAATGTTATTGAGTGTGGATCACTGTATGTCTTGAGATCCCGGTGCAGACGATCTCTTTTGCGTATACAATAAATCAATCCAAGTTTTGTGTACCTACTGCTTCTACTGTGTATTGTCTGTGTGGCTGAGTTGATATGGGAGTTAAAAGCATTAATAAAGCTCTCCAGAGCTTCATTTAAATTACGGGACTTGAGAGTGTCTTGCCAATTTTCCAAATCAAGGGAGTGCAAGAGCTCTGGTATGCTCGTGATTCTTTTTATCTTCATGCCAATCCCTATTTGTCTACCTGCACCCTCTGAAAACCCCAATATAATTGCGTTATGGTCAGTAATTGTTGTCTCATACACTATTGCTCTAGCCTTCTGCCGAGTTCTCACCATTGCGTGATCAATACAGGAACCCGAGCCCAAAGTCACGCGTGTGGCAGTCGTGATAAAAGGAATCAATCCATGAAACGTCATTAGCTCGAGGTAATTCAAGGTATTTTTCTGATCTTCCACCAATATATCAATGTTCACATCCCCCACAAGCACGACCTCCCGAGAACTCTGGTTGATCAATTGATCGAGAGCCACCAAAAAGGACTCAATATCATGCATATGTGGAGGACGATAAACAGCATTTATAGTCTGCATATTCAGTTGGATCCTCAACACATTAGCAGCAGTGACGCTTATTTCAGTGACAGTAATCGCAAGATCTTTTTTTGCAAATACCACAACTCCCTCATTCTGAGTTATATTATGTGTAGATTTATGTATGTTATAACCGTGTAAGTGTTTTGGCAGAAACTTGTCCTTGATCCAACACTCCGTTAGAATAATCAAGTCAAAATCAGCATTTAGATCTGATAGAAAAACAATAAAATCATCGAAGTTTCTATCGTAGCTGCGTATGTTCAGATGAATAATTTTTAGTTGCCGATAATCACTCATAAGTGATCTTAAGGATGAGATATTATTAGTATGATTAGATCAAGTGAATAAAACTTTCGTTGTTCACAGTACAACTCATTGGGATAATTGCCATGTAGCAACTTCTTCCAATCAACCAGAAAAATGTTTATGCGGCCTTAATTTAAAGCAATACTGTTTTTTTTAATATCTGTGTTCCAGCGGGAATCAAACCCGCAACCTTCGGGTCAGAAGACAGGCCACGGAGGTCATCACATGATATTTTGAAAGAAGGAAATGAATATCAAGCATTCTGTCATCCCTGCCTACCCCAATAGAAAAATTAAGTGATAATATTTATGTTTATAATATAACATATACAATTATAATTTGTTTGATCAAATACTGTTCATTCCACTCTACGTAATGGTATAACCCTACCGGTTTAAAGGTTTTCGTCTTATCATCAGAGGAGCACAAATAAGAGTCATGTTTGTGCTCCCTGATGATGAGGGGAAAACCTTAAAACCGGTAGGTTTATACCGTTACATAAAGTGGAATAAACGTGTTTGATAAAACAAATTACAATGTATTTAAGCCTCCATAGTGTTTAATGCTTTAAGGGGAAATTACTTTAGAAATTTGAAAAAAATGTTTTTTTAACATTTTTAAAATTTAGACCTCTAATAATATAATATGTTCTCAAAAGGAAATTTTAAAATTCTTAATATTTACGAAGTTATAGCTATAAATGAGGCAGGAATTACCCCGCACCGGTATAACTTCAAAACAATAATCTCAAAACTAAAAACGCGATTTTCTCGAAACTACTTTTTTCGACCTGGTCGACAAAAAATCTCAAGTTTTATTCAACCGTTTGTCTTTACATTCAATATAAAACTTTAATAAATGATTTTGTATGGTTCCTACCTTGAAAAGTTCAAAAATATGTTTTTACTATTTAAAAAAAAAAATATTTAAAAAAAAATAGATTTTTTTTTTCAGGCAGCCGCTATTTTACGTTTTTTTTTCTTTGGTTACATTACTTTTTATTAAGAAACTGTGTATGATTTTTATTTTTTATTTACGAAAAGGCTTCAATCATGTCGACCAGCTTACCCCCTTTTTTACGACAACAGTTGATAACATCTTGAATTAATTTTTTTATTCAAATTTTTTGTTGAACATTCTCAAATCAACAATAAACAAACTTAAAAAAATGCATACGAAACATGTTTTTAGTTTTTTTTATTAAGTCTGAAAAAACGGCCGAAATTCACGCCTCCAGAGTATAATACCCACTTAAGAATAAATAAAATATAAAACATACAAATTACATTATTTTATTGGAAAGGCGTTTCGTTGACTACACGTACATAACGATGCTAATAACCCACCATTTTATGAAGACGAGAACCACTTCACTAGGCAGGGCCTGCGACTAAGTAGTCTCAACTTCTTTAATATTTAACTTCATAAAATGTATACATTTGTCCTAACACTCAGCTGTAACATGTAATTTGCATTTACATCCTTACATTCACATCCTTACACAAGCTCTTACATACACAATTCCTAGAGTAGCATCATCATGAATATCTTAACCTTTGATGCAGCAGCTTTGAACAAAGATCTGGTACTACAATGAAATCGTTCCCTGAAGATTTTCAATCAAGTAATGTGTCGTTCGCCTGCACATTCTGTCCAAAAACTCCTCATCTCAAACTCTGTATTCGCATCAGTCATTCGATCACATGTGCTACCTATATATAACATACATATTCATTTATTATTATGATTAACCAGATGATAAGAAAAAAAATCATCTCTAATTTTAATGTGAGATTTGTAACACTTTCCTGGTTAGTTGGACAAGATTACAACATTGAAATCAACCGGTCAGGTTGTACTGTATGCAAATGAAGTCTAATATATTACAAAGGCGTAGCGATTTGTCCTCTTCGCTATCTGAAAAAGTCTAGCCTCTTACATTTTTTTCGCACTTTTTTCTCTTTATTCCTTTTTTTAATAAATAATATTTTTTTTTGCTTAATTCTGAAGGTGAATATAGATAGATGCAGCAGATAATGACTATATACATATAAAAAAATCGCAATTATATCTTTCATTTATTTTAAATGGTTAATTGACCCATTTTGCGAGTTTTTATGAAATTTTATTCAGCACTTAAAGCGTTAAAGCATTGTTTTTATTTTATTTCAGTGGCAACTACTATGGTACGCGTCCTTACCGCGTGGGGAAAGGCTGTGAGAATCTGTGCTGTAAGGACCAGTGCAGGTTCCCTGAATACGGGGGGAGGTGCGCAGGCAAACCATTCATGCCTCCTGAACAGTTCTTAATTGATACGGATTACTATGAATATAAAGATTATGATTGCTATTAAAGTTCTTATTTATATTATCTGTAAAATAAACATGTAACAAAATTTTATTTCCATACTTCAACGTGAAATCATCACAATTTTTCTCAACTTTCTTAGCCTTGTTACTTTGTTACCCTACAAAAATAAAAATAATAAATGTATTCGTTTTTCTCAGAAATGTGTTATTTTTCTTTTTACACGTAAGTTATTTTTATATTCCAACAAATTTGGTAAGAAAACTTACCAAAGAAAGCCGAACTGTAAAGAAACCTTTGTATGTCTTCCGATATTTAAATCATCTGGGTATTAATTCATTACTTCTCCTAGTACCCGTTCGAGCACTGTAGGCAAAGTAACGAATAAAGAAAAATAAGCAGAGATTATTTTCCCAACAGTATACTACCTTGATCAAAAAGTTTAAGGGCCGCCCACCGTGTGGCGCTGTCAGCCACCCAATTGGAATTTTTTTTGTTGTTAGGTTACCACATCTATCATTGATCCTTACCTTCAAATTTCAGCGTCATAGCTTGACATTTTTAAAAGTTACGCTGTACTTAGTACATCTACCTTTGTGCGTGTTTTCGATTTTTTACAAGTTTGAAAATGGCATCAACTGAGCATCAACGAGTTTGCATTAAATTTTGTGTGAAAAACGGATTTAACGGTCTGCAGATCTTGGAAATGTTGTAGAAGTGTTTTTCGGTGGCACGAACGCTTCAGAAGAGGTCGTGAGTTGGTCCAGGATGACGAACGCAGTGGCAGTCGAAAACCGATGAAAACAACCATAAAATCAAAGAAATGTTGGCCGAAAACCGCAAATTGACCATTAGAAAGCTGGCAGAGGACTTGAACATCGCTTATGGATCCGCTCAGGATATTTTCGTAAATGATTTGAGCCTCAGACGTATCGCAGCAAAACTGGTGCCGAAAGACCTTAATTTCATGCAAAAAAAGGACCGCGTTAAAATCGCGAAAGACATAATTTCCATGAGTTTTTTACCAAAAACAACACGAATACTATCCAACAACCTACGAATTCACCTGATCTGGCTCCTTGCGACTTTTTCCTGTTCAGCCGACTTAAAAAACTGCTTCGCAAAACGCGTTACAGCACCCGAGAGGATATCATGAAAAAATCGAAGACGGCTCTGATGGACATACCGAAAATTGAGTACCAGCGGTGTTTCGAGGATTGTATCAAGCGCTGACGTAAGTGCGTTGCAGTCGATGGGGAGTACTTTGAAGGGGGCCATATCGATTTTGATGAATAAACTTGTATTTTCGATTTTATGAATAAAATCCTAAAACTTTTTGATCGAGGTAGTATATCAAGTTTCACATTACTAAGATTTGTACGGTTTTGACAGCTTAACAGGAAGATTGTCATAAAAAAATATTACACGCATTCGATAATAATCACTTAATTTTGAACTTATATTAAATATGATTATGTTAGTGAAGATCAAATACTGACTGTTATCATTTATTAAGTTTTTAGATTTCAGATTATAATTTGTTTTTGTTTCAATTTAATTACATTTTTTTACCAAAAATAATGTAATACTCGTAATAGATTCGATATTAATTGGTATTTTTTTGTATGTTGGCAATACAGTGTACACCACTTATGGCGCTTTGCTTAATATAAATAAGGATGCACCTTGATTCATATTAAACACCCTGGTATTTAATCTTAACACGGAAGAAACACCAGATGAAAAAATGTACAAATAATTAAAAAGAACTTGACCTCAATATTTGTTGAACCGTCAGCAATCACAAAAACTAATGTTGACACACGTGGACTTGATGAAGCCAATACAAAAAGGACGTCGTCTGACAGTGAAATAAATATTAGTATTGAAATCATAAGAAAGGGATCTAGGGCGAATACGTCAAGAAACTACTGGATGAGTAAATATTTGATATTTCAATTTAAATAATGTTTACATTTGAAGTGACAAGTCGATGATATAAAAACTCGTCAATTTGTTACTATAGTTCATTATTATTTAAAATTTAAAGAAGTATTCAGTGGTGCTTGAGGATTTTCTTTAAAATGAATATTTTTACCGTGTTCTTTGTGACGGTTGCAGTAGGGCTCTCCCAGGCTCACATTTTAATAAGTTAATAAGTATTACATAATGTTTTCTCGTATTTAAGTATAGTTTATATTCAGTAAGATTACTAACTGATCCCGAAACGTTTCTTCAAATTAAAAGCAGAATGGATTTATGTATATATCTAAGTATTGTATTGAATGCATGCTCACTACCCGTGACGAGATAATATAGGGCACAATACAAAAAAGGGGATTAGCGTGCGTGCATTAGAATGAAACGATTTCTGTGGATTATATTGAATTTTTAAAAGATGTGCATTTTATTGCGCCGTAAATCTTTTGTCAGTGATTTGAGGGAGTACCTTTTCCACTGTTGTGTCATATGTCTGTTTGTGTTATTTATCCACTTATATTACGTATTTTGTGTCTGAATTTATCAATAACTTTAACGCTCGCTGACTCTCCGTATTTCATTCCTATCAACCATAGTTGGACATGGTGACTATCTCCAAGGGTGTTCGAACACCCATGTCAGCGGCCCTGGTGGCGCAGTTCAGGTTAGGCGTCCTCCCGCCCATCCCGGGGATCTCAGTGAAGCGACGATGGTAAAGACGGTAAAGTTGAGGTGACGATGCTGGAGAAGACGGCGAAGAATGCGCAAGGACGTGATGTGGCGAGGCTTCATGAGCTTTCTTAGCTCTTTATCATTTACTTCTCTACCGTCTGAGGGGCTGTAGGCTATAAGACAGAAGAAGACGGCCAAACGTATGAGGAAAATAGATACACGTATTTATGAGATCAGGTGTGGGTGCAGAGTGTAGGGATGGGAAGGTATCAGCTGCGGCCTGTGTTATTGGAGCTTCTCCGCATTTCCCCGTAAGCTAATTTATGAAAGGCATATCCTGTAGCATACAAGCAAGGATATTCAGTACTTCGAGCTTTTCAACGTCTTCTTTGGTCATTGTGTCCCTGATACCGAGCAGCAGTTCCACGCCATTTGGCTCTGTCTGCTTCTGTTCGCTCCTAGTCGTAATGATCATTTATGGTTTTGAGCGTGTCATGTAGTACGTCTTTATATTTCTTATGCTGCTCACTGTATTTTTTCTGCCCTCCGTAAGCTCATCAAAGAGAATATTTATTCGGAGTCTGGAGTCAGGTATGCTAGTTATATGTCAACAAATTAGATGAATATCAAATACATACATTCCCAAGATCTCACCGTTACTTGCTGAAGTTGTCTCTTGCCTCCCTCCATCGTTGCCGGGCTTCGTAGTCGAGGATCCCCTCGCCACTCCAACGTCAAACTTGAACCATTATTCCACGTCGATCATGTGATCTTCTTTGAGAAAACACCTCGATCATAGATACGCACTTCCTCCCGCAAATGTCACAGACATGTGGATCCTGCTGAGCCACCTGGCCATGCTGACGCATGTTCTCAGCGCGCTGATTGTTTCTTTCCGTTTGTCTAGCCCAGTGATGGCAAACCTTTTTGAGATGTGGGTCAAATTTTGTAATTTTTTTTTATACTAGCCCGTGGGTCACTTTGAAGGGGGGGGGGGAGGGTGTGGTAAAAAAGGGTACCAATAATAATAATTTGGAAACACCGAAAATTTGTTAACAGAAAAACTTGACAGTTGGCCCTTTTTTTGGTATTCACTTTTAAAATCCTCTAAAAAGATTTACGTTTCCTTTTTGTTTTACAACTCTTACTTTTGCAAGTAAAGAGCAAAAAATTGATATCAATGGGGTGATACTACACCGCATCAGCCCAGTGGCGCCTCTGCACTGAGTATTCGACATTAGATATTTATTCTTTTAATTTTTTAATATTTTCGACTGTCTGTTCTCTCTTTTATGATATTGTATAAAAATAAGTTTATGAAAATCAACGCTTTGGTCATTCAAAAAGCCTTTGTGGGTCAGTGTCTGACCTGCGGGTCATAGGTTCGCCAACACTGGTCTAGCCGCTGAGACGCCATCAGCCCGAGAGCATACGACTCTCCACCCCTCACGGTCCCGAGCCACCAGCTCCCAGTCCTCAGGCGCTCCGCACAAAGTGAGCGTCTCTCGCAGCCTGTCCTTATAGCGCTTCCTCTGCCGACCAACTCTTCGCTTGTCCACCACTTCCCGGTACAAGACGCGTTTAGGAACCCTCAATCCCTCATCCTTATTTTTATCATTAGAAGCGTGTGTCAGTACCAGTTCGAACATAATTCATTCCGTTAATCCAATACATTTCCGTGCCTACTAAACAGATAAAGGGCCCTAGAAATATCCAAGTCAATGCGTCGGGATGTGCATCTGGCAAATACATACATTCCCAAGATCTCACCGCTGCTTGCTGACGTCGTCTCTTGCCACCCTCTACCCACAATCCCCAACCCGAATTTTTACCGTTAAAAGTGTGTATGTTGGTACCAGTTTGAACATTATTCAGTATTGTTTGTGCTCTCCTGGTGGTGAGGTGAAAACTTTGAAACCGGTAGGGTTATACCGTTATATAAAGTAGAAAAAAGTGTTTGACTGAACGAATTACAAATTCATATATTCTCCGTACTGTTAATAAGATATAGTATATACTATTTACTGAGTTTCGTTTAATTCAACTTATATATTATTCAAGATTGTCAACCTTAAGTTTACATTCATTTCAAATCCCTTCATTCCGGATTCTGTCAAACATTGTCACCGCGTGTATCTTTGTCAGTGCGCACAATTCTCAAAGTATTTATTCGGCTCCTTTCAGCCATTTTCCATGTCCACATTTCATTCCAGTAGATCAAAATTGATGCTGAATATAGTGAACTATCATCTTACCCGATTTTGATACTGTCAAAGTGTGTATGTTTCAGTGCCTCATTGAAATTATTTCCTATCGGTACACGCCGTTCAACATCTCTTTTCCTATCACTCTTTTCCATGACCATAACTTTGGATTTTGCAACATTCATTCTCAGACCCTTCTGTTCGCATCTCTTATTTGACTTATACTTATATCACACTTTGTAGTTGATCCTTATTTCCTAGCACTATCATGTCATGAATAGTAAGAAAAATTGTTCGTAGTGTAGCTCATGACAGCGTCCTGACTTCCATGATAGCCTCAGACTACTTCTCTCCATCCATCCCTGCACTCCGCGGTTTGGATGGCAGTTGTTAAGGATAGTCCAGTTGCTTCTTTCACTTCGTCAGTCCAACGCATTGGGATTCTTCCTCTAGTGCGTCGACGTTCCACACCTCCAGTAACCTTAAACTTTTCCAAACAGTCTCCTTGGCCACGAACGATATGTCCAAATAATTGAATGACTCGTCGAAGGCATGTTGTTGATACTCTGTCGGTAATTCTGAGTTCTTCGAGAATGTAGGTGTTAGTTCGCCTTGCTGTCCATGGTATTCGTTACATCCTTTTCCAGCACCACATTTCAAATGCATCTATTCTACGTCTGTCGCGTACTCTCAGAGTCCAAGTCTCCGTCATATACGAGTATGTGAATATTGCGAAGATGAGAGACGTAACAAGGCACATTCTCGTCATGATGGTGATAGTGCAGCTCTTCCATATCTTTTCCAGCTTTGATATTGCATTTTTTACAATTCCTGCTCTTCTTTTCCCCCCAGTCTCGCATCCTCCATTGTTGGTAATATCTAATATACTTATTTTCATAATTTTTCAGATAAAGGTATTTCTTGTCAAGATAAGAAGGAGTTATTAGATTTGCATAATAGATTCCGAAAGATGGTGGCCGATGGAACATTAGAAGGGCAACCAAAAGCATGCAACATGCAGAAGTTGGTAATTATATTGTACTTGTAATTAATTGACGACCTCCCTGGTCTAGTTGGTAAGACGCCTATCTCCCAAGCCGGACGTTGCGGGTTGAAATCCCGCTGGAAAGCAGGTTAAAAATAAATTGCAGTCTGGTTTTCCCTAAAGGCCTCTTTAATACCTTTCCGGCTTGTTTCAAGAGATTGTCATATGGTAATAAGCTTGCCAGGTTGTATTGTATACAATGAAAGTGTAATACAATACAATATAATGTTAGTATTTTGATATTCTTAAAATATATTTGCTCAGATTCAAACAACTTTTTTAACTGTTAGTAAATTTCGTTAAGTAATTATAAAATAAGTAAGAAGAAATAGACTTATGTTATATAAATATTAAAATTGCTTACTTTCAAAATATTTTTGAAATGATCACAGTTTTTTTGAAATGATCACAGTTTTTTTGAAATGATCACAGTTTTTTGAAATGATCACAGTTTTTTTTAAATGATCACAGTTTTTTTAAAAATTGTATTGGAGGAAAAGGACTAGATTATTACATATAACTTATTATATTATAACTAATGAGATGTATGGATGAATAATGTATGATTGGAGCAAGTCGATCAATTCTGATATTCGGGTAGTATTTTCTCAGATTTATTTACTTTAATTTTATAAATAAACGGTACGACGTACCTTATAACAAGAAAATAAAATAAAAGAGCCCGTAGTGAGTGCTCAATACATTAAGATTAACAGAATATATAAAAATAATAATAACAATTTAACACAATTATAATACAATCAGAAAGAAGCATGCATCAAATCGTTCAAAGTCACATGTTATCAACACAATATGGGGTCGTTCACAGGCGCACAGCGCGCACTGTATAAAAAATACAAACATAAAAAACAAATAATTGAAAAACAAATTAAAAACAATGTATAAAATACGGAATCAGACAGGTGTAACATCGTTATCCTCTTCAGCACGGGAAAAAAACACAAATAAATATAAAAAAAACAGTTCAGTCAATCAGTTCAAAACAGTTCGTCAGAAGTCCTCGAAAAACACGCGGGATCCCATTTCAAAGCTCGAATATTCGGAAGTGCCTTTTCAGGCACTTCTTATAGGTCAGTTAACTAACTTCAAATATATCCAATATATTTAGTATAACATTCTAATTATAATTTTTATCAAATAAATAGTTTTAGTTGTTTGTTTTTTAGTACTTCTTATATTTGTTTATGTCATATATACCAAACGTAGCATTTGACTAACAACGGTTAGTCAAATGCTACGTTTGGTCAGTGTTATTGCATGGAGTGGAATCATGGACCCTCAAAGTAAGTACTCGTAGTATGAACCGACTGGAATCATTCGAAATGTGGAAGCACCGGAGAATGCTACGGATACCCTGGACGGATATGGTCAGCAACACTAGAGTTCTTCAAAGAGCCAAAGTTGATAGAGAGCTGCTGACAAATATTAAAATCTGAAAGGTGCCCTATTTGGGTCATGTACTTAGAGGAGCAAAATAAAAATTACTGCACCTGATCATCCAAGGCAAAATAGAAGACCGAAGAGGTGTTGGCAGGAGGCAAATCTCCTGACTCCGCAATATACGCGTATGGACTGGCATAAGGGGTGTTGGATATCTTTTTCGGGCTGCCGGGGACAAAAATATCTACCCTCAAGTGATATTCAGCGTTGGGGGGACCTGACATGATACTGAGAAGAAGAAGATATTTATTGGAATTTAGAAAAAAGTTGAAATAAAAAGAAAAATTTCAACTGAATTTGACTAACATTCAGATGTTTCAACTTGAGTTGACTACAATAATATGGAACTTTTATTTGAGATTCATTTCAACAATACTGATTAATACTAATCGATTACAGGTATGGGATGACGTCCTCGAAGATTCTGCACTCGCTGTGGCTTTGAACATGAGCTTTGAACACAGTAAAGAACGGGAACATCGTAAGTAATTTCCATATGTTTAGTTATATTAACAAGAACAAACATGGCCAAACTTTTACCTAAACGGGCCAAATAATTTTTGACTGAAGCTGTAAAAAGGGAAAAATACTGCAGTTAAATGGAACGATTGATATGTTTATTACAGATCAAAAATCAAACTTACAGTTACAATTAATCTTGTACAAATACTTAAAAAATAAACAGTGATTAAAATGAAGCTGAATAATCCGTCAATTTCTCCATGTTAGGCTGCATGATTCTTGTTACACTAAATATAGCTTCCTTAAAGGGTATTCTACGAGTACTCTAGAGCAGTGGTCCCCAACCTTTTTGTCGCCGCGGACCGGTCAACGTTTCATAATTTTACCGCGGCCCACTGGGGGGGGAGGGGGGAGGGGGGACACATTGAATGTAGTTTTTTTTTTAAATTTAATAACAATATATTTGTACAATATATAATAATAAAATTTACAACTGTGGTACATAAGTTATAGTGCCAAATAATAGTAGAGAAAACACAAGGTTTGTGGGAAAAATGAAGAAAAAATGTATAATAACAATGAAGGATTATTAAGTTTCAGATAATTTTTTAATTTTCTTTTGGATTCATGGGTATTTTCAATATTTTTAAGGTTCAACGGAAGGTTGAAAGTATTTTTTTCCAAGATAGAGAAAAGAATTTTGAGAATGCTTAGGGTTTAATATCGGGATTTTAATGTTATTCTGATATCTTGCAGATATATTAACTTGAAAGTTATTTATCTATTTTCTTTAAAAGTTTTGATGTTGAAGTTTTATGTGTTTTGATTTAATATTTTTAATTGAATCGTGTTTAAACATGCCTTCAAAATAAAATACAGTTACCCCTTAAAAATGAATAAAAACAGATTTAATATTTTAACTTAATGCTAAATCAATGAACCCTGAGCTTGCTTTATTGAAACGAGATGGTTCCATCTGGGGGTAATAGGAGATTGTGACACCCGAAGTGTCTTGCTTATGTCCAGTTTATTTCTTTGTTTTGTTTTGGTTGCTGTCACTGCAGAAAACCCTGCTTCACATAGATAGGATGTCGGAAATGGCAATAGGGATTTTAGTGCTGTGGTGGCAATCTCAGGGTATTCCGCCATGACTCTAATCCAGAATACCGGCAGAGTTGTTGTCTCGAACAGGTATTGTCGGAAGGTCGGTGGTAACTTAGCGTGAAGGGGTTTTCAACGGAATAATTATTTTAAGCTATAATTAAGTTTTATTGGGTATGTTCGATTTTTCAAAAGTAATTTTGATTTTTAAGCAGGCCCTTGCGCGGCCCAGTACCATTTGGTTCACGGCCCGGGGGTTGGGGACCACTGCTCTAGAGGCGTGAATTTCGGGCGTTTTTTTCAGACTTAATAAAAAAAACTAAAAACATTTTTCCAATGCATTTTTTACAGTTTGTTTATTGATGATTTGAGAATGTACAAGAAATTTAAAATGCTATCAGCTGTTATATCTTGTCGTAAAAAGAAAGAGAGTAAGCTGGTCGACATGATTGAAGCCTTTTCATAAATTTAAAATAAAAATTATACACAGTTTCTTAATATAAAATATTGTCGCTATAGTTGGTACCTAACAAAAAACAAAAAATGGCGGCTGTTTGTAAAAAAAAATCAATTTTTTACCCTTTTTTTTCAAATATATTTTTTTTAAACATAGTAAGTAAAATTGTTTTGAATTTTTTAAGGTAGGAACGATATAAATACATTAATTAAAGTTTTATACCAAATTTAAAGGCAATCGATTCAACAGAACTTGAAATTTTATGTCGATCAGGTCGAAAAAAGTAGTTTCGAGAAAAACGCGTTTGATGTTTTGAGATTATTGTTTGAGTCATACCGGTGCGGCGTAATTGCTGCCTCATTTATAGCTATAACTTCGTAAATATTAGGAATTTAAAAATTTCCTTTTAAGGACATATTTTCAAAGGTCTAAAATTTAAAAATATGCAAAAAAAAATGTAGACTAGAATACCCCCTTAAAGGTGTCATTGCGACATGGGTTTCCATGGACATTCATTATTAATACTCAGTATCCCGTATTGTCAGAAATTTTGTGATTGATTTTTAAGCAAAAATAGTACTCAGTGCGCTACTGACCTTGTTACCAGCAGCAATTCCTTTCTCTATCTTACCATCTCTTGAAAACATGTACCCCAATTATAAAAATCCTCAACTTGTTCACTCATTCATTACATTTTAGTCATAGAATCCCCCTTTTCAACAACTATTGAAAACATGCTCCCCAATTTAAAAAAAAAACGTCAACTTGTTGACTCATTAATTGCATTTTAGTCATAGAATCATCCTTTTCAACAACTTTTGAAAACGACTTGCATATGTTATTTTTACGTTGTATTTTCTATAAAATAAAAGGTTTTTAAAAAGTTTATTGAAATGTTTTTCTAAAACCAATTCAGTTCAAGGATGTATATATTCGTATTTTCTTACGTTGAATATAAAACGTATACAAATACTTTGCATTAGTTTAAGCTGTTACTCCGTAACAATAATTGGGGGAAACAGGTATAGCACAAGTAATATTTTAGTTAAAATGAGTGAACATCTTAAGGGTGTGAGGACAAAAGAATATTCTATGGATAACTTCATTTATATCAACGGATAAAACAGTTCTCTGTTTTAGCTTGGTCAAACGTTTTGATATTCGTCAAAATCTTTAAAACTTTGGCCATAGATGTCAGTAAAACATAAAAAGGTTTAATTTAGACAGATTTTTAATAATATTATTTTGTTTTTAATTTCAGCTTGGTTCAAGGCTGTAGGAGAGAACTTAGCCTGGGGAAACACAGTCAACTTTAACCATATCAAGTCAATGCAGCTCTGGTTTAATGAACACAGAGAATACTCCTATGGACCAATACTAGAATATCATGCTGGGCATTATACTCAGGTGTGGTGGATTCATTTTTTTTACTTTAGGTCATATGAGTTTGAGAAAGTCTAGAACTATAAGTAAACAATATTTTAACACTGTCACTCACGACCGAATAGTGGTAACAGCATACTATATGATATGTATATTAATTACTATAAAATGATCGCTGTATCTACTGTTTCAACATCCCTGCTCTGAAACGTCACCTTCTAAATGGTTTGTGATTTTATTCTGTTTTGTTAAGATGTTTACACCAATTTGCTTTTGTCTGACACTGAATCTGAGGGTTTATGTATTTATATGTGCCCTCCTTTATGTGTAATTTGGGCTGAGGAATATTTTGAGATGAGTCCCGACCTTTAATAGCTTTTCTCTTAAATGTATTTTTCCATTGCCTTAACATATATGTGTTATTTCAAGATATTTGTTAACATACAACATTGTGATCCTATAATTTGTTTATTTATACATAGAAAAAAAAAACAAGAAACGTTGCGTGTCGCGTGTAAAGAGACCATAATATTTAATAGTATTGCATATTGTGATAGATTCTATTTACCTCACAGTTCCAAAAAATGTGGTATGTGGATTGATCTGTGTGACCACATACATTGCAACACAGGGTAAAGGGACTAAATTAAATGAAACTCTTGTTGACAATGAAAAATTGGTCAAGTGAAATCTCTGATCGATGGCATGTTGGTATCACAGCTTGCAACGAAACGTCTCCACTCTCGTCAATTTGCCGTTTGCATGGTATTGTACTGTCTTCTCCAGTCAATTCCTTCTCCTGGTAACTCCATATCTTGCTGGTACACTTCCAAAAACAAAAACTTCTTCCAGGTTATTCTCGATTTCTCCAAGTCTTGAAATGTGTCCGAAGAACTGCAAGATGCGCTACAAATATATTTAAGATAGTGGAATTGTGTTGATACTTTATTTTCCTATTTTCAGATGATGGCGGCTGAGACCAAATTCCTTGGATGTAGCATGTCCAGATTTAAACATCCCAACAGAAGTTACTACAGACTCTACGTCTGCCATTATGGACCAAGGTAGTCAATTTTTTACGTTTTATTTAGGTAACAAACCTGAAAAAGACTCCGCTGTCCTGTCCTTCATTTTTGAGGATGGCGGCAGCTGTTGATGCCCCATTTATGATCTCCCTTCACCTGGATCTATCCCGGGTTGATCGGAGATCATCCGATATTGAAGATCCCGTCGCAGTCCTGATCAGGTTACTCCATCTGGTTGGGGAACTTCGCCGAGATCTCGTTCCTACGACGCTTCCGATGACCACAAGTTTCTCCAGGCTATTTGGCTCTCTTCTCATGACGTGGCCAAAATTCTGCATTACACGTTGCATACAAAATGACGAGATGCGATCTTTTATTTTGAGCTCAGCTAAAATGGATACATTTGTCATCATGGCTGTCCACGGTATCCGGACCATTCTGCGCCAACACAACATTTCAAAGGCATCGATCCGTCGTATTTTTCATTCTCCCAAGGTCCAAGTCTCAGCACCATACAAAAATATTGAGATCAGTGTTGGGACGAGCCACATTTTCTTGTTTTTGTAATGTTTTTGAAAAAGGCAGAGAACTATATAATAATAATAATAAATGGAAAATTTATATAGCGCCGTTTAAAGAGCGAACTCTTCTCATTGGCGTTCTTAGTCGGGATTTGAACCTATCATTATTGTCAAATAAAAAATGTCACAAAATAAATACACGTAAGTTGAGTGTAGGTATCTGCAGGTAGTGGCTGTGGCCACCATTAGTTTGGGTACTTTCACACATTAAAGTTAAAGAAAACATTGTATTTGTTGAGAAGACCTCAAAAAACTTATCAAGAGAAGACGAACTTTAAAGAAACCTTTGTAGTTCATCCGATATATGATAGTAATACATTCGGCGATCAAATTTCGTATTTTATTTCATATATATTTTTTAGCCCAGTCTGCGTGGAAGCTTCTTCATAGCTCCCAAGCCTTTTTATTAATTTTCCTCGACTATTTTAAAACTTTATGACTCGATCAAAACGATAACAAGGTTAACTTAAATAGTTTTATTCAAGTTAATATTGAAAATACTCTAACGAGACTTTGTTTTATTCAAGTAAATATTGAAAATACTCTAACGAGACTTTGTTTTTAAAATACTTATCGTTTCAAGGTTGAATTGTTTACAAAAAATATTTGATAGATGTCAGTAATATTTTTTTTTGAAGAGGTATCGATCAAGTGAAATATGGACTCGATGCAAATCTAGTTTATCACGTTAAAACACGTATCGGGATATAAAGTATTAATTTGCCAGAATGCTATTCTTGCCTTCAGAAGAACAACTTTATTTCTGTTTCAGTGGCAACTACTTCGGATCATATCCCTACAAGACTGGACCTGGCTGTGATAACCTCTGCTGCAAGGACCAGTGCAAGTTCCCAAAGTACGGAAAGAGATGCGAATTATTTGAAGAAGAAGAGTCTAAAAAACCCGACAGTATTGAGTTAAGAAACAGAATTGACAAGAAAACTACACCAAATCGTAAACAGAGTTAACAAACAAGATCTATATATGTTAGGAAATTTATGATACATTTTACAGTTTTTGTCTTTTTTTAAATAGGCATTCCACCCAAACTAGGATGATTTGTGTCACCAAACTAAAGACATGAAATTATATGAGTCGATATAGTAACACCAATTTAAAATAATGACAATTCTAGACAATGCAAAGTTTCAACTAATTAAGCTTAAAAAATTAACAATCGATCTATAAATGGAAAAAATCCACGAAGAAAGATGAAACGCAACATTCATTGGACGCGGTAAAGTTATGATTTTTAGTAAATCAAATCTGTCTCGCAAAGGACAACCGAAAAAAAGGTGATCTATAATTTTATCACCCAGACCACACTCGCAACCTGGATACCCATTTTGTAAATATGTCTAGCCACCACGCAATGAAATTACCCTACAAACCACGTCTGACAGACACTTTCATCTTGTTCAGTCTTATTATATTAAACCATGGTTTTAAACGGATAAATTGTTGGATTTATTTATATCTAGATCCCTTATTTATACCAGTTATATCCCAATCCAAATAATGCCCACCTCCATCAATCTGGTAAGTAATATTTGGTGAGACACTGTATCAAAAGCCTTTGCAAGGTCCAAAAAAACTGCCAAACGTGCTTTCTTATTATCCAAAGTGGTGGTAACGCTGTTTACTAGACTAAGCAAAGCAGTTTCAGTTCCCAGATTCCTTTGGAACCCAAACTGATTAGGAGAGATAATGTTGTGCATATTGAAAAATTTCATCAATCGGTCCTTCACTATTTTCTCAATATTTTTTGCGAGAATGCTCAATAAAGATATGGGTCTAATTTTTTTTAAATCATCCATTGAGCCTCCCTTGTGTATTGGGACAATATGCGAACGCTTTAATGCAGTTGGGAAAGTTACAGTTCTAAAACTCAAATTGATTACATGTTTCAGTGGTAGTGCTATAAATCTTTGAGTGCGTTTTACCATTGCAGATGTAATCTGATCAGGCCCCGGGGCGCTACTTGCCTTAAGTGTATTAATAGTAGCTAGAACTTCTTTCTCCGATGTTGGTGTCAGATAAAAAATATATTCGGGTACTTTTAAAGAATGAAGAATAGCGTCATTCAATGACTGTTCAGTCGTTTTGTTCCTATCAATTGTGTTTATATGTACAGTGTATGATGACGATATAGTAAGCGATCGTGTGTGTTAAATGTGGTTTTTAAAAATCTGTAAAGTGAATACGACACTCGTAGATGGTATCCGCTCTGGAAGGTCTAAAATTCCGGATGATGACTAAAACAAAGCTTTGATCGAGAAAAATCAGCATTCTAAAAAATGAGAGATTACTGAAATATTGAAAACATAAAAAAATCACCATCCACGACCATTCGATGCAATTTTGTGTTTGAGTTTGACCTAAAAATACTAATATATCTGTAACTAACTTTCGATTCTTAAAAAGCAATTTTTATTACAGCTGTTTTGAATAAAATATTAATTATTCAATCTTTTTTATTATTTAAGAAATACCATTTCAATTTCCATCCATATTTATGATTATAACACATACTTCTACTTTTCAGTTCGTATTTTCATTACCCTATAAAACTTAATGCTAATTCCTCGAAAATACAAATTTGTGCTATTCTTCGCGCTGCAAAGAAACCGTTCCAACTAACTGAGCCATTGCATGAAATGATTGCATTGTTATTCTTCAAGAAAGACATTTGGATCAATGTAGATTATTTATTTAAAACTTGATTGTACAGTGTGCAGAATGACAAGGTTATTGCTAAGTGGAAATATCTACTTACCAATATTTCAAGAAAATAACGACTGTTCAGGATTGTGTAAAACTACAACACGGTATAGATTATTTTGTTTAATATTCTGAACACAATCACCTCTATTTTATTATAAAAAATGTGTTTGCGTATCATACTGTCGATTATCTTCGCCAATCTATCATCAATATACAATATCATCAGTGAGATACAGGCAAAATCCTAGTTTACCGGGGACACGACAAATGTAAGGCAACCAGGTCCATTAAAATTGTGTATTAAAATTAAATTGCCTGTTGTTTTTCGTAAATTATGTATTTTATAGATTTCTTGTCATGTGTAAATAAAATTTGAAAAATTAAAAAAAAATATATGGGCAGAAATAATTCATACCGTTACCGAATTTAAAGGACTTAGGGTCACTTTTGATGCATGTTTCTCTGTTGTTAACTATGTTTCGCAACTGGTATCGGACTAATAAAAATTTGTTAGTTTCATAATTAAAATATCTAGAGATTTAGACAGCACCGATATTATACGAAGTTTGTTTAATTATTTGATTTGTTCTAAACTAGAATATGCCTCGAAAATTTGGTCTCCTCATCAAGTAAATTACAAAAACATGCTAAAACAAATCCTGAAATATTCATGGTGTAGAACAGAGGTTGAGTATCCAAAATATTAACATCATGTTGAAATTTTGAAGGTATGCAATTATAGAAGTCTCAAAACAAGAAGATAAGAGTCTATCGCGTTATCATATTAAAAGTATTGTTATGTAAATTCAACTGCCCCACAATATTAGAGGCATATAGTGTTTACGTTTTCAACAATAACGACTATATATAGTAAGAAATCATCATGTATTATTTACCAATTTACAGAACCAATATTATGGCTATACACTCGCTCGCGGTTTAGAGACATTGAATCAATTGAGTGACGCAATGGATATATTCTCGGCGCCGTTTAACATTACGAGACGAAACCTCTCTAGTAACAGGGGAAACCCGTATAATGTGGGAAAAAATACAGCTGTTTAAAAAGTTTTAAGAGGAGATTTTACATTATTGAATAAATTAGTGTTACATATGTATTTAAAAAAAGAGCACAGCACCGAGTCGTCAGATACCACCTGCAAAAATGTGACCATACTGCGGGAGGGTAGGCGAATTAAGGATTGGACTTTTGTGATCCCTTTGAGTACACAAAATGTGACCATACTGCAAGAGGGTAGGCGAATCCAGGATTGGACTTTTATGATCCCTCTGAGTACATAAAATGTCACCATACTGCGGGAGGGTAGGCGAATCCAGGATTGGATTTTTATGATCCCTCTGAGTACACAAAATGTGACCATACTGCGGGAGGGTAGGCGAATCCAGGATTGAACTTTTATGATCCCTCTGAGTACACAAAATGTGACCATACTGCGGGAGGGTAGGCGAATCCAGGATTGAACTTTTATGATCCCTCTGAGTACATAAAATGTCACCATACTGCGGGAGGGTAGGCGAATCCAGGATTGGATTTTTATGATCCCTCTGAGTACACAAAATGTGACCATACTGCGGGAGGGTAGGCGAATCCAGGATTGAACTTTTATGATCCCTCTGAGTACACAAAATGTGACCATACTGCGGGAGGGTAGGCGAATCCAGGATTGGACTTTTATGATCCCCCTGAGTACACAAAATCTAGTGACAATTATACTTGTCTACGAGATATTGCGTAAGTAATGAGAGTAACTTACAAACACATGATTTCCCTGTCACAGTAGGCAGAAATGACAGAGGGCCAGACTTCCACCATGACACACATCGTTTTGTCTAAATGCATACACCTTTTTATACAACACATGATCTCACATACTTTTTAATTGTATTTTTTAAAATAATTAAATAGGTAAATAATACTTTCCTTGATCTTTCTTAACCACACCTTCTACTCACATTTGATCTTTCTTAACCACACCTTCTACTCACATTTGATATTTCTTAACCACACCTTCTACTCACATTTGATCTTTCTTAACCACACCTTCTACTCACATTTGGTCTTTCTTAACCACACCTTCTACTCACATTTGATATTTCTTAACCACACCTTCTACTCACATTTGCACTGTACATATATACTTGTTTTGCTTGTCGTTCTTCATTTATTCATTCTGTATTACAATACATTCCCAATCTTCCTCAAACTATTCTGCTTCTTGTTATTTAATACACCAGCCTTAAGTTTAATTAATATTTAATTACTTCATTCCGTATTCTATCATACATTTTCATCTTATCTTCGTATGTTTACAATATTTATTCGACTCCTATCAGTATATTTCAAAGTCTATGTTTCATTTCTATACATTTAAGATGGTTATAAAAAAATAATGTGGAGAGGATATAGAATCATCAGTAATAATTAACATTCGTTGTACAATCCACTTCTACTGAGACATATTTTATACTAAAATATCAATTCAAAATTAAACTATTACTTAATAGATATCACAGTTATGCATTGAATTTTTCAAATCAAGTATGTCGTGTTTCAGTGAATTTTGTTTATAAGATCTGTGTCAGACAGCCCATGATTTATTATATTGAAACCAGAACCAACAAAACTGTTTCGATCATAATATATGAGAATACTACAAACCATCGTGGTAAAAACTCTTAGACATAAGGTCACTCGGACATCTGACAAACCTGCAACACAGACGATATAGTGAGATGGAACAGGAAGAGAAAGCGATACTGGGGTGACCATGTTTATAGGATGGAGAGTAATATAATATCTTACATAGCAACGCACGTGATCCCCACAAGACATCGCATGCCAGGAAGGCCATCAAAAAAGTGGAGAGACAGATGATTTTTCATCTCGCAGAAACGATTTTCGCAACATAATAAATATATCAACGATCTACATCAATAGAAATAAATTATTTAATTGCTAAAGAAACATATTTATTAATAAATAAACAAATAAATAGATAGATTCATACATATATCCTTTACTTTCTCACACTTTTCTCTATTACGTCTTCCACTCATATTTGCACTGTATAATTATTTTGTTAATTTATCTCAATTAATTCATTCTATATTACATGCCAAAACCATCTACGAGTGTTTTGTTTCTTCCTACATATTACATCAGCCTTAAGTTCACATTCATCCCTAATCTATTAATTCTGTAGACTGTCACCCTGTTTATAAATTGTCACTATATATTAATCTTCGTATAAGCATTTTTACAATGTTTTGTCAGTATTTTTTCACGTTTCACTCCCACACATCAAATTTGGTACTAATATACTGATGTGGTCTGTCTTGCAGATATTGTTACTTTCCGGTTCAAATATACGTGTTAAGTGCCCATATTACTTTATTTCCTATCGCTACATGTCGTTCATTATTCATGTTATTCTTACATCATCTGAGAAAATACTACATTAAAAGCAGAATTATTTAACTCGCACTAATCTCTCTTTGTTCACCTATACATCGTAATTACTTTTCTTTCCTTACTTTTCTATCACCGTGACTTTGAATTTTGCAATATTCATTGTCAGATCTTTCTTTAAACATCTTTAACATATTTTTCCGAAATATTGTATTACACCTTCATCACATACAATACAACTTGGCGGGCTTATTACCACGTGGAAATCTCTTCCAACCAATCAGATAAATGTTAAAGAGACTTAAATTTAAAAGCAGAAAGGAATTTTTCTGCTTCAAAGTGCTAGAGAAAAGAGAGAGTAGCTTAGGGAAACACTTGAAAACACCTCTTTTTGGAAATTTTTATCAAAATGCATAGTTATATATGAGCACTTCATGCATATATTACACTCCACCTAAAGCCGAATGGGTCACTATAACATATCGGAAGATACACAAAAGTTTCCTGTTGTTATTTATTTATAAATTTTCTTCGGTTTTTTTTAATTAAATATGTTTTTCTAAACAAATACAGATGCGGGCAAGTTCATTATCTAAGTATCACAACCATCATCTTCCTATCCTTACACTCATCATGTTTCATTTTGATACATATTTAATCGGTAAATTAAAATTGTTTCGAATCCCGAGTATGTCCCAAATCTGCTCTCTCAGTGGCACTATATAAATGTTCCTGTAATTAACATTACTATCCAATTAAAAAAAATCTTGGTTCCAACGGAAATTGTACCCGTAATAACGTGGATATTAATTAAAAAAAATAGTTATACGACACTGACATGCGATACTAAATGAAGAAAATAGTTTTTCGGTTCACAAAATAAGCCTTAAAATAGCTAGCGATAATATCTGTACTCTTCTTCCGACCCAGTTTTTTCAGGATTTCAGACGAAAAATTGGAGGTTTATATCTTTTTTAGCCTTCAATGAGGTTTCGAAAAGTTACCTCATCATTTATTGAGTATTTACTTCGTACCCACTTTTTATCAATACCTCCACCCCATCTTGTCATATAATTTTAGCCATAAATTTTTATCAGCCGTCGCATTTTATTAAATTCTCTGTCCATATTCCTTAATAAAATATATCCTTATATATATTCTTTATCGCGATCAGAAGCAAAGTGGCTTAGGTCATGAGGTCATATATCAAGTTGTACCCCTTTTTACCTCACCACATTGATGGCTGGAGTCGTATGGAATATCTACGCTAGGGCACTTTATTCGAAGAGTAACGATTTTTTTTCAAAAAAGTTTCCAAATAATTATACTAAATTAAGAAATTGTATTGGTGTTTGATTGATTTGAGATTTGTGTTGTATTGTGTGAGACGGACGGCTTTGTACTTCAATATTAAAGATAATACCGAGGGTCAAAATATTTAGTGGTGGTCATTGTTGAGGTAGTCGACGGTCGTGGTCTAATGGTTATCATTCACGCTAAGTAAGCAGCTATGCCAGGTTCGATTCCTAGTGGATTTATAGCTATTCCAGGATGTGAAAAAATACTACCTTAATAACAAAATTTTTCAAATGCCTCTAATCTTTCATTTTTCGTCCATATATATCATGTACTTGCCCATCGTGGCTTTGGGTTTCACGAAATTCACTCACTTATCTTTTTCTTCGCATCTCTCATACAACCAACTTATCAACTTCAGTTATCCATCTTCATGAATACTATCATGTCATCTGAACTCATCAATCAGCACACATTTCCAAATGGGCATTTAAACGTCACGCATTGACCTCTGTAGTACCTTCACACATGAATCTAAGTAAATTTAAAACAATCATTGTGACATAACACATTCTTGCTTTACCTCTTTTGTAATAATAAACGACACAAGAATTTTTAAAATGATCCACACAGATTTTGCACTTCAGCTTTCAATTTTCATTTAGTCGTTAATTATATGCACATATTCCAAATATCTCAATGGTATTCTTCATGTTACTAATAACATCCACTTGATCAAAACATTAATTTGGGATTTCTTCATTTCTCTTGAACGTTTATACATACATACGTACCATCACGCAATGTCTAGAGATCACAAATATTTATACTGTTATATCCAAGAACACAACTCTCGCTTTTTCTACACTCATATGTCTCGTCATGCACAATCTTGTGTTATTCACAATTCTCACTTTGCTTTCTTTCTTTTATTGATACATTTGATCCAGCTACATTTTCCTAAATATAACTCTTCTTTACGCCCCTCGTACTTCTGACTTATATACTCGCTTATTCCTTCTCCTATCGTTCATTCTCTCCATATGTCTAAACCATCACACCTCATTTTTTCATATTACTTAAAAATTCCATGTTATTTATGAATGCATTTATGATATGTTCATATATTGACAATCCACATATTTTTTTTAATGGACGTATCTTCACCACATTAACCTTAATTTCATGTTACCTCTGTCAAGCTTTACTTCTATAAAGTATCGTCATTTTTAATTTTTTTAATAAAGCACGGTTTTTGTGTATTATGTTATATTAAGTGATTTATATTGTTCGCTGTAACTACTCTTTTTTTAATATCTATTTCAGTTCGTCATTTCTTTAATGCATTGATTTTAATCTTATTTATAAATACCTTTGCTATTTGGTACGTTTGACTCCAAATAATTAAAATAATAAATTGTGATATATATTTTATTTTGACACCACATTTTTGTAATTTACTGTCAAAATTAATCTTTTTTTTTTTAAGAATAGACATGAACGAAGTCATATGTATCATTATGCCATCGAACACTAGGCGGAAAAAGTGCCTGTGTCGTTCGATGAGAGTAGCACACCGCGGGGTTGGAACAGACGACCTTCCGCATGGAAGTCCAGTGCATTACCGCGCGACCATGCACCTCTAACTAGTTAATTAGCATGACATAATTAACGAAAGTAAACATTTTTTTCCACACAAAGCTGTCCTTGTCTTTTTGCTGCTTCATTTTGTTGTATTGCTGCTTCTCTCGCTTGCTCGTTGTGATTGACGCCATAGTCTCTTTCTTTTAGTATCTGCAGCTATTTTTGCAACAATCTTTTCATTTTGATTCAAAATATATTAAACATCCACTTGGGGGCTTCGGGTTCGATTCCCGAAGGTACCCAACATAAAAAAAGTTTCCAGTCTGTCGAAACGTTCGTCTGTTAACAATATTCGTGATAGTCATGTGCGAGTGTTATTACGTATTTACATGCGGTATCGCGAACACGTGCAATTACAAAAAAACGAGTTCCGTGTTTACTCCAGTGGTTCTAAACCCGAATTTCGATTATTGGGGTTGAAGACAATATTGTCTCCCAGCCACATTTTCCAATATGTTCAGATAATCAATTTGGATATGACGAAGGGTAATATATACAAAAGAAGATGAATCTAGTTCCTGGAACACAATACATTAGATAAATAACTTAAACAATAATAATTCAGTATCAATTAAATTAGCTATATAAAGGCCATAAAGCACTATTATCTCGGTCGATTGTCATAAAAAAGTTTAAAAAAAGATATTAATATGGTTGGCAATATGCTACATCTGAATTGAGTGCCCAGCTCTACGCACAAGGGAATAGCAAAAGAAAACAGCCCTTAATGTAATGTTCATAAAGACCATTCTGTACCACCACTGGCCGCTACGCCTAATACGGCCACACCCCAATACGTACTTCAGTGAATCAGGGCTGCCAGCGTCTGAAGTGCGGTTAATTATTTTACTTTTTTTAATTAATTGTATTAACAATACACAAATGAAGAATACAAGGATGTGTGAAAATCCTTACCTTATTAGAAGATGCTGAAATGATTTTTAAAATGTCGGTGTTTTTTTTATAATTGTGGAGCAACATATTGTGATATTCACTTAGAACAATTTCATCCCCCAAAATGTGCAGAAATAGTGTTTTTTTGCTGCAACTACAAAATATCCCAGCTTTTGTAATATACACATATAGTGGCTATTACAATTGCCTGATTAAAGAGTTCGAAACATATTTTCGAAAGGATATGTGAAAAGCAAAGTGAACGTTAAAAACTATGGATTCTGTACCATTTTAAGTTTTAAGTATCATATTCACTACGAAGCCAAAGGACCAAAAAGGTTGATTTTTTTATATTTTTATAAAAAAACGATTTTCAAAAATAAACATAGACAACCACTTTACCCCGTTTATAAATTTGGAATATTTACAATAAAAAGGCGTATGTTCTATATCAAGATGCGATAAATTATATATTCTTAAAATTATTTTCAGAATTATATGCACACCAAATTGAAGGACACTTGTATCACCTTAAAATTTTAAAGCATTTAAAATACTAAAAGGAATTGAAAAAAATTTAATAGAAATATGTATGCATAGATGACCTCCGTGGCCTAGTTGGTAAGACGCTTGTCTACCAGCCCGGAGGTTGCGGGTCCAAATCCCGCTGGAACCAAGGTTTTATATAAAAAGGATTCCAGTCTGGTTTGCACTTAAGGCCTCTTTAACAACCATTTAGTTGGCTGGAAGAGATTGCCACATGGCGATAATCCCGTCAGGCTATTCTGTATACAATGAAATTGTAATACAAGAATATGTGGAGTGATAATCTACACAAACGAAGTGATGAATAGTGTATTAAGGATTTGTGTATTAAACAATATGAAAAAAGCACTCCTAAACCATTAAGATGGATATTTGGTATGAATGAATGATTTTATTTAAGTTTATTTTATCATTCAAGTATCTTTGTTATACTCTTTCCGTTAGTATTTCACAGCAACTGACGACCTCCGTGGCCTAGTTGGTAAGATGCCTTTCTCCCGACTTGGAGGTCGCAGGTTTAAATTTCACTGGAATCAAGATTTTTTCAAAAAAGATTCCAGTCTGGTTTTCACTAAAGGCCTCTATAACATATTTCTGGTTGTTGGAAGAGATTGCCACATGGCAATAAGCCCACCAGGTTGTACTGTATACAACGAAAGTGTAATACAATACAATATCATAAATGCTAGTTACCATTTTTGAGGTACGCAAAATACGACAAACATCCTATATAAAAAATAGGAAATATGTCATTTTATTTCAGTTCAATCCAATCTTTATTATGAAGGACAAAATATGCAATCAACACAAGGATTAAAATTCAGTTAGATTTTACCACCACCCACGTTATAATGAAATTGAAAATAAGTCCGCACGCAGGATGATTACCATTAAATTCACTTATAAAAACCATATTGTAAATAGAGAAAACCTTTTCATTTTTCAAGACCAGAGTCAGCGTTACCACATATAAGTTTAAAAAAAATATGAATATGAATATTCATATTACAAGGTAAAAAAAACTGGGTTCCAGCGGAAATCGGACCCGCAATCTCCGGGCTGGGAGATAAGTATCTCACTAACTAGGCTACAGAGTGTACATATTGGATGGCTCGTTAATACATTTCAAGTAATTAAAGAAAACTTAGAAATGTTTGATAGTGAGAAATACAAACAAATCAGTGATCCCAAACACTTAATGTATGGCTAAATACCAACACAGCCAAGACTGAGGTCACGTTGTACTTTTACGACTACCCACAAACCCCTCGAATGCTCTCTGGATAGTTAACAAGTTGATTATTCGAGAGATTGAACGTAGCCGTTGGAGTGCCTGCCAGTGTGATACCATCTATCATGGGCAGTATGAAGACTTCTTAATCGCCTATGCACCAATGTGGGTAGATCAAAGAAAATCTCCATCAAATAGAGGATTGACAGTGAGTCTATTACTATGGCATGTATGTATGATGACATTCAATCAATGGCGCACCTGATGGCTTATCCATTGTGCCCTGTTAGCTACTAGAAAAAACCTGCTAAAAGGAATCCTTTGCCTCACAGTTGCATATTTCTGGACTGATATGATAAATATTAGGTATTGCCAATACGATTGTAATAAAATAGCAGTTTTGTTTTATTAAAGTATCTCAAAAATGTTATTTAAATGAGTATTTATATTCACAGCTTTCCAATAGTCTAGAAGTCTATCTGTGCAGAAGATTCAGCTATTTAAATGACCTGATTGAGATAAAGCCTTAACACATACATTTGATTTACCTCAACAAGGTGGGCTTTGCTCCGAGATCCAACTAACCTCAATGCAACATAATACGTATCCCAGAGAGCGTATCCTTAATGTGAATTTTAAATTATATCAGATAACATCATAGATTTAAAAATGAAGTTTGTAATATACAGTTTTACAAATAGTAACTTTGAAAAGCTTAGTTAAGATTTTCCCATTTAGAGTTCAATATGAAACCTCATAATGGAAAATATCCAGTACTAAATAACTCGATACTAAATTAAATTTTATTTCGACTATATTCCAAATTACTGCCTACTTAAAGCGATTCATGGACTTCACATAAACGAATAATTTTGCTATTAAAAAAACATTAGGGTATCTAACATCCGATGCGTAAATTCTTTGGTTTACGTTTCAGCATATAAAACACATTTTATGACACCGTGTCTATGTTATTTTTTTTATGACCAATAAAATAAATAACTGAAGATGATTTTCTATTTTTTTGACAACCCTGGCAATGTTGTGGGTAGGTCGCTCCAAGTGGAGGGGATTTTCGGGCGAATCTAGGCAGAGCCATATCCCATTCATTCGGTGCCTAGACTTCAGTTCGAACGGACGTGTTTCACTCGTTTGACACATCGCAGTACGAATAGATCGCGACCACAATTAATAAAACCTTTTTGACAAGGTAAATTAGTTTTATTTGAACACAATAGAGACCATCAAATAAGCTTTATTATTAAAAAAAAAAGAGAATCAAGTTTGTTTAGCTACTTTATTTTCTATTATCAAGAAAAGTATATTATTCGATTTTTTATAGTTTGTTATTTCGAAGGCATATCGACCAGGGAATCTTCATATTAAAGAAAGCAACAGTTTTGAGATATAAATAGACGAGATCGTCACGCGTGTCTGTTGTACTTGAGAATAAAAAAGGCTTTATTTTCTGTTCAAAGTCCGTTGTTATGATCAAGACTTCGTTTGTACAACAGTAAAAAATACGGACTGAAAGATTTTTCTTCCAGGTTTTAAATTTTTTTTTGAGTTCCTGAAGTATTGTTACTTCACAGAATAAAGGACAATTTAAACAATACATTTTTTTACATTTCAGTTTTAAGAATAGATATAATGTTTATATAATTTTTTTTATACTGAGACACAATATTTAAATATTAAAGAATCTCCAGATTTTCAGAATATCTTGAATTTTATTAAAATCCTGAATTTCAGGATTTTATGAAATTCAGGAAGTCCTGAATTTCATATTGAAGATTTTTTAATCTAAATTTATGCAGTTTATAAAGAGAATTAACCTTTCGTACGTTATTTTTAAACGCCTTGAAGAAAATTTTATGTTTTTTTCTAATCACTTTATATCCCATTTGTTTGATATTTAGATATAAAAATATTTTTTTCGTCGGGTTTAATTAAAAAGTGACTCGAAGAAAAAGGAAGGGGAATTAAAAAGGTAAGTTACTTTATAATTTAACATTAAGGTAATATGCAACCTTTTTCACATACTAAGTTGTTTTATTTATTTTTAATATTTTTACTATCCACAATACTACAATAAAATTGACATAATTTTAATGAAAAGGCAAACCGTAAAGAACAAAAAAAAATATATTGTTTGTACGTTAACTACTTTACTAGGCAAGACCTGTAACTAAGTTGTTTACAATCATAAAAAAATATGCTTTTGATATTTACAAAATGAAAAATTATGATTTTTATAATTATTTCAAATATATTATACAAAAATATAACGCTTGTATTATAAACATAAAACAATGATGATAACATATTAAAAAAACATATATTAAATAAGATTAATCTGTTTTATTTTTATATATAGTCATTGAATATAAATTTTTATAAACTGTTACATCAATCAACAATGATAAATCAATCGAAAAATGATTCTGCGCACTGTTGATCTATAGAAGCGAAAAATGGACAATAAAATTGAGTGACAAGAACATAATTATTGCGATATAAATGCGAGCACATCATTAAAAATGATTTTAATTGTATTTGTGTTTTGCCCTAAAATTTCGTTTTCTCGCTGTCCTTTAAGAGAGTTTTTCTTTTTTCTTCTCAATTTTTGTATTGCTCATTAAATTTTATTCAATTCTTTTTTTTTACTTTCCGTGTTGTGTTCTAAAATTGTATTTTCATCCATCATATTTTTAAAGATATACGAGTATGTATTCTGAATGGTAAGTTCTTTTTGGAAGACGTTCAGAGCATTTGATGGGGGCGCTGTTATGATGTTTCTTTATATTTCACTAGTTCGCCGTAGATTAGAGCGGGGTTCAGTCAATTGGAACGCGAAAGGAATCCAGAATTCTCTGATAGTTGAGCGAGTGTAAAAGATAAATCTGTGACTCCTTTATTACAAACAGTATGGATTTAACCCATAGCTCTATTCCACATTTTTTTCTAATGGATATACTCGTACTTGGATACTACTTAAGCGGAAGAAGTGATTTACGTACATGTCACAAATAAATTACGGAAAAAAAGAAAAACCTCGGTTGATTTACAAACTTTTGTTTCAAGTACCGGACAATTATTTACGTTATTGTGAATCAAGATTGTTTTTGGCGCTATTGTTCACAAACTGAGCTATTAAGAGCATCACCACTCGCACGCCGAATTATTATACCTTATTGAATGAATTTTCTGATGTCGATATCTTCCATAACTCGGTGGATAAATTGAGGATTCAACTCCTTAATAAACTTTATCGATATAACTGAGTTATTTCACACAGAAATACGAGTAACATTTTTCCTGTTGTCATTATGTTTTATTTCAATTTAACAATATCATTTTATATTATTTACAGCTGAGCCATTAACATTGTGGAGGCTTAAAGACATCGTAATTTGTTTTATCAAACACTGTTTATTCCACTTTTTGTAAAGGTATAACTCTACCGGTTTCAAGGCTTTCCCCTCATCATCAGGGGAGCACAAACCTGACTGTTTAAATTGGTACCGATATACACGCTTCTAACGGTGAGCATTCGGGTTTAATAATTCTCACGAACGAGTTTAGTTGAAGTAATTGTTATTTACTTTAAGTTAGACGGGTGGTTTGGTATCGTTAAGACTGCCTCTATTTAGATGTTAACTAACAGCTTATAATAAAAACATTTAAAGGATGATTTATAAAGCGTCGTTTAAAAAACAAACTCTACTCAAGGACGCTCTAAAATCTATATTTTCATTTTTTAGGTTTCCGTGGGGAATGACTGCCAGGGAATATTTCAAGTTCTGCCATGTAGGGAATTATCTTACAGTCCATCTTTTTCACATATTCTCACCACTGTTCTCTGTGGTTTTTACCCCATCCCACAGTATCTTCTACTTTACACACCTAGCGCGTGTAAGTATTTAAACAGTATACGTGAAGGACGAGCATATCACCATCTCGGCCAGTAAAGTTCTTCTCTCGTATAGCTTCTCTCTCACAGTATGATGTTCATATTATTCACCCATGATACAGCCTCAGAAGTAGCCTGATGAATCTCCTCCAGTCCTCCTGGGAATGAATACACGGAAAATTCTTCCAGGATGGATAATTCCACATGAGTTCAATGGGGAATCAATAAAAATTCACTTCTAAAGGGTCTTTCAAATTGAGCGGCTTTTTTGATTAAAATTTCTTTAATTCTTGAAAAAAAAAACATACAATTTGCTTTGATTTCAAAAAACTTTTAATTGGTCATTGAAGTATAACGTATGACATTTAAACATAAAAAAACAATATCAGCCCAATGCCCACCTCTTGCAGCTCCACAGATGTTCACTTCTTCTCCCTGGCTCCATCCCAACTCCCTGTCTGCGAAGACTGTTGGGGTCAGCTCTCCTCGTCCTCAGGTTGTATGCTCTTCTGTCCCGGATTACGTCTTCCAGGCCATGCATCTGCATCAGGTTATCTTTTTGCACTACCCACGAATTTTTTGGTCTTCCTCTGGTTGTTAGTCGAGGAAGATCCATGGAGATTGCCTGGTTCACAATGTGATAGGGTGTTCTGCGTCCAACGTGCCCACACCATCTCAATCACCTCTCCTCCATCTTGCTGTTGATGTCTGTAACACCTAGGCTTCCACAAATGCGTGAGCTTTTTATTTTGTCTCTTAGGGACATACCAGCTGACCATCTTAGCATGCGCATTTCAGCAGTTTCTAGTTGTCTAGAGTAAGAGTTATACATCGTCCAGCATTCGGAGCCATAGAGGAGTGCGGGTCTGACAATCGTTTGGTATACTTTTCCTTTTAACTTTCCTGGCATTTTCGGATCACTATCCCACACTAATTCTATGTGTTACATCTGCTGCACATCCTCCATCGCTATGGATGAGTGACCCAAGATACTTAAAGGAGATATTCACTGTTTTGTCAAAATTTTCGATGACATTTTGGTTGGTTCTTAGTCACCAATAACGCGAATAATTGCGTCCTCCAGCTCAGAGATTGATTGGGGGTCATTCTTATAGACCTGGTTTTTCACGTAACCCCAGAGAAAATAGTCCATTGGTGTCAGATGATATGAACTTGGTGGGCAATTAACATCACCGTTTCCGGAGATTACAATACATAAAATAATTCTACAATTTGAACGCGTTGTTGTGTTGTGTACGACTCCATTTTTATAAATGTCATACATTACACTTCTCAAATGTCACAAGACCTAGGCAAGTTCTCGACGCCATCTGTGTTTTATCCAAGAATAAAAAAAAAACGCTCAATTTGAAAGACTCTTTACAATGCATGTGCACTATAAACATGACCACATCTAAGGCGATTTAGGGTACACTTAAATATTCGTGGCTAGTAATTTTTTTTTGAGAATCACGTAAGGATCATTCACAAGGAGAGATTTCCAACAGAGGTCTGATTCCATTGTTGTCGCCAAGAAACTCTAGTCGCCAAGTCGCCAAGAGCTCGCATTCCTCTTAGATTATTGTTACCCCTCGAATCAGAAAGGTCATCCGGATCTAAAGCAAGCAGAAAAGGGCAGGAAGCACCTATGTAAAGTAATATCGTGTCATTTAGATACACCTTCTTGTACTTTCTGAATATGACGTCTTTGCGTCGCATCTTGGGTGGCAGCAGTTTTGAAAGAACAGGAAATCATGCAGGAGTAGATTGTTAAATTAAGAAGGAGTATCGCTTCCATATATTCCAAACCCTTGACAGCTGTCAAATGTCTGTCAGTTTAACCTGTATGAGATGTCGCCTTGCGCTACCCTAAATGTCAAAAGGAAAAA